>JAHRHZ010000277.1:1361014-1485339 GCA_024137785.1 Ginglymostoma cirratum
AAATCAGAGAGTGTACGTTCAAATCAGAGAGTGTACGTTCAAATCAGAGAGTGTACGTTCAAATCAGAGAGTGTACGTTCAAATCAGAGAGCGTTCATGGAAATTGGGGTGTGTTCATGGAAATCAGAGGGTGTACACAGAAATCATAGCATACATAGAAATTAGAGAGTGTAATGGAAATCAGAGAGTATACACAGGAATCAGAGTGTGTTCATGGACTTCCTTGTTTATCAGCTTCCTTCCTCTGAGGCACCTTTTTGATAAGTACTGAGAGGCCGTTAACTTACAATGTCAGAAGTGTATCTCCTACTATCCACTGGTTTCTCAATACCTGGTCAGCGATGGATCCATTAGGTTTTATTTCATATTTGGCACTAGACTGAAGTTGATTGGATCTTTCCGTCCATTGTACTGCTGTATCTGAGCTGCTAATTTCACAATGTAGGATGGCGGTATCATCCTCTTGAACTTCTTCATCCTTCAGCTTTTGATTGAAAGTCATAGGCAAGGCTGCATCTATCTGGTGAGCTCTTGACTGTGCATTCCCAGGTGTAGTGGACACTGTCAGTCTTTTTGAGCAGATTAATTGGAAGGGTCAGTAAAGTGCCATCCTGGTTCAATTCATACTTCTTGTTTGGCTTGACTTCTGCTGTGACTTTTGGTCCTGATTGCATAAGGCACTGATTTAAACTTGCAACACTTTGCTTGATTCTCATCCTCAACTTTCAACTTGACAGAGATCTTTCACACACTTTTCCCAGACCCTCAATTAAAACAGCGGCATGGTCCTTTAGAATTTGTGGTAGATCAGTCTCAGCATCTGAAATTTTCTAATCAATCTGTTCAGAAGTGTTATTACACACCTCTATAACAGGTGGGACTTGGACCTGGGTCTCCTGGCTCTGAGGCAGGGATACTACCACTGTGCAACAAGACAAGCAATTCACTTCAGCCCAGCTGAGTTTGATTTTGTCAAACCAACATTATTCCGATAAAGCTGGAAAATTTCCTTTGACATTGTGTAAGGACAAAGCTTCACATTGAATGTATGACTGGATATTCACATTGATATAACCCCTTAAAGGCACCACTTTGCCTGCGTAAGTTCTTAGTACTAAGATTTCAGCACAAAACCTTAACATTACTTTTTACAAGGTATTCCTGGGGCTGCCTGTTTCTTTCAAGACTGCCCAGGCTCAAAACATTTGCCTCTGGTGTGGGACATTTATTACTCACCATGTTCCTTCAGGGTGGAGTATGTGCCAAGCTACGTTTGCACTGCTCACTTCTTTCCTGGGGTTAATTTTTTTTCAATGAATCAGTGGTTAGCCTCAGTGGATCTCCTCCTTGTCACCAATTTTCTTCTTGTGTTACACTTCAATACGGATTAAGAGCCATGATGGTGTTTAACGACAGCAGGAGCTTTATGAAGAAGGGGTTCACTCTCCAGGCAGCACGTGAGACTGAGTGGTTTCCCTCCAAAATCACCCATGACATCATGATCATGTCACATGATCAGACTCTTAAAGTGACAGTCCAACAGTATTCTGAGTTCAATCAGACAGGGCCCCGCGTTAATCAAACAAACCTTTCCTGTATGTACTAATGGGTATTTTATAGTGTCCTGCATTGTGTAACAACTTGTGAACAAATTGACCTGTGAACAGACTCAGAAACGGACACGTTCGCAACCTAAGGGCTGACTGTACATGCTCAGCTTTACTCCTCGTACACTCAAGGGATTACAGAGCAAAGGCAGATGTGTGGATTAAAGATAGAGATCAGCCAATATCTAATGCCACAAGAATAAGGGGCTGAATGGCCTCTGCTCCTATCCCTATTTTCTGAGTGGTGGAGGGTTTGAAGAGATTGGTCTTCAGCACTGCCTAGTTTGACAGGCTGTTTGAGCATCTTGTTTTGTCCTGTTCTGAAATCTCAGCCTACCCAATGGCAAGTTTTGCCTTTGGCTAAGCTTCTTTCAAAGACAATGAAGTGATTCTCTTCTGTCACCGTTCCCCAGCAGGCCATGCAATGCCTCTTCATTCCCTTTGTGCAACACCCTCACCATACCCATGGTCTTTCAGCATACAGCTGGCCTCAAGCAGCCCCAGATGAAGTCCACAGGCTGAACAATAATTGACAAGCGCATAATGGAGCTATAGGAACACAATACTACGCTGACGAATACGATCCTGAGGGCACTAGTGCCTTTGTCAGGGGAAAATGGAAACAAAATAAGTGAGCAAAATCAAAATGTTTCTAATCTGTGATGGTGATGCAATGGGAGAATCAAAATAAAGCTAGAACAGAACCCTACAATCCTGTTCACGACCCTCGTACGTCCCAAAGTTAGACCGATTCAGCACTTTTTGAAAATGAAACAGAAATTGCTGGAGAATCTCAGCAGGTCTGTGGAGAGAGAAACTGAATTAAAGTTTCAGGTTCAGAGATGCTTCTTCAGAACTGTTCTGACAAAGTGTCACCGGATTCGAAACGTTGTCTCCGTTTCTCTTTCCATCAATGCTGCCATACCTGCTGAGTTTTTTTGAGCAATTTCTGGTTTTGTTTCAGATCTTTAGTATCTGCAGCTCTTTGTTGTATTTTTGAGCTTTTTTTTTAAAACCGTTTCACTGTAGGGAAACAGAGCTGCCATTCTATGCACAGCAAGCTCCCACAAAACATAAATGAAATAATTAACTTATTATCAAGGTTAGGGACGCAAAGATGGAGGGTGTTGACTGATTAAGCATTGGTACATCTCAGGCTTGAGGCCAGGTGCTGGAATGGATTACCTTCCCAAAAATTGAATTTTGACTTAAATTGACTAAGTTCCTTTGAAAAATTGTTTTTGTTTTAGAATCGGTCTTTACAGGGAATAATGAATTAATTAGTTTATTTGGTTCTTTCATCACTCAGAAGAGTGTAGGGAGAGCCTGGTTTATGGCCTTAGTAGTCTGAATGTATCTGACCTCAGCAGACTCGGGACTGGATAGTACACTTTTTTTTACTCACTCGAGGGATGTGTGTGTCAATAGCTTAGCCAACATTTATTGCCCATCCTTAGTTGTTCCTGACATGGTGGTGACAAGATGTCGTCTTGAACCACTGCAGTCTATATGCCATAGGTTGTAACCCTAACTCTAATGCACAATTCCATAGAGAAGGAATTCCAGCATTTTGACCCAGCGACAGCGAAGGAATGATGATAACATTTCCAAGTCAGGATGGTGAGTGGCTTGGAGGGGAACTTGCAGGTCGTGGTGCTCCATGTATCTGCTACTCTTTTTCTTCGAGATGGAAGTGGTTGCGAGTTTGGAAGGTGATGTCTGACCATCTTTGGTGAATCTTTGAAGTGCGTTTTGTGGATGGTACACATTGCTGCCTCTGAGTGTCAGTGGTGGCGGCAGTGGATGTCTGTGGATGTGGTGCCAATCAAGCCGGCTGCTTTGTCCTGGATGACGTTGAGCTTGAGTGTTGTTGGGGCTGCACCCATGTAGGCAAGTGGAGAGTATTCCGTCACACTCCTGACTTGTGCCTTATAGATAGTGAACAGGCTTTGGGGAGTCCGGAGAGGAGTTACACACTGCAGTATTCCTAGCCTCTGACCCGCTCTTGTAGCCACTGTGTTTATGTGATGGGTCCAGCTGAGTTTTTGATCAATGGCAACCCCCAGGATGTTGATAGTGGGGGATTCAGTTATGGTAACAATCATTGAATGTCAAGGGTCAGTGGTTAGATTGTGTCTTATTGGAGATGGTCACTTGTCAGCCCAAGCCTAAATATTGTCCAGATCTTGTTGTATTTGAACATGGACTGCTTCAGTATCTGAGAAGTCACAAATGGTGCTGAATATTGTGCAATGCGAAACTGCTTTGAAATATAAGGCATAAATAGATTTTCACCTGGGGGGGAGGGAGTGCATGATGCCTAGTATATGTTAAGGCCTTCTATGACCTGTCGGCACCACAGGGGCTTCAGTGTATTATCAGTCCCAAGAATGACATTTTAATTTAAATTTATTTTGATATTTTGTTTTAGTTACATGCCCCATTAAGGATCAGTTAATCAGTTAATTCATTTATTAGTTAATCAATTCTCCAAAGAGTATAGAGGGAGAATTCTGGAACACTGTGTTGGTTAGAGAGGAGATAGATATTTGTTATGTTGCCCTTCCTAAATAATTATATTGTGAAGAAAAAGATTGATGGTGCCCGGTTTTCTACTTTATCTAGCTTCAGAATTAATTAATGACAATGACCGGATCATCTATTGGAGTCATGTCGATTGGTGGTTCAGTGTTAGCCAGAGCACCATTGAGTACTTCAAAATAAAACAACAAACTGTGGATGCTGGAGATCTGAAACAAAACAATCCCTGCTCCCTTCCAACTCCATGCCCCATTCAATAAAGCATAAATATGTGACAAAATAGGTGCTTACATGCTTCACAAGATGGCAAACAATGGTGCAGTGGTAACGTCACTGGATGAGCTGTTCAAAAATCAGGCCAATGCTTTGGGGGCCACATATTCAAATCCCACCACTGTAGGTAGTGGAGTTTAGATTCAATGAATAATGAATCTGCCACATTAAACCCTGCTTCAGTAACAATGCCCCAAAACTACAACATATTTTTGTGTTTAAACAGGGGAAAAAAGCAAACACCTGGCAGGGCATGGGGAGGGAAGAAATTCTCAATCCATCCTGGCCCAGTGAGCCATTCAGTTTAAGGACAATAAGGGATCAGCAACAAATGCTGAGCTTTCCTGTGATGCTCACATCCTATGCAGCCTCCAGTTTTCTCTGCCACTGCGTAGAATTCCGAGCTTCATGCACGGCAGTGTATTCCAGAAGCATCCGCACGCAGCTGACTGTGCACAAACCCTCTAGTGGCAATTCAGTCCCATAGCTTAGAGGGAACGTTGTCCATGACCCACTGAAGACTACTACATTAACAACAGAACAAATCAAATCATTACAGACTGTGCTTAAATATTTGCAAGGACACAGGCTCTGTTGGACCATGTACTGCTCTGCCTTGATGTGATTAGAGGATCTAGGCAATCAGCAAATGCCCTGGAGTTTTATTTAGATGTTATTTGTTGTTTAGATACTGGGTAATGCTGTAGAACAGAGGGACCTAGGGGTTCAGGTACGTTATTCTTTGAAGTTTGCGCCACATGTCAAAAGGGTGATTAAGAAGGCATTTACCACATTTGCTTTCATTGCTCAGACTTTTGAGTATAGGAGTTGGGACGTCATGTTGAGGTTGTACAGGATGTTGGTGAGGCCTCTTCTGAAGCACTGTGTGCAGTTCTGGTCGCCCTGTTATAGGAAGGATATTATTAAGCCAGAGAGGGTTCAGAAAAGATGTACCAGGAATGGAGGGTTTGAATTATAAGGAGAAGCTGGACAGGTTTTTTTTCACTGGAGCGTAGGAGCTTGAGGGGTGACCTTACTGAGGTTTATAAAATCATAACTGGCACAGATAAGGTGAATATCAAGGGTGTTTTCCCTAGGGTTGGGGAGTTCAAAACTAGGAGGTATGTTTTTAAGGTGAGGGGAGCAAGATTAGAAAGGACATGAGGGGCAATGTTTTTACACAGTGAGTGGTTTGTATGTAGAATGAACTTCATGAGGAAGTGGTGGATGTAGGTCTAGTTGCAACATTCAAAAGACATTTGGATAAGTACATGAATAGGAAAGGTTTGGAGGGATATGGGCCAAGCGCAGACAGGTGGGACTAGTTTAGTTTGGGATTATGGTTGGCATGGACTGGTTGGAGTGAAGGGCCTGTTTCCATGCTGTCTGACTCTATCTCCATCACTCGTGGGAGACTTTACCTTGTGACCAACCCACTTATATAAAGTTCACTTGTGGTAAGGCAATGGACATATCAAGGTTCATTAGGAACATCCAGAGGCAAAGGTAAGACATCAGAGAGAGCGCACAACCATCTGAATGGCTCACTCTATCCTGGACTTCAGACCATATGTGACCCAAATGTGGACGTTCATCTGCATTTGATGAATAATTTCTGGTTTTTAAACTTCTGATTTTCTAGTCAATATCATCCAAATTGACTTCGTCTTGGTACCCTGGGTCAAAACACTTTGCCACCCAGTTCCTCATGGTGAGCAGCTGGACTCAGTACAGAATAACACCAGGATCCAGACATACTGAACAGGTACAAAGGTGAAAAGGAGAGTATCTCTTTGAAGACACAGAGTTTGAGGTGGTGGAAGAGGACACTGACAAGGAGAAGGAGGTGAACGAGCAACTTGCTAACCCTCCTTCGAAAGCACCTTCCAAACCCCACAATTTATGGCAGGATCGTACACGGATCACACGTTGGACTCATTAGACATCTCAGACCCCAGCAAACTGCAGGGAAAACACATCATTCTCAACTCAAACTCCAAGACTAATGTCTCTTAGGAAACCTGCTGCAGTAGTAATCAAAGCAGCCAATAAAATCATAATGTACTATTGTACCCTGACCAGACCAGGCAGTGCAATACTGTACCCTGACCAGACCAGGCAGTGCAATACTGTACCCTGACCAGACCAGACAATACAACACTGTACCCTGACCAGACCAGACAATACAACACTGTAGCCTGACCAGACCAGACAATACTGTACCCTGACCAGACCAGACAATATAATACTGTACCCTGGCCAAACCAGGCAGTGCAATACTGCACCCTGACCAGAATCTCAGCTACAATTCAGTGTACGCTGTTGGAGATGCAGTCTTCTCACTTGAGGCATTAAACAAGGCTGCATTTTTCCTCATAGCTAGATACAAAGGATCCCATGCATCTACTTCAAAGACATTAGGGAGGTGCAGGGTGCATTGTCCCAGGGACCTGATCAATATTTATCCCTAATTCAATAAGACTGGTTATTGTTTCATTGTTGTTTGTGGGAACTTACCGTGTGCAAATTGTCTGCCACAGTTCCTCCAATGTATGAGGCTGCACTTCAAAATTCCTTCATTTGCTATAAAGTGTGAAGGCTTTATAGAAATGTGTTATGAAACATTGATCGATTCAGACTGTATTATAGTGCACTGTGTATTGTTTGAGTGGTCTGCCATTCCATCGTACTCTTGCAAGACAAGACTTGGATGTTCACGAACATTTGAAGGATCGTTTCATTAATTGACAGTGAGAAGGAATTGGACCAGGAACTCACCAAAATTTGTTCGACCCCACACCTTCCAAACCCATGACCACTTCCATCTTGCAGGACAAGGGCAGCACCAACCCTTGTAAGTTCCCTTCCAAACCACTCATCATCCTGACTCAAAATGCTGGAACACCTTCCCTAACAAAGCTTGGTATCTCTGTAGCACATGGACTGCAGTGGTTCCAGAAGGTAGCTCACCACCACCTTCGCAAGGGACAACAAGGGGTGGGCAAGAACTGCTTTGCCAGTAATACTTATACCCTATGAAAGGGCATGTCATAGAGAGAGAATATTTGACACAGTTTGAACAGATGGGAGCAGCTCTAGGCCATTTAATTCTTTGAATTGCTCTGCCATTCTAAATCTGAATGTCGTTTTCCTATGTTATCAACATATCCCTTGATATCATTAATAATTCCAAATTCCAAACCTGTTGATCCCTGGCTTGAACATATTCAATGATTGGGTCTCTTCGACTCACTGGGGTAGAAAATTCCAAAGATCCATCACTCTTGGAGTGAAAAAGTTCACGGAATTGCACCAGCTTTGCAAACTAGCTTCATGACTAAGTGGCAATCTCCTGTCTTTTCCTCAAACCCTTGCACATTATTTCTATCCCAGTGACTCTTTGGAAGCCAACAACTAGGCAGCATGGTGGCTCGGTGGTTAGCACTTCTGCATCACCCTGCCAGAGACCCGGGTTTGATTCCACACTTAGGCAACTGTCTGTGTGGAGCTTGCACATTCTCCCCGCATCAGAGTGAGTTTCATCCAGGTGCTCTGGTTTCCTCCCACAGTCCAAAGATGTACAGGTTAGATGGACTGGCCGTGCTAAATTGTCCATAGTGTCCAAGGTTGTGCAGGTGAGATGGATTAGCCATGTGTAATACAGGATTACAGAGATAAGGTCGGGGGTGGGGTCTGGGTAGGATGCTCTTTGGAGGATTAGTGTGGACTTGATGGACTGAATGACCTGCTTCCACACTACAGGGATTCTATGATTTCAATGAATCTGCCTCCTCCACACTTTGAGGCAGTGTGTTCAATCTCCTAACTAGTCACTGGTTGAAAAAGGTTTCTCTTCATCTCACATTTACGTCTTTCGTTAATAATTTTAAATCTGTGCCTCTTGATCCACTTATGAGCAGGAACAGTCTCTCCCAACTTACCCTTCCCTGACCATTTATGATCTTGAAAATTTCTAAAAGATCTCCTCTTTGCCTTCTCTTCTTCAAGGAGAACAGTCCTAACTTTTCCAATCTTCTCTTATTACTCAAGTATCTCATCCTTGGAACCATTCTAGTAAAACATTTCTGCACTCTCTCCAATGTATTTACATCCTTCCTGAAGTGGGGTGTCCAGAACTGAACACAATACTCCAGTTGAGGTCTAAGTAATATTTCAACAGGTTTACTATAACATCCTGCTCTTGTACTCTCTGCCCCTATCATAAGGTCAAGGATACTGCATGCATTAATCATAGCTCTGTCTATCTGCCCTGTCACATTTAATGGCTTATGCATATATACACCCAGCTGTCTCCGCCTGCGCACATCCTGCAGAGGTGTAATCTTTATTTTGTGCTGCTTCTTGTTCTTTCTACCAAAAAAATGTATCACCTCACAGTATTCTGCATTGAACTTGCCATCTATCCACCAGCTCCACCGACTTGTCTGTGTCCTCCTCACAGCTTACATTGTTTCCAACTTTCATATTAATGGCTCCTCAGATGAGTCTTGACTGGCCTACCCCTCATTCTAAAATTGTACATAGCTAGAGATCCCTACTCTCCCCCCTCCCCAAGGCAGGGGAAACATCCTTTCTGCATCTACCCTGCCAGGATATATTTGCAACGAAGCAGAGGATGATACTTTGACTCCACTGCACAGAGCTCTGAACTGATATTAAACCTCTTTTGTCGATGCTTTTCGACTGAAAGCAGCTGGACATTCAGATATGCCAGGACTAAGTAACACAATCTGATCCAAAGCAGATGGCCAGGGGAAGATGATCCCAAGGAATTTTTGATTTGATTTATTCTTGTCACATGTACCTAGGTCCTTTATTCTTTATTCATTCAGGGGATGAGGGCATCGCTGGCTAGGCCAACATTTATTGCCCAGAGGGCAGTTACCAGTCAACAACATGTATGTCAGTTTCCTTCCCTAAAAGGCATTAGTGAACCAGATGGTTTTTTCCCCTGACACTCAGCAATGGACTCATGGTCATCATTAGATTCTTAATTCTAGATATTTATTGAATTCAAATTCCACCCTCTGCCGTGGTGGGATTCGAACCCAGGTCCCCTGAACAGCGTCTAGGTCTCAGGATTAACAGTCCAGTGATAGTACCACTAGTCCACCGCCTCCCCACAGCTCCAGTGAAAAGTTTTGTTTTGTGTGCAGTACAGGCAGATCACTCCATACAAAGTGCATTAGGGCAATAGGACAGAGCGAGGTATACAATATCACAGCAGCAAAGAAGGTGCACAAAAAGCAAGATCAACATTTTAAATTTAAAATTTGAGACATGTGTTCAGAAGTCTGATAACAGCGGGGAAGGAGCTGTTCTTGAATCTGTTGGTACGGGTGTTTAAGATTGGTAGCTGATGCATGATGATGGGCGCAGCCCTTCCTAGCAACCAGCAAGAACTCCATCTGCAATCGTACAGCCCCCTTGCAAACAGCAGCTGTGCGCTTTCTTACAGGATGGTGGGAAGTCTATTAAAAATCCCACAGTGCACATACTGTATGTTGCAGTGGGTGGGAGGGGAAGGCAACAAAATTTGCTTCAGACATCGCACAAGGATTGAGCACAGGTACAAACAGGAACAAAATGAAGTCATCCCAAACAGGCTCAAATGCAACGTGCAAATTTGCCATGCTTCAGCTGAACTTTAGTCAGAACACATCCGGGCTGTTCTATCCAGTTGTGAGACCAACACCTCAGCGTGGGGATATTGGCCTCACAGGACCCCACAGCGGTAGACTCACCACAGTTAATTTACAGAGGCAGTTTACACAGACACAGCGTGCATTCTCTCATGTACAAATGGTTTGATTGAGATGTCAAAATTCAAAAAGGGGAATGCATTGCCCATGACCATATCCACCATTTTCAACGTTCAGCATCTTCTCTACGAATGCTCAGTAGCAGCATAGAATCCCGACAATGTTGAATCAGGCCATTCAGCCTATTGAGTCCACATCAACCCTCTGAAGAGTAAGCCACCTAGACCCACCCTCTGCATTTCCCACAGCTAACCCACCTAGCCTGCACATCCCTGGAAACCATGGGCAATTTAGCATGGCCAATCCACCTAACCTGCACATCTTCGGACTATGGAAAGAAACCAGAACACCCAGAGGAAACGCATACAGACATGAGGAAAACATAAAAACTCTACACAGTCACCTGAGGAATTTTTTGGAAATGAATCCAGGTCCCTGGTGCAGTAAGGCAGCAGTGCTAACCACAGAGTCACTGTGCTGCTCTCAGTGTGCACCAGCTAAAAGATGCACTGCAGAAATTCACCAAAGATCCTTAGACAGCACCTTCTAAACTGGCGATCTCTACCATCTAAAAGGACAAGGGCAGCAGAAATATGGGAATACCATCACCTGCAAGTTCCCCTCCAAATCATTCAACATCCTGACTTAGAAATCTATCAAAGGAAAATAAAATACTGCAGATGTTGGAAATCGGAATAAAATCAGTAAGTGCTGGAGAAACTCAGCAGGTTAGCATCTGTGGACAGAGAAACAGAGTTAATATTTTTGAGTCTGATATGACTCTTCTATGCACTTAGTCAAATTGAACTTGAAACATTAACTCTGTTTGTCTCTCTATGCATGCTACCAGACCTGCTGTGTTTCTCTGGTGTTCCTTGCGTTTGTTGTATTGCTGTTTGCTTCAGTGTCATCGAGTTAAAATCTTGGAATTCCCTCCCTGAGGGCATCAACCTACAGCACATGGACTGCAGCGGATCAAGAAGGCAGTTCACACTTCAGAAGTTCCGAAGAATAAATCATACCAAAGTCGAAACGTTACCTCTGTTTTTCTCTCCAAAGATGTTGCCAGACCTGCTGAGTGTCTCCCATGTTCTCTCTTTCTGTTAGCACAGCCAAGAGAGATTTGATTTGGTTTATTTATTATCACGTGTACCTAAGTACAGTGAAAAGCTTTGTTTACGAGCAGTACACGCAGATCATAGTAAGCAAGGACATACACATCATAGGGTGAAGAAAAGATTTAGAGGCATAGAGGTCATGTTGCACAGGGCGTATGCTAGGCAAGATCAACGTTAGCAAGAACAGCATTATTTGAAGTTAGAGAGTCCACTCATCAGTTTAATAAGGGCCAGTAAGGAGCTGTTCCTGAACCTGCTAATACGTGTGTTCAAGCTTCTGTACTTTTTGCCTGCGGAAGAGGTTGTATGAGAGCATTAGCGGGATGTTATTGGTTTTTGATGATGTTGGCAGCATTTCCATCACAATGGAGTCATTTACCATGGATGGGAGGTTGGCTTCCGTGATGGTCTGGGCTGTGCACACAACCTTCTGTAGTTTCTCACAATCCTGGACACAGGAGTTGCCGTACCAGGCCATTATGCACCCGGACAGTATGCTTTCAATGGTGTATTTGTAAAAGTTGGTGAGGGACATTATGGACATGCCAAATTTCCTGAGCCACTTGAGGAAGAAGAGACATTGTCCCTTCTTGACCATTGCATCTACATGGGAAGTCCTGGACAAGTTGTTGGTTATCATCACTCTGACCCTCTCCATCCTCTCAGCTTCAGTTCCATTAATGTAAGTGGGGGTGTGTTCTACCCCTTTCTTTCTGGAGTCAATGATCAGTTCTCTAGTTCTGCCAATGTTGAGAGAGAGGTTGTTCTCATTGCACCATGTCACCAATCCCTCTATTTCCTTTCTGTATTCTAGATTGTCATTGTTAGATGTCCATCCAATTATGGTGATGTCATCAGCGAACTTGAAGACGGCGTTCATTCGGAATTTGGCTGCACAGTCGTGGGTGTACAGGGAGTACAGTAGGGGGCTGAGGACGCATCACTGGAGGGCTTGGGTTGTGTTATTGTGGAGGAGGTGCACTTGTCTATCTTCACTGATGGTGGTCTGTGGGTCAGAAAACTGAGGATCCAGTTGCACAGGGCAGTGCTGAGACCAAGGTCTCGGAGTTTTGAGATCAATCTGAAGGGGATAAAGGTGTTGAAAGCAGAGCTATAGTCGATGAGCAGGGGTCTATGTAGGTGTCCTTGTTGTGCTATTCCAGGGATGAGTGCAGGGGTACGGATATGGTGTCCGCTGTGGACCTGTTATGTCGGTAGGAATTGTGGGGTATTCAGACAGTCTGGGAGACTAAAGTCGATGTGGTTCATGACCAGCCTCTCGAAGCACTTCATGACTATGGAGGTCAGAGCCACTGGGCAGTAGTCACTAAGGCATATGCTTTCTTAGGTACAGGGATGATGGTGGTCTTCTTGAAGCAGATGGGGACTTTGGCTTGTAGGAGAGCAAGGTTGAAGATTGTAGTGAATACCCCAGTGCAAGTTGGAAGAACAACACTTCATTTTCCATTTGGGGACCCTGCAGTCCCTCAGATTCAATATCGAGTTCAATAATTTTAGACCTGAACTCTCCCACGTCCTGGCCCCCTAACCCACACACCAGGCCTTGTTATCACATAGTGTGCCATCACACACTACGTATTGTTAGTCACTAACAGTCCCCATCAACAGATATTCACCCTCCTAGCCAGATCATTATCAACTCCTTTGTCTGTCCAACTGTTCTCTCTCTTTGGGTTTATCCCCACCTATCATTTACTTCTTACCTATCTTCTGCATATAAACCGATACTTTTCCAGCTACCATCAGTTCTGAGGAAGGGTCACCAGACCGGAAACGTTAACTCTCACTTTTCTTCACAGATACTGCCAAACCTGCTGAGCTTTTCCAGCAACTTCTGTTTTTGTCAGTGAATACCTCTGCCAATTGGTTTGCCCAAGATCTAAGTGCTCATCTGGAGACTCCATCCAGGCCCATCGCTTTCCTTGGGTTGGCTCCCAGGAAGACCAATCTGATGTCTGCAGTGGTAACAGTGGGCAAGAGTGTGTCCGGGGCTGTCGGTGCAGGTGACACCGCGCTGCTGGCATTCTCTCGGACCGAGCATTCAACGCATCAGGGAGGAATGTGTCTCTTTGTCCGCTACATTTATAACATGCAACAACAAAAGCCTGCATTCCGATAGCACTTCCCATGCAGTAAAATGGCCCAGGGCATTTTACAAGAGCGTTAGCAGCCAAGATGTGACACTGGGTTACATGCAGGACTATTCTTGCATCAACTGGCGTAATTACAAAGATACAAATGTGCAAATTAAGCAAAGAAGTTAATGCCGCAGCCCCTGGGCCTCTTCCACTATTCAGTAAGATCATGGCTTCTTCCACTATTCAGTAAGATCATGGCTAATCTGGTTGTATTCCAATTTCCACATTCCCATCCAGCCCTGATAATCTTTAATTCTCTTGCCTAATAAGATTCTATCCACCTCTGCCTTAAAAATATTCAGTGAACCCACCTACACCACCTCAATGGCAGTGAGTTCCAAAGTTACATAACCCTCAGAGAAAACATTTCTTCTCATCTCTGTTCTAAAAGGGCAACCTGGAATTTTGAGCAAAAATGTGAGGAGAGGGAGTGTGAAAAGATTTACCGAGGGTATTCCAGAGTTTAGGACCTTGCCAAAACAAGGCATAGTGCACAATTGCTCAAAACTGAAGATATACAAGGGGGCAGAATCAGAGGAGCGTAAGAATTCCAGAGATAACAGAGGCAGCGAAGTTCAAGGCCACAGAGGGATCTCTGCACAGAATCGTAAATTTGAGACATTATTGGACAGAGTGTGTCGGAAAACAGAGGGCGAATGGGACTTGGTAAATCAGAAATCAACTTGGATTATTATGAATACAAATGGAAGAGTGACAACAAGAGAGTGAGCAAGTGAGAGACACAGAGGGGAGCGAAAGAGACAGAGACTGAGATAGTGAGTGAGTGAGAGAGAGGGAGAGAAAGAAAGAGAGATGGAATCAGAGTGAGTGAGTATGAGAGTACATGTGAGTGAGAGTGAATGAGTGACTAGGTAGAGAGTGCTGTCAAGTTCTGACTCTCTATTGTCCAGGCACAATGTTGATGGCTTATTTCTCCCTCTTGGGTGCAGTGGGAGTTTATATCCATGCAGCATGGGCCATTGACGATTAAATATTGAGAACAGCAAAGATCTCTCTTCCCCCCAGGAATGCCAGTGGCTGTTTATTGCAGGTACTCACTGTAACAGCTTCAGCATGGTTACAAACATAAGCAAAACATTGCCAGGGAAGAGGTGAAAAATAAATCCCTTTCAGGCAAACTGCACTAATGTACAAAAGATTAAAGACCATTCATTACTTGTCACTAACGAAAGCTTCATGATCACGTCCAAATACTTCTCAGACAACAGCACTAGGAAAAACAAAATAAAAACCCAGAAGATAGTCATGCCAAAGAAAGGCTCTTTTGTGTATCTGGACTGTGAAGTGAGATTTTCTTGATATTCCCTATTCATTCTGTTCAAAGATGTCACGAGGCACATCTAGTGGGGGTGGGACTTGAACCCGGTCCTCTTGGCTCAGAGGCAGGGATGCTACCACTGTGCCAAAAGAGTCCCAGTGAGATTTGCTCAGGAATGGCATCAAATGGGATCCACGTGAGGAACAATCCCACTTCCAATCTGCTGGTTGTTTTCACTGTGGAGCTGGTTTCATTTGCTGGGCAGCTCTGCCCCTAGTGGACAGGCTGGCTACTGCGGCATCCTCACAGCCACGGAAGGGTAATGCTGAGGGGGTTGGAGACGGCAGTCTGACTGCTGCGTTACGCCCACACCAAAACCCTCTACTCCAAAGCCATGCGATGACAAGGATGGGGTAGTTGCCAAATGACAGTGCAGTTTCATTGCAGGCAGCCTAAGAAATGAAAGTTGCCACAGAAGTCTCTCATTGGAGAGACACAACTGGTGATGCATTTGACCAGAGGCACATCTCAGGCAATGGGGGTGGGGGGTGGTGAGGTTGTGAAAGAGGGGTATTCCTGGTGAACTCAGCTGATGCATGAATTGAACCTAAGCCATGAAATAACTCCACAGAGGCCAGTATCCCATCACTAAATCATCCTTTATTTACATAGGGAGTGTCCTGGACACTGATCCAGCTCCCTCATGGCCAGCTCTCAGAGTGAATAGAACGCCTGACACTCCTGTTTATTTCTGTCAGCCAGGGCTCCCTGATTGGATCAGATTAACAGCCCCAGAGAACTCATGTTCTATGAGGTCCACCTGTCGACGTCATTACAATCACTACACGCTATTGATGCGTTACATACCAACCGTCCAGCCAACTGAGCTAACTGACCCCACACAGCCCCAGCAAGCTGAGTGCCATTGGGAAAAATAGTATAACAAAGAAGCTCCACAACCAGGTGTAGAAGGGAAGGGAGTCACATATAGGTCACAGTGACTGTGGTGAGGTTGGAGACAGAAACGAGTGTTTGACTGGATTTGGATAACGGGGATAAATATGCATTGAGCAACGATTGCAGGGGTGAATAATTTTCTTCCATATTTCCCTGGAGATATAAGAGGACAGGTAGAACATAATAACAATGAAGCTGTAATTTGGAGCAACAGCCCGTGTCATAATGGCTGAGCAGTTAGTGCAAAATATCACATTGCGACTGATGCAGTAAAAGATTCCTAAGAGCTTATCTCAGAAGGTAGGATCAGTTACAGCCAAAAAGAAAATTACAACAAGAGAGGGGTAGAGTGGAGGAAATGCAGCAAAGTGACAGGGTGCCTAGAGGAGGGTCACAAGCAGAGGAATTGCCTTTCTGAAACTCTGTTAGTTGTTACAATAGTCTCAGAGCCATCTCTGTGCTCTCTGTAACCTGGCCTGTTTCCAATCCATCGCAGTCCTCATACCAACTCCTGATCTCCCATAACCGCTAGGGTCACTAATCTGCATTTGCTCATTTTCCAGCGAGGCTTTTAATATTTTAAAAAAAACTATTGTATATTTTGACAACTGTCGCTACATTCTCCCCCCCTTCTTTGTTTATTCATTCCTGGGATACAGGTGTCAGTGGCATTTAATGTTCATCCCTAGTTGTCCCTCGAGAACGTGGTGGCGAACTGCCTCCTTGAATCACTGCAGTCCATGTGCTATTGGTTGACCCCCAATGTTGTTAGAAAGAGAATTCCAGGATTTTGACCCAGCGACAGTGGGAACAGCGGTATATTTCCAAGTCAGGATGGGGAGTGGCTTGGAGGGGAACTTGCAGGAGGTAGTGGTCCCTCGTGTCTGCTGCCCTTGTCCTTCTAGATGGTAGAACTTGCAGATTTCACAAGTGCTGTCTAAGGAGCCTGGGTGAATTACTGCAGTGCATCTTGTCAACAGCGCACACTGCTGCTACCACACATTGGTGGTGAAGGGAGTGAATGTTGAAGGTGATGGATGGGATGGGTGGAGAAGGTGAACTTCTTTGCCTAGGATACCATCTTGCTTCTTGAGTGGTCATTCATCAAGGTATTGTATTACACTCCTGACCTGCAGATGACTGGGGAAGACAGCAGTTACTTGCCACAGAATTCCCAGCCTCTGATGTGTTGTTGTAGCCACAGGACCAGACTGGCCATATGAATACTGTCTTTGAACACAGGTAAACCCTCTGCAAGGATATTGATGATGGGGAATCCAGTGCCAGTAATGCCAATGAGTGTCAATGTGAAGTGAATAAACTCTCTCTTATTGGGCTCAGTAATTTCTTTGCACTTTATGTACCATTTATGTTACTTTCCACACATAAGCCTCAGCCTGTAAACTTCCCAAGCCTTTGCTGAATTAGGGCACTGGCTGCTTTAATATCTAAGGAGTCACAAAAGGTGCTGAACATTGTGCAATCAGCAGCAAACATTTCTCACCTTACGATGGACACAACATCATTGATGAAACAGCTGAGGATGGTTGGACCAAGGGCACTACCCTGAGGAACTCCTGCAGAGATGTCCTGGAGCTGAGATGACTGACCTCCAACAGCCACGACCATCTTCCTATGTGCCAGGTATAGACAAAAGAACAAAAGAGAAGTATGGTACAGGAACAGGCCCTTTGGCCCTCCAAGCCTGTGCCGATCATCATGACCTGACTAAACTAAAAAACAAACCTTCTACCCTTATTCAGTCCATATCCCTCTGTTCCATCCCTATTCAATTAGCCATCCAGATGCCTCTTTAATGTCACCAATGTGCCTGCTTCCACCACCTCCTCTGGCAGTGCATTCCAGGCTCCTACCACTCTCTGCGTGAAAAACTTTTCTCGCACATCTCACACTTTTACCGTCTCACCTTGAACCTCCTTGTAATTGAAACTTCAACCCTGGGAAAAATCCGCTGACTATCCACCCTACCTATGCCTCTCATAATTTTGTAGACCTCTATCAAGTCTCCTCTCAGCCACTGTTTTTCCAGTGAAAACAATCCTGGTCTTTTTAACCTTTTCTCACAGCCATTGCCCTCGAGACCAAGCAACATCCTGGTGAACCTTCTCTGCACTGTTTCCAAAGCTTCCACATGCTTCTGGTAATGTGGCGACCAAAACTGCACACAATGCTCCAAATGCGGCCTAACAAGGGTTTTATATCGCTGCAACATGTTTTGCCAACTCTTGTACGCTCCGCCCCAGACGATGAAGGCAAGCGCGCCATATGCTTTCTTAATCACCTTGGCTACCTGTGTTGCCACTTTTAGGGAACTGTGGACCTGCACACCCAGATCGCTCTGAATGTTAGTATTCCTTAGAGTTCTGCCATTTACAATATAATTCACACCTAAATTTGATCCTCCAAAAATGCATCAACTAACTATTGTTGTTGCAGTATGACTCCAAGCAGAGGAGAGTTTTCCCTCTAACCTTCATTGGCTTCAATTTGGCTCCTCCATGCCACTTAAAATGTCATTGTCATCTCTCATCTGGGATTCAGACCTTTCATTTGTGTTTTGACCAAAGATGCAATAGGTTCTAGAGCTGAGTGCGCAGATGGAACCTAAACGGAGCATCAGCGAGCGTGTTATTGCTAAGTAAGTGCCACTTGATAGCACTGTCGATAACACAGTTTCCATCACCTTGCTGATGATTGCTAGTATACCGATGGGGAGGTAACTGGGTGGATTCAATTTATCTTGCTTTCATTAGACAGGACAAAATTTTCCATCGTGCCTGGGTATGCGCCATTGTTGTTGCTGTATGAAAATAACATTTCTGTGATCAATTCTGGCCTCGTGCACATTTCTCCTATATAAGCTGTCATCCCTGCAGCTGCCCTGTCAGAGGGTCAGTGCTGAAGGAGTGCTGCACTGTTGGAGGTACAGGTCAGAGGAACTCGGAGCTCTGATGAAGAGCCATCTAGACTCAAAACGTGACCAAGCTCTCTCACCATGGACGCTGTCTGACCCACTGTGTGAACTCCAGCATTTGTTGTTTTCAGTACAGATTCCAGTATCTGCAGTATCTTGCTCCTACAGTCCTGAAGGAATGCTGGCTAGGACAGCATTCATCAATAATCCTAAATTGCATTGAGGGCAGTTGACAGCACAACCACTTTGCTGTGGGTCTGAAGTCACATGTAGGCCAGACCAGGTGAGGACAGCAGATTTCCTTCTCTGAGGGACGGTAGTGAGTCAGATGGATTTTTCAAACAATTAACAATGATTTCATGATCATCAGTCGAATTAATTCCAGATATTTTTGACTGAATTCAAATTCCATCATATGCCATGGTGGAACTCAAACCCGGATCCCCGAACATTAGCTGAGTTTCCAGATTAATAGTCTAGTGATAATACCAATAGGCCATTATCTCTTCTTTGGCAGCCCAAATGCATCAGATGACTTTGAAGCAGAGTAGAAGTTTCGAAGAGGCAGAGCTCACTTTCAAGGGTAGAGGCTGCTCCATGTGAGTTTTTATGAGGACCAGTTTTGAATGGGAGGGGAGCAGTATCCAAATGTGGGAGAGGGTTACCATTTTCTCAGTGATCATGATGGGGAACCGGGAAGGGAGGTTGAGTGGTCAGTGAGTTACTGTGGGGTCTTGTAGTTCAGCTGAGCTTGTAAAATCATGAGAGGAATAGTGATACAGAGCAAGGGAAGCTGGGAACTAGATTACTGTGGTGAGCCCAGGGAACTGAAAAGTTGGGAAACCACTGGGGAGGTGAAGGCCTATTGGTATTATCGCTGGACTGTTAATTCAGAAACCCAGATAATGTTCTGCTAACAGCAGATGGTGGAATTTAAACTCAATAAAAAAAATCTGGAATTAAGAGTCTAATGATGACCATGGTAGCGGTGTCGGGAAAACCCTATTTGGTTCACTAATGCCCTTCAGGGAAGGAAACTGCTGTCATTACCTGGTCTGGACTATATTTAACTCCAGACCCACAACAACATGGTTGACTCTTAGCTGCCCGCTTGGATGGGCAATAAATGCTGGCCTAGCCATCAACACCCTTATTCCATGAATGAATTTTTAAAAAACTGGGCGAAGCAGCAGTTGAACTTGAAGGAAAGAAAACAGCAAAACTGGTGAATGAAATATATTGGTTTGTGTTTCAAAATGTAGAACCAGCACAACCAGTCCATTCATTCCAAGCATTACTGGTTTATCACTGTTTTTCTTCCTTCAGGACTTTTTAAGCTTTTTTCTTGATGGAATGTTCCTGGCAACATTTATTGCTCACCTGACATTGCGTTTGAATTTAGTTACCGGACAGTTAAGAATCAACTACATTGCCTGGGGTTTGGAGTCTCGTATAGACTGGCTAACAGTGACAGATTTCCTTCTCTCTCGGGTGTTCGCGAACCAGATGGATTTTTGACAATAATCAACAAGAAATTAATCATTGCTGTCGTTCAGTTCCATTGAAATAATAATTATTCAATCAACCATTTTAATTGAAATTTAATTTCTCTTGTTCCTGTGGTGGGATTTGAACCCATATCTCCTTTGCACCAGCCTGGGCCTCTGGATGAGGAGCCATCACACTACCACAAAGATTAACTTCCACATCCCATCACGATTCTGTCAGGGCGGCTGGACTTTGCTTGAAGAGACAATGTTTCATGAGTTCTAACCAGGGCAAGGTCAGAAACAATGGTTCCAAGTGCTACCCTTGCCCAGGCCCCTCACCTTGGCCCCTCCCCTATCTGAATACAGCTATCCAATGCCCCTTCTTGATTTTGCCACCTGGGGGTGGGACTATCTTATTCAATGACGACGCCATCTCTCAATGTGCCTTGCTATCTAACATCCTCAACTCTTCAGGCAATCCTACTTCCTTCTAAATCCATTTTTGTTACCTAGAAATATTTCTGTTCAACCTGTTCAGAGATGCTGTGGTACATCTCTGGAGAGGGTTGAACTTGAATCCAGGCTTTCCTAGTCCATCAGTAAGGACACTACCGCTGCACCACAAGAGCCCCTAATCTCCATTATTTACAACTTCGTTCTTAAAACTCCAACACCTGCCTTTGGTCCTCCCTAAGCAATGGTTCTTCTGTAGACAATGTCTTGCTCATCCACAGTAAAATCTTTATTCCACAACCACCAGTTTATTTTCCCCAGTATGGTCTCAAGCTTTACTTAAGTCCCAGGGTGTGCAGATTTGAATCTCCCTGGCTTAGCCATTCATCATCACATCTTATTGGAATTAGGGCCCAGATCAGGAGGGATACCTCAGGTATCATTAACCCATCCCTAAACGTGCTTGAAATGAGGGGCTTGCTGGGCCATTTCATATAGCAATTCAGACTCAACCCCATTGCTGCGTGTCTGGTGTCACATGTAGGCCAGACCAAGTAAGGATGGCAGATTTCCTTCCCTAAAGGACGTTAGTGAGCAGGTGGCTTTTCTAATGACAATCAGCGATAGTTGTCAGAGTCATCATTACTGAAAACAGCTTTTATTTCCAGTTTTTAATTAATTGGATTTAAATTCAACATATTGCCATGGTAGGATTTATAGAGTCATACAGCACGGAAACAGGCCCTTCAGTCCAACCAGTCCATGCTGACCATGTTCCCAAATTAAACTAATCTCACCTGCCTATGCTTGGTCCCTATCCCTCCAAGTATTTCCTATCCACGTACTTATCTAAATGCCTTTTAAACTTTGTAACTGAACCCACATCCACCATTTCCTCTGGAAGTTCATTCCACACGGCACAAACCATTCTCTGTAAAAAAAAAAAAAAGTTCCCGTCGTGTCCTTTTTAAACCTTGTTCTTCTCCCCTTAAAAATATGCCCCCTAGTCTTGAAATCCTCCACCCTCGGGAAAAGACACCTGCATTCACCCTATCTATACTCCTCATGACGTTATAAACCTCTGTAAGGTCACCTCTCAACCTGCTGTCCCCAGATCAGTTCTGAAGAAGAATCATACCAGACTCAAAACATTAACTCTGTTTCTTTCTCAACGGAGACTTCCAGTCCTGCTGAGTTTCTCCAGCACCGTCGCTTATGATTTCAGATCTCCAGCTTCTGAAGTGCTTTACTTTCATTCCCGGATAATTAGCCCGGCTCCAACAATCATCAGTCCATTGTGTCCCCTTCTCCCTATTGCTCAGAGCAGGGTTGTGGTTAAGGGAGAACAAAAAGGTGTGGGATTTTGAGAAACAGGTGACTGAGATTGAAGCAGAAGGTGTTGAGGATGAGAATTCAATCAGATCAGAGGAAGAAGGAACAAAGGAGAATGATTGACCGCTTGTTATCGGGTATTTGGTGCTCATTGCCATTTCCAGTGAAGAGAATTGAAAAGGTACCACTTGCAACCTATTAATGGCAACAGGTATCTATGTGAAGTGCAGGAGGATGACACTTTGCCAATGTAATGTTCCAATAACAGAGACATGTAACGCTTATCGAATGACTCCAGGCTTTCGAGCCAGAGATTAAAGGCGAGGACGACAGCAGAGCAATTATTCAGAGAAAAACCAAATCCACGATTTGGAATTTTATTGTCAACATCATATGAAGCAGTTTAACTTCTTGCCCCTTGTGGCAGTCTTGGCACATTGGCAGCACTGTTCCCATTAATCAGTGCAGGAGCCAGTCAGGAAATAGCGTGCTGTTTGAAATTGCGACTCGGTCCAATCAAACAGGTTCAAGCCCGCTCCACTATTCAATAAGATCATGGCCGATCAGATTTTAACCTCAACTCTATGTTCCTGCAATATCCCCGCTAACGTTTCATCAATGTGAGGCCAGTTGCAGATGTGCGAGGAAAGTTTTGTTTTAACGCAAGTGGTGGTAAGTGCTTGGAACGTGCTGCCAGGAGAGAGGACAGAAGCAGATACAATAGAAATGTTTAAGATGCATTCAGACAGACACATGATTAGGCAGGGGACAGAGGAATACAGACCATGTGCAGGCAGATGGGATTAGTTTACAATGAAATCATGGTTGGCGTAGACATGGTGGGTCGGAGGGCCTGTTCCTGTTCTATGTTCTAAAGTCAGGCAAGAATTGAGGTGAAATGATGTAACAGTTTCTGTGGGTTACTGAAGATTTTTTTATGAATACTATGGTCAACAGACATAGAATTACATCAGATTTACACCATAGAAATAGGTCTTTCTGAACCAGAAGGTCCAGTTTCAAGTTCCACCTGCTTCCAAGGTAGATTATAGCATGCTTGAAAATCTCCTATCCAGAGGGGAAATGGTGAGATAGTGCTAATGTCGCTGCACTGGAGGCACCTCACAATCCAAAGGTCCAGATTGATGCCATCTATTCGAGAGCTCAAATCAAGCCATCTACTGGAGTTTAAATTCAGTTAATAAATCTGGAATTGACAGCTAGTCTCAGAGATGGTGGCCATGACAGCTATCATTGATTTTGTTTATAAAAACCGAGCTGGTTCACTCATGTCCTTTAGGGGGAGAAAATCTGCCCTCCTTACCTATTCTGGCCTACACATGACTCCAGACCAAAGCAATGTTGTTTATCTTAACTACCCTCTGAAATGGCCTCAAGGGCAATTAGGGAGACCCAACAAATGCATTCCTTGCTAGTGATGTCTGCATCCCCCAAAAGAATCACAGAACTCAATGGTCATTGATTGCTGCATCAAGGGGGACAGTTTCCTCCCTGTCTACCCTATCCTAAGAGTAGGGCATTCTACCTCAGAGCCAGGAGACCTCGGTTCAAGTCCCAACTGCCCTACAGGCTTGTAATAACATCCCTGAACAGGCTGAACAGAAAACCTCTTTCCTGAAAGCGTAAACAAAATGAGGTGATTATTCACCCAATCAGCATTAGGTTCCTTCTCTCCTGTGGCGGGGCAGGAGGGATCATATTGACAGGAATTAATGTCAATAAGCCTTTGACACGAGAACACATATTCCACATTCTTAAGCATGGTCTAACTCAATCTCAATAACTCTCTCCTCTGGCTGAAAAGTCAAACGAGAGATCACCTCTGGCCTGGATTTTTCAACAATGCAAATTGAAACATCTCTGACGTTACTGAGAAAGAGAAAAATAGTTAGTCAAAGGGATCTAATTATGAACAAAAACAAGAGGATGAGTAGACATGGTTGGCTGTACCAGTTGTCTTGTAATTTTTTCATAATTCCTTGATAAAGAATCCGGAAAATAGACTACAAAATTGGAACTGGACATTTGGGAATGAAGTTAGAAACAGGCAAAAGTTGGTCAAAGTCTTTCTTCCTCAAACAGCAGTGATTTCTAAAATTCATTCATAGCATGTGGGTCTCTTTGGTAAGAGATTTATTGCACAACCTTAATTACCCAGAGGGCAGTTAAGACTCAAGCACATTGGTGTGGTCTGGAGTCACATGTATGCCCAGGCTAAGTAAGGATGGCAGATTTCATTCCCTAAGGGGCATCAGTGAACCATATGGGTTTTTACAACAATCAACTATGGTTTCCATTAGGTTGGCTTTGAATTCTAGATTTTAATCAAATTCAAGTTTTACCAGGTGCACTGGTGGGATTCGAAACCTTATCTCCAGGCCATTAACCTGGGGTTCTTGGTTATTAGTCCAGTGGCATTACCACCACACCACCCTTTCCCCCATTAATGCTGAGTTCCCTGTCCAAAAGGCAGGGTAGACTCACAGTGTCAAGACTTCCACTAGGGGTAGATCCCCCAATCTATCCCAAGGATGAAACTTAAAGCTATTGGCACCAATCTGTGATAGATCCAGGGGTAGATCCCAATCGATCCCAAATGGAACAAGGAGGAAAGTCAGTGTTGTTAGCAACAATCTGATCTACACTGAACATCTAGGAGTCTGAATCACTGTGTGTCACTTTTTAAAAATTCACTCATGCGATGTGGGCATTACCGACTAGACCAACATTTATTGGCCATCTCCAATTGCACACAGGGTGGTAAAGAGTCAACCACATTTCTGTAGGTCTGGAATCACATGTAGGCCACACTATAGGGAGGGCAGTTTCCTTCCCTAAAGGACATTAGTGAACCAGATGGTTTTTTTTCTGACAAATGACAATGGTTTCATGGGCATCATTAGACTCTTAATTCCAGATTATTATTGAATTCAAATTCCACCATCTGCCCTGGTGGGATTTGAACCCAAAACATTACTAGGGTCTCTGGATTAATCATCTAATTTTAATACCACTAGTCAACACCTACCAAATTTACCTCTGGTTGAATTCCCACCCTGGCTGAGCTTAACACCCCACTGCAGCACAGGGGGAGTGCTACACTGCTGGAGTTACTCTTTGGTATTGGATGACCTATTAAGCCGAAGTACCGTCTCAGGTGGCTGTAAAAGATACTACTGCGCTATTGAACTGAGGGCCCCTCCACTGTCTTAGCTGATACCTTATCAATGAACATCACTGAAACAGAACATCCGCACACTATCTCCAATGCCATTTGGGGTATCTTGCTATGTAGCATTTGGCTGCTCACACTTCATAAAATACTTTGTCAGTGTGTGAAGCACTTTGGACTGGCCCGTGGCTGCACAAGGCACTGTCAAAATGCAGGACTTTCTTTAGAAACAGCCAGTTATTGAGATTTCAATATAAGCAACAAGCTAAGAATATGTCTCTTTGAAGGTCACTCACTTACTTTGCGCACAGTGGGATAATTGTTCATCTTCTTGAAGCACAGACAGTGCCCCCTTGAGGAATGCTTGCACCAAGGCAGCAAGTATCCGTGAGCCAGGCCAAAATACTGCTAGTGTGACAATGGGCATGTTAGCCAGGGACCAGGGTTTCTGTCTGGGTTTTTTTTTTAAACAGGACTTTGAGACGTTCCTCAAGCCAATTTAACTGAATTTATTTTCTCTGCCAAACCAAAGAAATTTCAGCTCACAGCAGAAGATTAAAATGTATGAAACAAAAAGCAGATGGCAGAAATCTGAAATAACAACATTGGCTGTTCTCGAGAAGGTGTTAGATTTAGTTCTAAAGGGATCAAAGGATATGGGGAAAAGTTGGGAACGGGGTTCTGAGTTGGATGATCAGCCATGATCATATTGAATGGTGGAGCAGGCTCGAAGGGCTGAATGGCCGCCTCCTGCTCTTATTTTCTATGGAAAAACAGACAATGCTCAGTCTGGAGCGGAAAACAGAGAGGAAAACAGGGGAACTGGTAGGGAGGCAGGGGGTGTGGGTGGTGGCAGGGAGGTATTCTCCTGGTCGCGTGGTGGGCGAGGGAGACAGGAGAAGTGGGAAAGTAAGAGAGGGAGCCATGTCAGGATGCCTGTCCATTTTGCTTCCAGCAGAAAATTTTTAGCTGATGCAGCAACAAATGATGTTATCTTTTGCACTACAAGAACGAGACGTGGATAACAAGGTTCTGAAAGAATCAACAGCTGCTTATTATAGTTCCTGATGCATACATATATTACAGTCAGAAGCATTTCAGTGCCTGGGTCAATATTATGCTACTAGGCTCCAAACAGCAGCCTACTTTCCTTAGCAAGTCATGCTTCAAGTGGCCTCAGCTAAAATTGAGTTTCAGACCTTTATACCATCAGGTTACATGCTGTAATTCAGTGATGATATGATAAGCATGTGCCTTAAAGGTGTACTGACATACTGACTGCGACACATAACATAAACCATGCTCCTGTAGTGCATTTTTGAGTCAGGAGGAGCAGTTTCTCAGAGGCAGACCAGGATATGAATGACCTCCTCCATGTGTGATATTGGGACTGCTGTTTCCCCAATTGGGAGTATATTTGATTTATTTTATTTGAGTTGATTTAAGCTTTATTGTCACATGTACTCAAGTACAGGAGTATAGTGTACATACAGGGCACCATCTAAGGTACGAAGGTACTTAGGTACAAAACTTAGGTACAAGTAGAAACATAGAGACAACATAGTAGTAACATTTGTGGCACCAGGGGCAATTTGCCATGCCAGGATGGCACACCGCCAAGCCATCACCATACACTACACCCTCCAGACACCTCTCACCCTGCTGAGGGTGGACGCTGTTAGCTTCATGAATGACAACCTCACTGTGGCAGTCTGAGAGATCTCCAGATTCCTGACGAGGTGTCACATCACACTCAAAACGTTTACACTTGTTTTTCTCTCTCTACAGAGGCTGCTGGACCTGCTGAGTTTCTTCAGCACTTGCACCAGGGGCTCCATTTTCCAAAGCACTGGCTCCCCACCACCAAAACCCTCCACCTCTATGATCCAACTTCAGGCATTATCCCTCTCGAACCTAGAGAGGTTGCTGTCTTTCCGACCCTGGGAAATATGTAACTATTTCCACAGATCCGTTATGAAGTGCCTCCTCAATCTTCAACCTACCTACCATTCCTGATGGGCCTCCTTAGTTGCCAGGGCTGCTGATTCGGCCAGCATCAGCAATCTGCCTGCCCATCCAAACTCAACTGGGCTACAGGTTCAGAGGCAGACAATTAGGTGGTGCCTTTGAGGGGAATAACCCTGTTGCTCCGGTTCCTGAACAGCACAGGCACAAGACCCCCTAACTTAAACCGACTTTCAGGTTCCCAAGCCCACCGGGAAAATGTTCCCGACATCTCAGATTGATGACCATTCCCGAGAGAATAGATCATCACCCTGAGACATTGACAGTTTGTTTTCTCTCTTCCACACATACCATCTGACCTGCTAAGTTTTTTCCAGCATGGTTCTGTTCTTGTTACAGGATTAGCCAAGAGTCATTTCAACCTTCACCAATATTGCAAACAGAGGTCTTGTGGTGTAGTAGGTAGCTTCCCTACCTCTGAGTCAGAAGCCGAGAGACTCAAAACCCACTTTAGGACTTGATGGCTGCATAGTGTGGCTTACCACTGCCATCAACAACCTATAAGCCCTGAGAGTACACCTAGACAGCCACTGGGGGGGTGATGGTGTAGTGGTATTATTGCTGGGTAGCTAACCCCAAGACCCAGGTAATGTTCTTGGACCTGGGCTCAAATCCCACCACAGCAGATGGTGGAATCTGAATTCAATTCTCACATTCACTCACCAGTCATCTTTTGACCTGGTTGCAGACACCAAGACTGAGTATATTATGGGGTAGAGTTAGAGGGACAGAGGATTGAGGATCGATATGCCCAGAGAGTCTAATGATTGACCCATGAAGGAATAATCAACAAACTGGAGAATGAGGTGGGAGGCACGGTGGCTCAGTTGCGATCACTGCCAGCCTCTCAGTGCAAGGGAGCCAAGTTTAATTCCAGCCTGGGGCGACTGTGTGGAGTTTGCACATTCTCCCCGTGTCTGCATGGTTTTCCGCCGGGTGATCTGTTTACCTCCTACAGTCTGAAGATGGGCAGGCTAGGTGGATTAGCAGGTTGCTGCACAAAATGCAGGGTTACAGGGATAGGATAGGAGTGTGACTGTGGGTGGGATGCTGTTCAGAGGGGCAGTGTGAACTCAATGGGCCGAATGGCCTGGTTCCATGCTGTAGGGATTCTATGTGACATATTCATCTGACCCGTCTGCTATAGTGCAAAATAGCGCTCCAGTACATTTATTTCCAACCAGGATTGGTTTGTCATTGTTTATTACCTCTTTGGAGGTGACAATAGCATCAGTCCAAGGGTGGCTAATTTTCATAGCACGTCATTTGAGATATCTGCATCAGTATATCAGCTTTCACCATGAAGACACACCCAATATTCTGCATCATTATATTTCATGAGACTTAACAAAAGTCCCAAATATTGTTTAGCAATGAGAAACCAGAAAATTGGCAGCAGTTCGGGCAGAGGGGTATGATTGAGGTAAGGCTTCAGGCCTAAAAAAAATCACGCTTGTCTCCCTATCTCTGCCCACTTATGCTATCTCTGTCTAATGAGGAAATGTGCCCTAAGAGGGCACTGGTAACCACGGCTCCCATCAGATGTGTTCATCAACACGATGAGCAAGCTACTGCAGTGGTTTGCTGTGGGTTTGTGCAGGATTTTTTCTGAATTGATCATTCACAGGATGAGGGCATTGCTGGCTAAGTTAGCATTTATTGCCCTTCCATAATTGCCCATGGCAGATGGTGGATTTAAAATTCGATTAATAAAATCTGAAATTGAAAGCTACTGTCAGTGAGGGTGACCATGCCAACAATCATTGATTATTATAAAGATAGAAAATAGGAGCAGGGATAGTCCATTCAGTGCTTCAAGCCTGATCCACATTTCAATGTGATCATGGTTGATCATCCAACTCAGTCCCCTGTTGCTATTTTCTCCTCTTTCCCTTTAGCCCTAAGAACTATATCGAACTCCATCTTGAAAACATTCCATGTTTTGGCGTCAACTGTTTTCTGTGGCTGAGAATCCCTCAGGCTCATCACTATCGGTGAAATACCTTGTCCTCATCTCAGCCATAAATGGCCTACCCTATATCCTTTGGCTGTGACCCCTGGGTCTGGACTCCCTGATTATTGAGAACATCCTTCCTGTGTTTACCAGCAGAATCACCAAATATTATTTCTGTATATTTATAAAACTTCATCAGTTCATTAATACCCTTTCGGGAAGCAAATCTACCATCCTTACCTGGTCTGGCCTGCACGTGCCTCTCACAGAAATGGGACTGATTCTTAACTGTTTTCTGAAATGGCCCAGCAAGTCAGTCAGTTCAAGGGAAATTCGGGATGGGCAACAAATGCTGACTTTTGTTGTAAAATTTCACTAATGTCCTCTCCCTGACTGATCTGACCTGGACTTGACTCAAGACCCACAGTAAGCTGGCCTGACTGTTACCTGCCCTCAGAATTGGCCACATGAGCCACTCAGTAGTATCAGAAATGGCAACAGCACAGCGCAGCAGCTCACCACCATCTTCTTGTGGTCAACAACTGGTGGATGATTATCGCTAGCAAGGCAAGCATCACCGGCATCCCACTAATAAAAATACATTTGGAAAAATAATCCTGGGACTCTCCCAAACTGCACAAGGGCAATTAGGGATAGGCAACAAATGCCAGAAACCTTCCATGCTACATTGGAAAGAAATAATGCTACGGTTCAACTTGATAAAGAAAATGGACAGCATTGCGGACACCATCCTGTCTTAACCAAAGACACCAAAAATAAAATCAACGAAAATGTCACAGCATCTTTGGTTTGGATGAGCCTTTGTCTGCAACACAGGTTCATCTTGAGTGACGAGGGGTAGCACTCTATAAACACAAGATCCCTTTATGCGTCAGACAGGACTGGGTACCATAACTGTGTTACTGGATTGGTTTGGGTTAATGGAAGGTGTTCTCCACAATGGAGAGTGCATGGAGTTAAAAGCTCTGACTTCTCCCTTCACAGTCCAAGCTACGGTTCTGAAAAGCTGCTGTCAGAATTCTATACCTGGGAACTGAATAGCAGGCAAATGATGGAAATCTACCATTTTGAAATGATCAGATTGCACAACACTGCGAGGTGTTGGGAACGTTGGAATTAATTTAATCATCAGGCTATGCAAGACTTCTTGATTGATATCATAATATCACCAGCTTCCATTTCTCACACTGATTACGACACACAGGAGGTCTCCCTTTCTGTCTCCATATATTGCTCCTTTATCACACCCACAATCTGACTCTTTCTGCAAAGGAGTGCTGAGAAAAAGATGTGTGCAGATGGAAATGTGTGTTCAGGGAGGTACGCAGAGAGAAGGAGAGCCTGAGTGAAAGGGAAAAAAAACGAGAGAGCGAGAGGGAGAGAGAGAGAGAGAGGTGGGGGTGGGTGGCAAAGGAAAAGAGAGACACAGGACAACAAGGACAGCATTGAGCATAGCTGAGGCAGGAGGGACTTAGTGATGGCAGATGGGGGGGGTGGCAGGAAGATGGGAAAGGTTGTTGCAGAGAAAGAAATAGACAACTCGGGAGACCAGAGAGTGGCACAGATACAGAGATGAGAATGGACAGACAGAGATGGAAGGAGGGACAGGGACAGAGAGTGAGAGAGATAGAGGGGTTGAGAGGGATGGGGGCAGACTGTGAGACAAATAGAAAACTGGAGACTGACTGAGGGACAGAGACACAGACTGAGACAGAGAGAGATCAAGTGTTCTGGGAGAAACAAGCGTGTAGTGACATACAGATACAGAGAATACAATAAAGATAGATGTGGAGAGAGGGGTAGAAAGATATGGAGATGGATAAATAGAGAAACACAGAATAGAGGGACACAATGGACAATGCAAAAGAGAGAAACAGAGCAGGATAAAATATTGGGGGGGGAGAGAGAGAGAGAGAGAGTCGACACAGAGCTAGCTGGATAGGCATGGACATACTGAGGGATCGAGAGACAGAGGGATAGATGTAGCGAATGAGACAGAGAGAGACAGAGAGAGACAGAGAGAGTGAGTGCGTGTCAGTATGTGTGAGAGAGAGAGAGAGACAGAGAAGACGATGGAGAATATGGAACAGAAAGGCAGAGAAAAATGGGCATGGAAAATAACGGAGACTTATACACACAAGCGGAGAGCCTGACAGAGGGACAGAGACAGGAGGAGATGGAGAGATATTCAGACGCAGAAAGCAACAGCGAGAGAAATATGCACAAGAGAGGGGGATAGCAAAAACAACAGCTCAAAATTCAGGCACAGAGGGAGATGGAAAGAAAAGACAGAGAGACAAAGGAACTGAGTCACAGAAGGGGAAAGGTAGAGGAAGACAGAAGAGGTGCAACATTAACGGCATACATGCTTTGCAGAGACAGAGAGAGACACGCGTGCATAGACACACACGCCCCTAGAAAGAGATGCATAAAGAAAGATAGATTTTAAAAATTCAGAAAAAGAAGTGAAATAGAATATAGGTATAGAGACGCAGGGAATGATACCACAAACAGAACCGAAAGACTAAACAATGCACAACACTTTAAGACAAACAGAATCGTGATACTTCAGGCTACATTGCATTTATATCTGCTAACTAACACCGAAATATTCTGTACGTTTGCAAGCACACAAACGCAAACAGTATAACAATACACACATCTCCGCTTTTCATTTTGAATACTCTTTGCTTCATCTTGCACTAATAGTCCCATCCTTAGCAAGTAAATTGCAATCATTCAGACTGACGCAGATGGAGTGGAGAGCTGTTCAGCCTCTTCCAAATGTGATACTTCTCCTAACTTCTTTTTTAAGCATTATAAAAAAAAACACTTAAAAATATACAGATCAAGGTAAATTCTGGGATGTGAAAGAGACAGAAGATGCTGCTGAAAAGCAGGACTGTGGAACGTGTGAAAGGTATAGAACACAAGAGAGTGGAGGAGTGCAGCAAACATGGAGCGTAATATGAAGACAGCAGAAGGGAGAGAGAGAGAGACAGAAAATTAAAAAAAATAAGAGATGGGGGTGAAGACAGAGAACATTCGAGAAATTGAGAAAAAGCAAGGACAGAGAAGCACGGAGGGGAATTGGCGATTGGAGAGAATGCAGTGATCAAAAGAAAACATGGAGAAGGCAGAGCACTAATATAGCAGAGGATAAAAGAATAGAAAATAGAGAAGATATAAGCATGAAACTGGTACAATGCAGAAAATCTGTTACCTGTGAACACAGACCGCCTTGCAACATCTTAGCATCACAACATCACCACTCACTTCCATTACAAGTTGCCTTTTCAGTGCAGAGAAACCATACTGCCACGGGTTCTTCAGTGCTTCCGTCATAGGAAGCAGAGGATGTTGATGGACAGGCTGTCAGTCTCGGACAGATTCAGGCTGGATGGAGACACCACCAAAGACCCTTCCCTTGAGATGCCAACTCCCACTGGAGAGAGCGATATATTTCAAGAATAACCAGCCGCTTACTGACCCTCATCCAAATAATAGAGCCAAAGTCACCAAGTGTGGTGGGCAGCTAGCTTGATCCGATTCTCCTCTCACCCAAAGCCCACTCATTGCAAGTGGTCACATGACGGAAGCTGCAATTATCAGTTGGCACAGTTGAAACTCTAAGTCTGAGTGCGGTGACACCCATTGGAGGTCTTCCTTTGCAGAGGAACTGATGCCAATCATGCCAAGTTGATTAACGACCTGAGATTAGTCAATGCAATACTGTACTGTTCTAGAACACAATGAAGGGAGTATATGTTGGCACCCGCAGCTCAAACAAATGCATTTAATGCTTGGGGTCTGTAGTCACATAGATCGCTCGCTCTCTAGCAACATAGCAACTGAACTACGCCAGAAAGTCTGTTTAAAATTGAAGAGGAAATCAATGCAGCCGACAAAATGAGAATAATTAGAAGCCTTCAAAATTACATTTTGAATACTTGTCTTTTGGACTTGTTCTTCAAGTCCTGCCTGCTCCCACCCAGGCCCTGGCACCCAGGTGAGCAGGCTTGAACAATTCTGCGAAGCTGGTCTCTCCCGACGCATGCCAAGGCAGAGCAGAGTCCGTGCTCACATTTATGGCACCGGTGCCAACTCCGCATTCATGACGGAATGGCACACAATCAGCCCTGATGCAAGCCACTGCGACGCTGACCCTCAAACCCGCTCCCCCGTGCCTGCGAGGGGAAAGGAGTGGGTGCAAGCATTTAGCCCGAGAGCATTGAACAAAGTGCTGAGTCTGCTAGCCCATGACCCCTTGAAGTGGAGCATTTATGGTATGAGGCAGCGTACTGGCACCCATCTCCCTTAACGGGCTGGAATGTCCAACATAGGGCTGGGGAAGTATAGGGTGCCCCTCACTTGTCCTCTCCCTTCCCAAACCACCTCAACTATGCTGCATCCTCTTACCTGTCCACTGAGTCTTAAACTGCAGTGGGTGTGGAGCTGTCTCCCGCAAGCGAAAAATACGGGCTAGTGCAAGACACCCAGAAAGCAAAGACTTTAGCTACCATGTCTAATGTGACTGACCTCCCTTCAGAAAAGGGAGCCCCAAAGGAACTGTGGCCTGGACAGATGCAAGGCTTGGCAATTCACATATAGACCATGCGTGGCTGACTGTCACCTTTATTTTCATAGACTGATCTGAGAGACAGAGAGAGAGAGAACATGATCCTCATATCCCCCCCTGCTTTTTGCTCTGGAATGGTTTTTGTTCCTCTCAACCAAATATGTATACACCAACAGGCCCAGGTATTGCCTAAAGAAGAAATGGAAAGGACGAGGGATTGTGAAGTTTGCGCATGCAATGATCTCTCGGAAGAGCCCGGACTAAATAAACAGCACTGGGAGCAGAAAATGGAAGATTATAACCCTGTATTGGAATCTGGTGCAGAACCGGATATTGCTACTAATGCCTTTTTACTGCCCAGCTACATTGCTGACCAATCCCCCCAAAGTCCCAATTACATCTCTAATTATGAATCCAGCCATTACAAAGTTCAACTGCTCGACAGCATTGGCATGAAGAAACATGACTTATGTCAAATGGCATGATGAGAACAGAATGAAAATATGGCAGCCGGTGAAAATCTCCAGGAAAAATCTCACGTCTTATGACAATACACGACTAATTATGCCGGGCACTGATTTAATTCTTAACCATGGCGCATCGAAATGCACAGTAAACAACAGCCATTTCTTATAAATGATCAGGCTCCCCATTTAACGAGCCAAAGTGTTGGTCAAACACAGTTGGATCCATCTAGTTTGGACAGACGTACAGTACAATTTTGCTTTCCAGCCCCAATCCTATTACAGACTGCGTTGCAGTATTTAAACAGTCCTTGCACATCCATTGTGAATGACTACTTGTTTAGTATTGTATGTGTGTCACACAGTAGGCGAGAGTGTGCGTGTCAGAGAGAGACAGTGAATGTGTGTGTCTGCCTATTAGATCATTTCCATTACATGGGAACCCATCAATAATTTTACGGACTGTCTTCCTCTAGAAGGCAGGTCTTTGCGGAAAATATATAAATATTTATCAAGCTGCTCTGACAGTAAAGGCAGTGGCAACTTGACTGCAAGAAGTGAATTAGGTTGCAATCCTTGTTAAATGATTTTATATATACATACACACACAGTTTTAACACCAATCATCACAAGGCTTTGCATTGTGTCAGAGCTGAGAGGCTGCAGCATGGTATATCTTATCCAGTTTGCCCACTGTACAGTCAACAGGGAGGGAGGGAAGAGGGTAGTAGGACTTGGAGGGTGGGGGTGATGAAGAGGTGGGGGGATTACACCAGCAGTCAGTTCACCAACTCCCTCCCATTAATGGACAAGATCCACAGACTGAATACACTGTAAACACAAGTGTTCCAGCCCCACATTCACCGGGCAGAGTTGACACAGATGTGAGCTGGGTTTTAATGCACAGCTAGTGTCAAAACGCAAAGAAATTTTTTCCCCCCTTTTTTTGCCCCCTGGTCGTCCAGAGAAAGGAAATAACTGAGGTGAAGGAAGAGCTGGTTTCCACAGCCAGTACATCGAATTGCTTTCTCTCTCAGCACCCCCCAGACCCTCTCTCCCCTCCCTACCCCAAGCTGCCAGTCGGTCTGTAAACCCTCCCCAGATGAGTAAAAGTCGCGACCACCCGGGGGAAGGAGATAGCGGGGAATAAGCTAAACCGTCGGTGGCTCCCCTTTTCCGCTTGCAAACCGATCTGGAATGGCTCCTTTTTTCAAAAAAAAAGGAAATGCGGACCGATTGCGGAATGTGTATTTGCTTCTCTCACTCCCGCTGCCTCTTTCTCTCTCGATCTCTGCAGAGCTGTTCCTTGCAAGAATTTCCACAATGATCATTCTCCATCTCACAGTCCCTGTCCATTCCCCCTTTCAGTAAACCTGTCCTTAAATGACCAACTCAACCCGCCACCCTCCCACTCCTTCACGGTCAGTACTCACTCGCCCCTCCAACGGATGTAACTCCTCACTCTCGCTATGAGAAAGGTCGCCCCTCACCCCATCCCTTCCCACTCTCCCCATGCCCAGCCACTCTCCGTCGCCTTGACTGGTCATTCTGCAGTGATTCCAAACGGCCCACTCAAAGATCACCTCCCATCCGGGGGACGGGTGTCACTGCTCACCCCCCCATGAACGGCCATTCTGGCCACACCTTTCGTGGCGATTCCCCACCACCATCTCCCTCCCAGAACACAACTCACATGCAAGGACAACTACCCCCATTCCCTAAGGGTCAGTCTCAGTGGTCACCCCACCCCCCAGCGTCAGAGGGTTAGTGTCCTCGCAACTCACGTGCCATTTGCCTCCACCACAATAGCCTCCTCCAACACCCAACTGCAGTGGTCACTCTCCCACCTCAGTAGACACTGTCCCCAGATACACTGGTCCCTCTCCCCTAAATACGGTGGTCACTCCCTCCCACACTTAGACACAGTGGGCACTCTCAACATATTTCAGTGGTCACTTCTCCCATATACAGTGGTCACTCTCGCCACATCTTAGTGGTCACTCTCTCCCATCCCCCAATACAATGGTCACTCTCACCACATCTGAGTGGTCACTCTCCCGCCAGATACAGTGGTCACTGTCACCGCATCTGTCTTTCCCTTCCACTCTCTCTCCCCCCCCCCCAATACAATGTCCACTCTCTTCTCAGATACATTGATCCCCTTCTTAGTCACTGTCCCCCAGATGCAGTGGTCATTCCTCACCCCCTCGATAAGGTGGTCACTCTCTCCGCAAATACATTTGATCACTCTATTCCGGCCCCCACCCCCGAGATACGCTGGAGATAATCCTCCATCCCTCCCAATAGAAAAGCCACCGGTCACTCTCCCTCCACCCCCGTCCCTCACTCTCCAGCCCCTCCGTCACTCACCTGTCCGTCCGTGCTGTCCGCTCTTGCTCTCATTCTCTCACCTGGCCGACTGTCCGTCGAGCCCCAGCTCTGGGGATAGCGGTTTGGGGGGGGGGGGTGGGGGGGGGGGGGGGGGGGGGAGGTGATGTAGGGAGCCGTGAGATGTGTTAAACTGGTTCAGATTCACCGCAGCCCGGAATCCTGTAGCCCCGCTGGCATTGCCAAGGACGCCGAACCGCCTGGTTCTTCACATGTAAAGCTGGAGATGGGGAGGAGGCTTTTTCTTTAAAAATAATCTCCCTCTTGTCTCTATCTTGCGTGGTCTTTTATTTTTTTTTAAAAATGCAATCTCTCGGTGCTCTTTTCGCCACTCAATCCGACCACACTGTAGCCGTTCCAGGCAAACACAGACGGTGGAGCATTCTGCAGGCTGATGTGAAATCTTCACCCTTTTTTCCTTCTGGTGATTTCTTTTTTCCCCCACACTCTCTCTCTCTCTCTCTCTCTATTTTTTCGCTTCCTTTATTTTAATCCGCTGGGTCTCCCCTGAATAACACCAGGCAGCTGCTTGCAGCTGGTAGAAAGAGAGAGTGTGTGTGCGTGAGAGAGAGAGTGAAAGAGACGGTAAGGGTGGAGGAGGAGCGGGAGGAGAGATAGAGAGGGGGAAGAGAGGATAGAGAGAGGTGGAGCCAGACGGTTTGTCTTGTACAGATACACATACACTCTCACACACACATACATTCATAGAGGGGCATACACAGTGCTAGAGAGATGCTAACAATGACAAACCCAGTTTCTCTCTCTCCCGACACAACCGGGGCATTTTGAAAATCTGGCGGCTGACTCCGCTGAAGGAGGACGAATTGGGGAGCATGGAAATCCCGATCTGGATTCACCCCGAGTCTTTTTTCTAAAAAAAGAAACCGTACACCGTCTCAAAGGAAAGCCAACATCTCAGCACAGGGAGCAGATGTTCCTCTGACAGCAGGATAGATTGTGTTCTGAGGAAGGGTCACCGGACCCGAAACGTTAATCTTGTTTTCTCCTTCCTGCCAGACCTGCTGAGCTTTTCCAGCAACTTTGTTTTTGTTCCTGATTTACAGCATCCGCAGTTCCTTTGGTTTTTATTTAGGATTGATTGTGAATTGTCTACATTTTTTTTCCAATGGCCAGTCAGATAATTAGAGACATACAGAAAAAAAAGGTCCTGACAGAGGGTTTCAACCCAAAATATTGACTTACCTTTTCCTGGTATGCTGCGACTTGCTGTGCTTTTCCAGCTCCACATTTATTGACTCTAGCTTCCAGCATCTGCAGTTCTTGCTGTCTCCAAGTCACTGAAAACTATACTGCGAAGTCTGTTCTGAGGATGCCCACCTTGAAGAAGATTTCCTCCTCCCTCGGAAGAGAGCTCAGTGAGTCTCTCTCCCACTGCAACCTTCTGGTTATCTCCTCTGCCCTGAAGCTCTTCCACCAGTCGTGCCGAAGGGTTTTGGCCTGAAACATTGACTGTCCTGCTCCTTGAATGCTGTCTGACCAACTGTGCTTTTCCAGCTCCACATTTATTGACTCTAGCTTCCAGCATCTGCAGTCTCCAAGTAGAGAAAAAAGGAGCAGATGTAGGCCATTATCACATAGTCTGCCATTACGCACAACCCATTGTTAGCCACTACACAGTCCCCATTAATAGCTACTCACGCTCCTAAGCAGATCGTTGTCCACTCCTTTTTCTGTCCAACTGTTCTCTCTTTCTTTGGGCTCTATCTCCACCTATCATTTACTCCTTACCTCCTTCCCCCAACCTATCTTCTGCATATAAGCTAATATTTTCCTCGCTACCATGAGTTCCAATGTGGAGGTGCCAGTGTTGGACTGAGGTGGACAAAGTCAGAAGTCACACAACACCATGTTATAGTCCAACAGGTTTATTTTAAATCAGAAGCTTTCAGAGCACTGGTCCTTCATCAAGAATTCACCTGATGAAGGAGCAGCGCTTTGAAAACTTGTGATTTCAAATAAACCTGTTGGACTATGACCTGGCATCATTTGACTTATGACTTTGACCATCAGTTCTGAGGAAGAGTCACTCAACCTGCAATGTTAAAATGATTTCTCTCCCCTGATGCTGCCAAACCTGCTGAACTTTTCCAGCAACTTCTATTTTTGTAGGCCATTCAGCCCTTTTTGATTTAATTTATCATTGTCACATGTACCTAGATACAGTGAAACGTTTTGTATGCAGTACAGGCAGTTCATACCATACATGAGGGTGCATGAGGGTAATAGAACAGAACTGGGAATACAATGTTATGGCTGCAGAGAAGGTGCACAAAGAACAAGATCAACATTAAAATTTGAAATTTGAAGTTTGATAACAGTGGAGACGAAGCTGTTCTTGAATCTGTTGGTACATGTGTTAAAGCTTTTGTATGTTCATGGCTGATCATCCAACTCAATACCTTGTTCCTGCTTTCTCCTCAAACCCTGTGATCCCTTTAGTCGTAAGAACTCATTGAAAGCTATAGAAATATTAAAGGGCTTGTTTCTGGCAGACTTAAAATCCCATTGGCCCTAAGAGTTATATGTACATATAACATATGCTATATGTAACTCTTTCTTGAAAATATTCAGTGTTTCAGTTTCACCGGCTTTCCTTGACAGAGAATTCCACAGGGTTACCACTCTCGGGCTACAGAAAATAAATCAAAACAGAAAGTGCTGAAGAAACTCAAAAGGTCTGGCAGCATCTGCAAAGAGAGGGAAATAGTTAATGTTTCAAGTCTGTTATGATTACTCTTCTGTAAATGTGCTCAATCCAATGAAGAATGAGACAGTTAACTTCATCCATTTATTGATGGTGTCAAACATGGTGTAAAGCTCTGTCTACTCTTTTAACCTAAATGGAAAGCTCCCCCCTCAACACAGTTTTCATCCAACTTCCCCAGGACAGGGGCTGCACAGAGTTAGATGTTGAGTAAAGCTCCCTCAACATGGTACCCATCAAGATCTCTTTTGACAGGAATAGGATGAGGTTAGATCCAGTATAATTCTCACTTTGTATTGTCCCCTTCAAACACTCCATTCTTTTAAATTGAGAGTAAAGTTCCCTTTACACTGTCCCCAACAAACACCTCCAGGACAGGAACAGCACAAAGTTAGATACAGAGTAAATCTTCCTCTACATTGTCCCCATTGAACACTCCCAAGACAGGAACAGCCCAAAGTTAGATAAAGAGTAAAGCTCCCTCTGCACAATACCTCACAAGAGTATGCCATTATCCCATTGTGATATTGTTACAATGCTCCTTCCAGACATCCTCTACTGAGAATGATATTACCCATCTGTCCAAATTAGGAGAAGATTTGCTCAATGGTTCACTGCTCAGAAGGGATTGTGTTGAAACTTTACAAATTCATTTGATACAGTATCATTGTTACCAGGCAAAAGTAGGCATTGTCATCTTTCAGTCCGGACTTTGAACCCCAGCCCTCAAGTTTTAATGGCCAGTGTCTAATTTAGAGCAGAATACAATCTGAAAAGGAAGTGAGCTTAATTGATGAGCACAATAAAGACTGCAAATGATAATTGAGAATAGAAGCAACTTGTTTTGAATGGCTGTTGCAGAGCTTCAGAATGCATAATTAAATTGACTTAGGTTTATTGTCACATGTGCTCAGTGAAAAGTTTACAAGTCGTCACTGAAAGGATAATAGTGTCTGCTTTTGTCTGGCAACAATGATACCATGGCAGAGTTTGAACCTATGTGAAGGGTTTAGGCCCGAAACGTCAAGTTTTCCTGCTCCTATGATGCTGCTTGACCTGCTGTGTTCATCCAGCCCCATGCTTGTTATCCCCAGAACATTACCTGCGTCTCTGACTTAATAGTCTATTGATAATACCACTAGGCCATCACCTCACCCCTTCCATGGGCAGTAGATCTCACTGGCAAGGTCAGCATTTGTTGCACATCCTCTTGAACTGAGTGGTTTGTTCGGGTCATTTCAGAGGACAGCCATATTACTCTGGGTCTGGAGTGACACATAGACCAGATTGGGTACGATGCCAGATTTCCTTCACCAAATGATATTAATGCAGGAGTTGGATTTTGGGGACAGTTTCAGGATAAAATTAATCCAAGCTTTGTATGTATTCATTTAAATTTCACTAGCTGCTACAGTAGGGTATGAGCCCATACCCCGAGACCTCTGGATGACTTGCCCGGTGACATTACCACTGTGTCACCATGTCCTGTGAGTTTGATAGTGTTCATAATCATAATCCCAGTTTTAAATGTACCCAAAGGCCAGCCACACATAGCTCTCAGGGTAGAGAATTCCAAGAGCTCACTGCATCTCAATTCTGAATAGCAAACCCTTATCCTGAGACTGGCGAAGGTGGAGATGCTGTTCAAAGAGGGAGAGACATGACACAGAAGGACTTTCTCTTCCACTTATCCAGTTTCGAGAAATCAAAAACATCTATGCCACTAATTTTGCAATACCTCACTCAGGTATTGACCCTTGCCCTATGTTAAAACCTCCCCCATTTCTCCTAACTCCCCAGACTCCATTCCTGCTTTAGTTGTGTCCGGAGAGTAAGACCTGTATACCATTAAGATTTTTATGGACAGTGCCAGCTAAACCAGGCACTATCATTGCCAACCTGATATAGTCGAGAATGAACACCAGGAATGATTGCTCTTGGTGGTGGATTCTCAGTCATGTGAGAGCTTCTTTCACAGATATTGACCAGAGGAAACAGACTTTCAGTACCTATCCTTTCACATGTTTCCATAGGATCACCATCACTTCTGGAGAGGCCGAGTCCATTCCACGCTAGGGCTTGGACCAGCACCCTGGAATCCGTACCTAAACTCTTCTCCCTCTGCTGTCTCTCACTGGACCATCAAATCATTCACCGACCCTGCTGGCTACCCCTAATTCACCTCCTTTACCTCGGTATTAGGTTATGTTTCACAACAACTCTGTAAATTGCTCAGGGACATTACTCTCATTTAGAGGAGTAACATCAAAGTCTGCTGTCATTTTATTTTCAATCAACCTGTCTGGACTGTTTAAGGCACACCTCCAGGGCGGGTGAGACTTGAGCCCAAGCCTTTAAGTTCAGTTTTGGACCACAATAACTCCCCCTAGCTGTTGTATATATACAGCATCCTGCTGTAGCACCCTGGAAAGGCTGTATATCTGCTGGTTTGTAATTGTTTACCTGTAACTTAGAGTCAACTTGTTTGTTTTAAGTAGAAATTCTTGTTAAGTTCAGATTCCTGATCCATGCTTTCTGCCAACCTGGGTCTGAAAGTCAGGTAAATTGGGGAATTCTGCTTACTTTTTAAAATCTTTGACTTTTGGGATGACTCTGAAAATAGCAGGCCTTGATTTATAGATTCAGTGAAAGAATCAAACATTCCCAATTTGAATGGCTTTATACTACAATGCAAGATGCATTTATACCAGAACTAATAGGACAGTCCTTTCTCTTAACTCTAGTCCCTTGTGGTTTCTCCTAAAATACATCAAAATATTAATGGAATGGAGACAGATGCACACAGGCCATTACATATAGCACATTTATTACAGTGTGATGGTTGTGCCCCTCCAGTGAGGCATGACAATTAATGCAAGGTAACAACATGTTATCTCATTTAGCATTACTTGTTTTATCCCCCATGTATTACCACTGGGTGTAACACTCACTTTTCAGGGCACAAAAATGGAGGGATGAAGCTGCAATCCACTTTACAGATACCAGTGGTCAAGGTGTAATATGCCCCTGCTAGCTGGTGATCACCAGTGGCATGCGACTGCCCAAGGTGAATTGCTGCCTTGCACCATTCCCCTGGTCACATTGGCTGGCTACAACTACACAGGGTCTTGGTAGTCTCCCAGCACCTTGCTGAAGGGTCAGCAGAGGGACACAAACCAGGCTGAACCCTGATTGAAACAAGCTTTTGTATGATTGTATTTTTGTATGAAGTGATGCGGCTTAACCTGATCACACTTCACCCAAAGCTTATTGGAACATACACAGTCTAGAAGGCGTTCAGGTTAGGGTCATTAGCAACTAGCCCAGGGACACTGCAACAAATTGTAGAGTTCGCCACGCTTTATCTGGGCAGCTGCCAGTCAATTCAATGAAAGAATCAAACTTTCCCATTTGAATGGCATTGTATTACAAGATCTAACAAGACAGTTCTTTCTTTTAATTCTAGTCCATTGTGGCTTCTCCTAAAATACATCAAAATATTAATGGAATGGACACAGGCCTTCATATATAGTACATTTATTACAGTGTGATGGTTGGGAAATAGCCAGTTCCTGCATTGTGACAAGGGTTATCCTCGGACCCGGAGCCGCGTTCCTGAATGGCTTTTGCTGCCTGTTATCCTGTAATGTAATGAGAAATGTCCCTGTCCACTCCCTATCTGTCTCTCCCAGAAGCCCATATATAGGTGCCCGTGTCCCTCTCTGCCTCGCTCAGCGCCTCCGAAGTGGCAGTCAGGAAGTTGGAATGATCCCTCTTCCAAGTCCCTTCTCTGTTTCCAGTTGTGTTTTTCCAGGGGTTAAGATCTTTAATGGCTCTCAAGCTGCCCAATAGTTGGGACACTGAGGTCAGACACTAGAGAAGGGGGTTTGGAACTTGTCCCGAATTAGCAGACATTGCTGTGCGTCCACTTGTACAAAATATGAAGGTCTTCATCTTCAAAGTGACATCTTCAGGGGGAGAAAATATAGCCCCTTATCCCTCACCCTCTTTGTCTCAAAACCTCAAACCTCTGCCACCTCCTAAATATTTTACCACTCTATTTGCACCCTTCAATATCGTGCACTCAGTGCATTGTGTTTATCGAACTCAGTATCTCCTATCGCCTTGTCTAACCCCTTTCAACCTCATGTACCATGTCTCCTTGCTTTCTCATAAAATCCCTATAGCGTGGAAGCAGGCTGTTCAGCCCAATGAGACCACACCAACCCCCCTCAAAGAGCATCCTACCAAGACCCATACCCCTACCCTCTCCCTGTAACCCTGCATTCCCCATGGCTAACCCACCTAAACTGCACATCCCTGAATACTATAAAGCAACTTAGCATGGCCAACCCTCCTAACCTGCATATCTTTGGACAGCGGGAGGACTGGGAGGAAACCCACGCAGACACAGGGAGAATGTGCAAATTCTGCACAGGCATTTGCCCGAGGCTGGGGTCAAACCCAGGTCTCTGGCACTGAGGCGGCAGTACTAACCACTGAGCAATCATGCCACTCCATTTGCCTGCTTTTGAATGTGATAACCCTCCCCTTCTGTGTTGCTGCACTCTCTTGATTGAGAGCCTGTACTTTCAGAATCTTTGTACCAAGAACATACAGTGTATTATCTGACACGGTAGCAGCAGCATCAATGCTTTTTTTCAATTCACTTGTGAGACGTGGGCATCACTGGTGTGCCAGCATTTATTGCCCAGCCCTAGCTGTCATTGAACTGAGTGGCTTACTAACTTGTTTCTAATGGCAGTTATGAGTCAATTACATTGCTGTCAATCTGGAGTCACATGTAGCCCAGTCCTGGGAAGGATAACAGGTTTCCTTGCCTAAAGGGCATTAGTGAACCAGATGGGCTTTTCCTGATGACCAACAATGGATTCATGGTGATCAGTAGATTCTTAATTCCAGATTTGATTTTCTTTTAATCGACTTCAAATTGTACCATCTGCCACAGTGGGATTCAAACCCAGGTCCCCAGAACGTTAGCTGAGTTTCTAGATTAATGTGTCCAGCAATCATACCACTAGGCCATCGCCTCCCCCAATTATGAACATTACTAATGGCCAAAGCGGAGGAGAGGTCGATCAAAACTGAAGAAAACAAGAAAATGAAGAAAAGAGGCTGGAGGACATCAGGCAACCTATCATGCTGCCTCTTTCAAAGAGCTAGAACAGGCTGAATGGACCAAGTGACCTTCCTGTTGCTCCTATTAACCCAAGATTACAGTAGATAGTTAGTGAGAGGAGCATCAAAACAGCATTACTGCAATCAGCAAAAGGCAATCAAGTAGAAAAAAGGATGAACGGGAAAAATAGGACTTAGGAGCAGTATGTGATGATTTGGTTCTTTGAGACCACTCTACCTTCCTATAGGATGGTGGCTGATATGACTGTGGTCTAATTTCCACTTAGACGTCTGTTCCCTCCACTGCACGCTTGGGTAGAGAGAATTCCACAGATGAACAACCCTCCGAGAAGAAAGAAAATCTCCTCATCTACTGTTTCAGAAGAGAAACCTCCTATTTGTCAATGGTGTCCCATAGTGCTCTTCTCCCTCACAAGATGAAACATTTGCCTGTATCCACCCTATCAAGTTCCTTCAGGGTCTGATATGTTTTAATAAGATTGCCGTGTCGTGGGTGGGTGGGGAGGTGGATTTGGGTGGAAGGCTTTTCAGAGGGTTGGTGTAGACTTGATGGGCTAAATGGCCTGTTTCCACACTGTAGGGATTCTATGATTCTATTCATAATACTTGCCACGCTCTTACTGGATTTCAATTTTTTTGTGGGAAAAGATTCTATTCCTATTACTCAGTAGGTTTCTCTTATTCTGCTGGCCTTCAGATTCTCTGCAGGTTTTTTTGTTACTCTTCTGGTTTATCTCACTGCTGATTTATCTTCCTCTGTTGGTTTGTCTTTGCTGGTTTGTCGCAATCTGCTGGTTTACCTCACTCTGCATTTTTTTGGTGCCCTGCTGTTTAGCCGACTCTGCTGGTTTATTCCAATCTATTAGTTTATTACACTCTGCTGGTTTTCTGTTATTCTGCTGGATTTCTGCAACTCTGCTGGTTTTCTACTCACTCTGTTGGCTTTTGCCAATGTACTGATTGTTGGCTACTGTCCAATGATTTTTCTCTTCACTCTGCTCATTTTCCTCTGATCCTGCTGGTATTCCGTTGCTATGCTGTTTTTTTGCTGCTCATACTTGATTTCCATCAATCCTTCTCGTTTGCCATTGGCCAGCCAACCACTTAGAGTTATACATGTTTACAGCATGGAATCAGGCCCTTCGGCCCAACTTGCCCGTGCCACCCTGTTTCCACAATTAATCTAGTCCCATTTGCCTGCATTTGGTCCATATCCCTCCATACCTAACTCATCCATGTACCTGTCCAAATGCTTCTTAAATGACAAAATTGTGCTAGCCTTCACCACTATCTCTGGCAGCCCGTTCCAGACACTCACTACCCTCGGTGTGAAATAATTGCCCCTCTGGACTCTGTTGTATCTCTCCCTTCTCACCTTAAACCTATGCCTCCTAGTTTTGGACTCCCCTACCATATGGAAAAGCTGTTGGCTATCTACCTTACCTAGGCCTTGCATGATTTTGTGGACACCGATAAGGTCACCCCTCAGTCTCCAATGCTCCAGGATGAAAAAACCCCAGTCTATCCAACCTCTCCTTATAACTCAAACCTCCCAGTCCAGGTAGAATCCTGGTAAGTCTTTTCTGTACCCTTTCTAGTTTAATAATATCCTTTCTATAGGAGGACAACCAGAACTGCAAGCAGTACTCCAAATGTGGCTTTGCCAATGTATTGTACAGCTGCAACAAGATGTCCCAACTATACTCAATGCACTGACCTATGAAAGCAAGCATTTCTAAAGCTTTCTTCACCAACCTGTCTACCTGTGACTCCACTTTCAAGGAGCTATGAACCTGCACCCCGGATCTCTTTGTACAAAACACTCCCCAGGGCCCTACCAAACTACAGCAGGCATTCGGTGGTCTATTCGGATTTCCTCCCCCTCTTTAAATTTTACCTGCCAGCGACATCTCCATGGTACACTCACCTCACAGGCAGAAAGTCGTAGGATTAATTCCCACACCATGGGTGCGTGCGGGACTGAAGGAGTTCTGCACTGTCGGAGTTACCTTCTTTCAGAAGAGCCCAGTGCTCCTTCACAAAAGAGCAGGGGAGCTTTTCACAGTATCCTAGCCAATATTTATTCCTCAGCCAACACCTAAAACAGATTATCTGATCATTATCTTATTCGTGATATTAACACGAGAATTATTAATGTGTTCGCAAGACATTACTCAATCTGCTTTTCTTGGGAGTGTTACATTCATCGAGATTAATATCTGTGTTAATATTTTGGATAGAAGACAGCAGTTACCTTTATGCAATATGTTTAGATGTTTGATATGCTACTGTACATTAGCCTGCCTAACATGATAAGAACATTGGAGGTTATGTGTTACCATGGATAGAGGATTGGCTAATGAATAGAGTTGTGATAAGGCAGGATGCTTTTTCAGAATGGCAACCTGTAACCACTGGAGTGACACAGGAATCAGTACTGGGGCTACAATTATTTACTATATATATTAATGACTTGGATGAGAAAAGTGAATGTGTTATAGCCAAGTTTGAGGATAACACAAAAATAGATGGGAAGGCAAATATTGAACAAGCCATGAGGCATCTACAGACAGGTTAAACAACTGGGCAGATGGAACATAATGTGGGAAAATGTGAGGTTATACACTTTAGCAGCAAGAATAAAAAAGCTGAATATTATTTATAGGGAGAAAGACTGTAGAAAATTATAACACAGGGATTTGGGAATCCTCATGCATAAATCACAAAAACCTAACATTCAAGTTCAGCAACTGATGGGGAAGAGAAATGGAATGTTGGCCTTTATTTCAAAGGGAATGAAATATAAAAGTAGGGATGTTTTTCTAAAACTGCAGAAGGCACTAGTTGACAACAGCTGGAATACTGTGAACAGCTTTGGGTCCCTTATCTAAAGAAAGATATATAGGCTTTGAAGGCAGTCCAGAGAAGGTTCATGAGGCTGATACCAGGTCTGGAGGGATTGTCTTATGAGGAGAGGTTGAATAGATTGGGCCTGTACTTGTTGGAATAGAGAAGAATAAGAAAGTGACCTTATTGAAACATACACTATTTTTAGGGGACTAGACAGGGTAGATACAGAAAAAGTTGTTTCCCCTTGCGGGAGAGTTTAGGACCAGAGGGTGTAATCTCAGAATAAGGGGTTGCACATTTAAAACAGAGATGAAGAATTTTTTTTCTCAGAGGATTGTAAATCTGTGAATTCTTCACTGTTGAGAGCTGTTGAGGCTGGGTCATGAACTATTTTCAAGGCTGGGCTAGACGGATTTTTTAATTAAGAAGGGAATCATGGTTATGAGGAAAAGGAAGGAAAGTGGAGTTGATGATTATCAGATCAGCCAAGATCTCACTGAATGGCGGAGCAGGCTGTTTGGGTTCATGATTAGTGAAGTGATCAAAGGTTATAGGGAGAAGGCTGGAGAAGGGGATTAAGAAACACATTGAATGGAAGAGCAGATTCATTGGGCTGAATCGCCTAATTCTGCTCTGATATCTTATATTGTTATGTAACATCTTTAATACAGGAAGGGAAATCCTAAGGCTCTTCAAGGGAGAGCAATCAAACAAAATTTGACTCCAAAATACATAAGGAGATTATAGAACAGGTGTTTGGTTAAAGCTGCAGGTGTTCAGGGCCATTTTAAGATAGAGGGAAGAGAAGGAGAGAGGCTGCAATGTTTAAGGAAAGGAATCCCAGAGCTCAGGGCTGAGGCAACTCTCTTAAATATTCTTTAATAACAACCAGAGCAAACTCGTCTCTTGACTCAAGAACCAGAGGCTTGGTCGTGACCAGGGTTCAAATGTCGCCAAAACTTGTGGAGTTGAAATTCAATAAACAAAAACTTGGATTTGGAATCTAGTCTCAGTAGCCATCGTTGTCATCATTTATATTTTTTTAAGAGCCCAATAGTCATTAATCCCCTTTTTGGATGGTAACCTACTTTTGTTACACGTGACTCCAGACCCACTGCAATGGGTTTGGCTTAACTGCCCTCTGAAATGACTTAACAAGCCACTCAGTTCAAGGGCAATTAGAGATAAGTCATAAATCTTGACCTTGCTAGCAAAGACAAAGATATTACACGCTCGACTTGCCTTGTACAGGCCCCTCAAGTGTGAAAGTTGCAGTATGGTTTGACACTGTTGTGGCAAGGATAGGTTTGGCTTAATGTTGAAAGGGTCATATCGGACTTGAAAAGTTAACTCTTTTCCCCTTCCCATGGCATCTTCTATTTTAGTTTCATGATGATCCAGGTCATTGTACAGGAGTGACCATACAGTGCAAACACTCGAGGGTGGGAACAAACAGGGGATAAAGTCAATTCCCAACCCCAAAAAAATCTAGAGATTGGAGAAGCTGAGGGATAAAATATTAATGCAATTTATAACAGAATCTGGTTTATTAATTCAAAATAGACCAAGGGAAGATTAGAGAACATCAATTTAAATGAATGAAAAATAGGTTTAAAGCAGGGACTCAGGCGACTTCTTTAGAACATAAGAACATAAGAACTAGGAGCAGGAGTAGGCCGTCTGGCCCTTCGAGCCTGCTCCACCATTCAATAAGATCATGGCTGATCTTTTTGTGGACTCAGATCCACTTACCCACACTCTCACCGTATCCCTTAATTCCTTTATTGTTCAAAAAAAATCTACCTTAGCTTTAAAAACGTTTACTGAAGTACGTCAACTACTTCACTGGGCAAGGAATTCCATAGATTAACAACCCTCTGGGTGAAGAAGTTCCTTCTCAATTCAGTCATAAATTTGCTTCTTCTAAACTTGAGGCTATGTCCTCTTGTCCTCGCTTCACCTGCCAGTGGAAACATCCTCTCTACTTCTATCTTATCTATTGCCTTCATAATTTTATATGTTTCTATAAGATCCCCCCTTCAATCTTCTGAATTCCAATGAATATAATCCCAATCTACTCAGTCTCTCCTCATAAGCCAACCCCCTCAACTCCGGAATCAACCTAGTGAACCTCCTCTGCACCCCCTCTGGTGCCAGTATATCCTTTTTCAAGTAAGGAGACCAAAACTGCACACAGTACTCCAGGTGTGGCCTCACCAGCACCTTGTACAGCTGCAACATAACCTCTCTGCTTTTAAACTCAATCCCTTTAGCAATGAAGGACAAAATTCCATTTGCCTTCCTAATTACTTGTTGTACCTGCAGACCAACCTTCTGTGATTCATGCACAAGGACACCCAGGTCCCTCTGCATAGCAGCATGCTGCAACTTTTTACCATTCAAGTAATAATCCTTTTTACTATTACTCCTACCAAAACGTATGACTTTACATTTATTTACATTGTATTCCATCTGCCAGACCTTTGCCCACTCCCTCAATGTATCTATGTTCCTTTGCAAGTTTTCACAGTCCTCTGCACACTTTCCCTCCAGATACACATATATATGACTGAGAAATGAACATGCTTTGGGTAGAATTAGAAAGGGCTCTTGTTTATGGAAAGCCTGATTGTTGGGCCACAAATGAGGCAACGTCAAAATCATTGGAGGCAGTTAAGAGAGGGTTCCTGAGGATGGTCCCTGGTATGGAGCACAAACAGTTTGGGATTCTATTGACTGGAGTTTAGAAGAATGAGAGGTGACCTCATGGAAAAATACAGGTTTCTTAAGAGGCTTGATGGGGCAAGGGCTTAGAGAATGTTTCCCCTCATGGGGACAGTCTAGGGCCAGAAGGCATAGTCTCAGAATAAAGTAGTTCCAATATAAGAATGAGATGAGGAGGAATTTCTTCTCTCTGAGGGTTGTGAATCTTTGGAATTCCTTGCCACAGAGAGAATGGTGGGGGCAGAGTCCTTGTGTATATTTAAGGCTGAGATAGATAGATTCTTGGTCAGTTGGTGAATCAAGGGATATAGGGAATGGGCAGGAAAGTGGACGTGAGGAATGTTGGATCAGTCTTGATTCTATTGAATGGCGGAGAAGGCTCAAGGGGCTGAACAGCCTACTGCTGTTCCAATTTCTTACAGTTTTATCATTGAATCTGCACTGTGCATGCATTGGAGGCAGACTGGACTTAAAGCATGTCAACACACAGGAGGTGTGGACATATTCAGAATGTTTCCATGGGTGACAGATACTACAGCCAGAAAGATAAAATCGTCAGCAGCAATAAATCCAGTGGAAAATTTAGAAGCAGCATGGGTAATATCTCTGCCTCTGGGCCAGATGTTCAAGTCGCACATCAGGATTGTTGGCCGTGGGTTGTTGTGTTTGTGTTTTTAATGTCACCGAACAGGTTCCAAGCCACCTGGCACATGGAAAGAGCGCAGGAGTCTCCTATTCAACCTTCCTGCAGGGGGCAACATGTAAACTACTGCAGCACTTTCTCCAGAGAAGTGGGCTAATCCAATGGACATCAATGGCCCAATGTTGGAAACAAGGGTAGGAGAAAAGACAGATAAACAGTAATTCTGGCAAAAGCTGAAGGTGGCTTCAAGTTAATTATCTGGGAAACGTCCTTGAGTGAGTGGTATAAATCTCCGGTGGCAGTACATAACAAGGTTTATCCTGCAATTATATCAATCTCAGAAAGTACAATATAATATAAGAAATGGAAAAAAACTAATGTGTTTCAATTTACTGATTTTTTTGGCTTTAAACACTGACTGGCTCACAAAATTATTGACGCATTCAAATGCTCATCTCAAACCCTGCTCTGAAATTACATAGAATTACATGAAGAGCAGATTCATAAGAAATTTCTTTGCCCAGCATATGTTGAGTTGTGGAATTCATAACCACTGGGAGCAGCTGAGGAAGGAGCAGATAGAGTGAATGTGGAAGGAAACTCACCTTGTGCGCCACAAGTCAGGCTGAATAACCTGTCCTTGATGTAATTTCAGAGATGGCTTTGAGATGAGTATTTTAATGTGCCAGTAATTTTATTGAGGCAGTCAGTGTTTAAAGGCCAAACGAAAATCAGTAAATTGAAATACATTTTCCATTTCTTTCAGTATGTTGTATTGTCTCAGACTGATATAATTGTGAAGCTAAACCTCGTTATGTTCTGCCACTGAACATTTATAAGATTAGCCCATTGACTCAAGGAAGTTTCCCAGATAATTAATCCAAAGCCATCCCTAGCTTTGGCGAACAATGAATGGGGATTAACTTGCGGTAGACCAACAACATGGTAGCAGCCTGGCTTGGCTTATTGTACTATGGTGACCCATTCCGTCATGTCCTCAAGGGGAAAGTAACCTCTTTTTCCATCTCAGTACTTTCTTTCCATGTCTCCACTCACAGAAACAGAAAAAAACTAAGATTCACAAGACACTTTTGCAATCTCATTCCCGAAGGGCTTTTGTAATGTTTTCATCAAAGGGGTCGCAAGAACTAATTTGTGCTCAGCAAGCCCCCATTCTCAGTAAAGTGATTACGACCAGATAATCCGTTTGTGTGATGTTGCTTGAGGGGTAGATATAAACCCTAACACTCGGGGGAAATTTTGCTTCTTCAGAATAGTGGGACTGGACTTATATTTAACATGTGCTTGAGATGGAAGATACACCCTTTACTTAGCAGCTCCTCTGACAGTGCAGCACTCCCTCGGTGCTGTCAATGTCGATAGACGTCTCTCATGTCAAGTCCTGAAGTGCGACTTGACCCACAATCTTTGGATGTATGAGTGTTACCAACTGAGCTAACGTTGATGCACAGCTTGACACCATCCAGGACAAAGCATCTCACATGTTTAGGACTCCATCCACCACCTTCATCATTCAATCCTCACACCGACCATGCTCAGTGGCAGCATTGTGTACCATCTACCAAAGATGTCCAAAGATGTGCAGGCTGGTTCGTTTGGCATTGGTAAATTGCCTATAATGTCTAGGATATGCAGGCTAGTCATGGGAAATGCAGGATTAAAGGGTGGGGGTGGGTGGGTGGATCTGGGTGGGATGCTTTTCAGAGGGTCGGTGTGGACTTGATGGACTGAATGGCCTGCTTCCACACTGTAGGGATTCTATGATCTACAAGATTCACTGCAGCATCTCACTCAAGGTTCCTATACAAAACCTGCCAAACTGGTAATCACTACCACCTAAAAGGTAAAGGGCAGCAAATAGATGGGAACGCCACCATCGGCAAATTCTCTACCATCCTGACTTGGAAATATTTCTTCAGTCTTGCTGGGTCAACATCCTGGAATTCCCTCCCTAACAGCACTGTTTGTGTGTTCCTACATCCCATAGACTGGAGACGTTCAAGAAAACATCAGACCCCCAACTTCTCCCCAGCAGATTCCCACCTTGAAGGCAGCACGGTGGCTCAGCAGTTGGTCCCCTCACAGCACCAGAGGCCCAGGTTTGTTTGCACTCTTGGGCGGCTGTCTGTGTGGAATTTGCATGTTCTCCCCGTGTCTTTGTGGGTTTCCTCTGGGTGCTCCGGTTTCCACCCACAGTCCAAAGATGTGCAGGTTAGGTGGATTGGCCATGCTAAATTGCCCCATTGTGTCCAGTGATGTGCAGGTTAAATGGGTTAGCCTGGGGAAATGCAGGGTTACAGGGATAGGGTAAGGGGGGGATGGGTTTTGGTTCGATGCTCTTTGAAGGGTCAGTGTGGGCTTACTGGGCCGGTAGGCTTGCTTCCACACTGTAGGGATTCTACGAATCCCAAGGGGCAGTTAGGGATGGGCAATAAATGTTAACCTTGCCAAAATTCCTTGACTGAACAGAATTCACTTAGTTTCTTATTCAACAAGGTCCTCGCTTTCCCTTTATCACATTGCACTTTACACAATACAGGAGTGTGGGGATTGCTGTCTCTCCCTATCTGGAACACCAGCCTGTTCTGGTCCAGGTGTAACAAAAGCTCTCTTGGCAGCTGAAGTGACTCTCCCCTCTGGCTAGACACAAACCTTGCAGTGTGAGAGCCAGCTTTTGTTTGGAATGGGAACAGAAAATACTGGAAACACCCAACAGGTCAGGCAGCTACTGTGGAGGGAGGAGCAGGGCTGAGGTTTTCCGGTCGATGACCTTTCACCATTTACTATTTCTGTCTTTGAGCCTTGTGTGTGGTGGAACTGCAATTGGAAACATGTTGCAGACAGATAGCTACTCATCTGATCTTAAATTTCACCGATGCTGACTTTTTACTGAGCTGGAAGGAAAGCCAATAATAAAACTGTCATCTGTTTGATGCAAACACACATGCGTAAATACAAGATGCCATAAAAATAAAGAAATAGCAACCATTGCAAATTCGGTTGGTGCAATTCTATCATTGGAATATCAACTTAAGCAATGGCTGTGCGTATGTTTGTGAATTTCAATATTCCCAATAGGTTCTGTTGCAGAGCATTGTGTGACAGAACATTGTGCAGAATCTGAAAATCCTGTGTGTCCTGAAAGTCTTGTATTCATAGATTTTTATACCGTGTTGTTCGACTGTGCCAAAAATAGAAATTTTGTCTCAACAGATATTTATCTGCCTCCCATAGATTTCGAAGTAGCTGTTCACCTGGACCTTTTGTGCAGAATTTGATAAAATTAGATAGGACTTAACAGCACAAAAATGGGCCATTCGGCCCAACTTATCTCTGGCATTTGTGCTGTGTGCAACAACTGCCTGCATTGATGTAGCACCATTACTGTGGTGAACAATCCCCAAGTGCTTTACAGGAATGATATTTGACCACCTAAGGATACATCAGGGCAGATGCTGGGTCAAAGACATAGATTTTAAGAGTCTTATGAATATAAAATAGAGGGAATGAGGTTCTGAGGAAGGTTCACCAGTCCTGAAACGTTAACTCTGATTTCTCTCCGCAGGTGCTGCCAGGCCTGCTGAGCTTTTTCAGCAATCTCTATTTTTGTCTGGGACTGAGGTGGAGTTGTTTAGGAAGTGTATTTCCTAGGTTTCAGGCCCATGCATCTGAAAACAGGGCTGTTAGATTTTAGGGGTTTTTGACAACGTTAGCTTAATAAAGGCCATCGACCACTTCAAATGAATTTTCAGATAGATTATTAAATTTGTTAAGCTGTAGCTATTTGGATACGGTACATTAGTTAATTAGACAATAAGTACACAACCTGTGACAATTCTGGATGGTTCACTGAAACTAAAGAATGAACACGCAGTTGGCACAGGGTGCCAAGATTCTCATTATGCAGGTGAAGGCAGTGTCCTGCTCTCCAAACAAAGTGTTAGGAAACTCTTCCCCGGGTTTGTCCTCAATCTTTTCTGTTCCATCTTCTACCTGAAGAAGACAGCTCCCTAACCCTAACGCTTACAAGGCCTGTCCTCTGCCTCTGAGTGCTTGTTGGGACTGGCATTCTGTGATGTGCCAATCACTTCTCTGAATCCTTTATCCTTTCAGCATGGGACAACTGCTCATGATGAGGGAATAACCATTATCTCCTTGCCTGCCTCCATTGTAAGCTCCTAAACAGCCCAGAGCATGAGGCATCAGTGACCTAGCAGGAATGTAACTGTTATCTTTAACTCACCTTCTGGCCTCGTTCAAGAAGTTGTTTATATCTGGGAAAGGGAAGCAACTGCTTCAGCAGCCGTTACATGTGGTCTCATGTTGTGCAGGGTATGCTTTAAAAAAAATCAGCCCTAAAGAAACTCCAGAAGTGGAAGGCTCAAAATTGGACATGTTCTTGAATTCGGAACTGCAAGGAGCATAAAGCTGGCTATCAGGACAGAGGAAATATAAGAGGTGGGAAGGCGTGAAGCCACGGGAGAGTAGTTGAAAACAAGACTGAGAATTTCAGAATTGAGATATTGTTGGACCAGAAGCCAATTGTAGTTTAGCAAACACAGGGGTGATGATTCAAGATGGCGGTGCTGGCATGGTACGTAGGTAGTGTTGGGGGTCCCGAGCCTGTCTGCTCCACGCTGGCTGCATTCTTTCTCTCTCTCTCATTCTCTCTCTCTCTCTCCCCCTTTTGCATCTTATTCCTTTTTCTTTTTTTCAGCTTCCTGACTTCGCAGGGAGACTGGAGCGGTGTCTCCTGGCTTTGGATGCCCAATGCATGGTCTCCTGGAATGGCGGCAAAGTGAAGGCTGCAGCGATGGTGGAGCAGGATCTCCTGACTGTGGTAGACCCGGAGCATGGACTCTTAGCAACAGCGGTGGGTCATCGACTGCGGTGGTGTCAGTGCCCAGAGTGGGAACTCCTGACTGTGGTAGGCCCAGAGCAAGGGCCTAACATAAGCCCTGGAGCTGAATTTGGGACCCTGGCCAATGAAGATGAACGCTATTTAATTACTTTTTTTTTCCTTTGTATCTCAAAATAGCACCGGAGTGTGGCGACAGAACACTTTTCACTGTGTCTCCCTATGTACACATGACCATAAATCACTCATTCATTCATGACTGAAAGAGGCCAGCATCTGGGCAGTAGAGGTTTGGGTGCATCCAAGACTGGCTAGGACTGTATTTTTCATCAATGGGCTGTTTGTTTGAGTCTAGATAATAGGGAAGGCACAGATGAAATTTTAAGCAGCAGACGGGCTGTCGGTGCCGAATTGGGGAGATGGTTTTGGTGATGTTTTGGACCATCTGGAATTATAAGACCTGTTTTATTGGCAATGAAGTTCAACTAAGGGTCAGAGATGACATTAAAGTGATGAGTCACTTGGCTCTGCCACCTATTGTCGCTCAGGAGAGAGACACCGTCAGTTGCTAGGGAACACAGTTTGAGGCAGTGGTGGGTGGGTGTTGGTGTAGCGAAGATGATGGCTTCAATCTTCCCCATATTTATTCAGAAGGTATCTCTATTTCACTCACACCAAGCTCAAGACAAGCAGTCTGACAATTTAGTCACAGCAAGGAGATGGTGGCAAGGTAGAGCTGGGTGTCATCAATATGTTGACAAAAGGACAGCGATGCTGCTAAGAGACAGTGGACAGTTCAGAGTTAGGAGGGATCTATGTATATATGCTTGGGAGGAGGCACTAAAGGTCAAAGTGCATGATAGCAATACAGTGGTTACAACTAGAAAGGATAAGAGTGGAACCAGAGGATTGAACCTGGAGGATGTTAAAACAAAACAAACAGCAATTCTGAAGAAGGGTCACTGGAACCAAGATATTAACTTTGCTTTCTTTCTACAGATTCTGTCAGACCTGCTGAGTTTCTCCAACAATTATTGTTTTTGCTGGAGGACATTAATGTGTTTAACTATGTCAAGAGCTGGAGAAGGACAAGGAGAGGTGTGATCAGCGACATTCATGTCTTATGAATGAATAAACAAAAGCCTTTTACCACTCAGTTTACTCCATTTGCCACTATTTACATATTACAGTACTCTCTCTTTGTCTGTCTTCCAGATGTCGTATTCCAAACGTCAGCGTTCAGCTAGCATCAGAAGACAGTGGGACGTAGTACCACTGGATGAGGGATTAGGACACTCAGGCTGGGGATTCCAGGTTCAAACCACATAATGGGGTTTATTTTATTAATCAATTCAATTAGTAAGTCTGGAATTATCAAACATTTTATTGGCGATGACCATGAAATTATCTGCGATTGTTGTAAAATCCATCTGGTTTCCCCAATGTCCTTTAGGAAATCTGCTGTCTTAGATTTTCATGCATTCACAGGCTGAGCCAGCAGTATTGCCCATCCCTAATTGCCCTAAATAGAGAATATGGCCTGAGCTGTCTTAGAATCCCTACAGTACAGGAAGAGGCCACTTGGCCCATCAAGTCTGCACTCACCCTTTGAAGGGAATCTTCAGACCCAGACCCACCTTCCCTCCCTCTCCCTGTAAGTCTGCATGGGGTATTACCATGGCCAAACCACCTAGCCTGCACATCCTGGACACTACAGGACAATCTACCTAGCCTGCACATATTTGGACTGTGGGGGGAAACCAGAGCACCCAGAGGAAACCCACGCAGACACAGGGAGAATGAGCAAACTCCACACGTACTGTCACCTAAGGGTTGAATCGAACCCAGGTCCCTAAGGCTGTGAAGCAGCAGTGCTAACCACCATGCCACTGTGCAACCTTCTTGAACTGCTGATGTCCTTGTGCTGTAGATACTCTGGACACACAGCAATGTGATTGACTCTTCATTGTCCTCTGAAATAGTGACCATGCCATTCAGTTCAAGGGTCAGTTAGGAACGGGCAACAAATACAGGCCTAGCCAATGATACCCACATGCCGTGGAAGAATAAAGAACAGATAAAGTACACAAACCCTGTTAAGAAGAAAGAACCCAGAAACAGTGAAGGAACAGCAATATATTTCCAAGCCAGGATGGTGAATGGCTTGGAGGGAAGCTTGCAGGTGGTGGTGTTCCCATATGTCTGCTACCCTTGTCCTTCTAGATGGTAGATCATAGATCATAGAATCCCTACAATGTGGAAACAGGCCCTTCACCCAACAAGTCCACACTGACCCATCCCCCTACAACATACCTAATCTCCACATCCCTGAACATTCCAGGCAATTTAGCAGGGCCAATCTACCTAGCCTGCACATCTTTGGACTGTGGGAGGAAACCGGAGCACCCGGAGGAGACCCACGCAGACACGGGGAGAGTGTGCAAACTCCACACAGACAGTCGCCCGAGGGTGGAATCAAACCTGGATCCCTGGCACTGTGAGACAGCAGTGCTAACCACTGAGCCATGGTAGAGATCAGAGATTTGGGAAATGCTGTCCAAAGAACCTTGAGGGAGTTTCTACAGTTGTATCTTGTAGATGGTACATGTCAATGACTAGGGTTAAGAAAAGACTAAGATTTATCTAATCTGTTTCACTATTTTAGCAGTCACATGATACCAAGACTAATCAGAACCATCAGTTTTTGTTAATAATTTGAGAATAGTTCTAAGTATATGCTGAGGAGAATCTCAGTAAGGCAGTGTTGTGGGAAAAATAGTTTCAAAGTCACTGTTCCTCCCTAGCATGTTCACACATCACATGTCACATCTAAAATTGCTCATAGACTTTATCCTAAAATGATAATTTCTGAGAGAAATGTATCTAATTTACTTTTAATGAATCAATACTATTAGCTTCCATTATCTCCCTAGGGGGCCTGTTCCATAAATTAAACACTTGCTCACTGAAATATTGTTTCCACACAATGGTTGCAAAAGCAAAATGCTACAGATGCAGGCAATCAGAAATAAAAGCAGAAAAGACTCCTTTGGCAGTATCTGTTGAGGGAGAAACAGTGTTAATGTTTCTGATCTAACACATCCCACTGTCACCTTGACTATGCTCCTTGGTCTGACCAGAGGTTGGATTCAGAGTGGCGTATTTTAGGCGCCACATGTTGGATACATACTCCAAACATTCCAGATGGTGTCTCAGGCTGGGAGTCACAGACTGGGAATTACAGACTGGGAGTTATAGGCTGGGAGTTACAGACTGGGCATTACAGACTGGGTGTTATAGGCTGGGAGTCACAGACTGGGAATTACAGACTGGGTGTTACAGGCTGGGAGTCACAGACTGGGCATTACAGACTGGGTGTTTTAGGCTGGGAGTCACAGACTGAGTGCTACAGACTGGCAGTCACAATCTGGGTGTTAGTCTGATGCTGGGAGCACAATTAGATCAAGGGGCAAAAATGAACAAACTCACTTTGAAATGAAGCATAGAATCTCTACCTTTGGCCCATTGAGTCCATACCAACCTCTGAAAAGCATCCCACTCAGATCCAACCCCCTCACCCCACCCCCATAACCCTGCATCTTCCCATGGCTAGCCCACCTTAGCCTGTACATCTTTGGACACTTTGGGGCAATTTAGCATGGCCGATCCACCCAACCTACACATCTTTGTACGGTGGCAGGAAACCAGAATAACCAAAAGAAACCCATGCAGACACAGGGAGAACGCACAAACTCCACACAGAGGATGGAATTGTACCCTGGGTCCATGGCGCTGTGAGGTAGCAGTACTAATTAATGTAAAAACTCCATTAACTAGCCAGTAACACCGCCTCTCTCCCTTGCCACTGTCTGAGGCTCAACTAAACACCTTTTAACTTTGCCATCCTATTTGACAAGGCATGCTTGCCACCTTGTCTCTGCCACGTACATCTACTCATGAGCTATGTCTGGCATCAGTTCATCTCTTTCTCCAGAGCAGTCTCCACACCAACATGCCTGATTATTCAATGTGTCCGAGCTGGTCTCTGTAGCTCAACAGATAGTCTGTTGCCCGCATCCTGGTGCACACACTAAGCTACTGTGGTCTCTGACCTACACAGGCAGCCTGGCCCTCACTTTCAAAATTCTCACCCTCACCTGCTCCGGCCTCACCTCTCCCTCTCTCTCAAAACCTGTCTGGGAGTGAGGGGGTGAAACTGAAGGTGGGAAAAACTGAAGGTGGGAAAAACTGAGGGAGGGGAGAAACTGAGAATGAGGGAGGGAGAGGAAGGAAACCAAGGGTGAGAGTTGGGGATGCTGAGGGTGAGGAAGGAGAAAACTGAGGGTGGGCGAGGGGGAACTGGAGGCTGGGGGAAGGGGAGTGAGATACCAAGGATGAGGGAGGGGAATAACGAGGGTGGGGGAGTGGGATACTGAGACTGAAGGAGGGGAAACTAAGGGTTACCAAGGGTGAGGGAGAGGGAAGCTGAGGTTGATGGAGGGGAAGGAAGGTGGGGATATCGAGGGTAAGGCAGTGAGAAACAAAGGGTGAGGGATGGAGAACCGAGGGTTGAGGGGATGGGGATGGGAATACCTATGGTGGGGAAGAGGGAGAAGGAAACCAAGGGAGGGGGAACCGAGAGTGATGGAGGTGGTTGGGAAAACTGAGGCTGGGGGAGAGGGAGAGGAAAACCAAGAGGGAGGGGAAGGAAACTGAGGGTGGGGTATTGGAATGTAGAAACCAAGGGTCATTGCAAAGACTGCTCGCCTGAGTTGAGGGAGTCAGCATTTGAGATGGGAATCCATGGATCTCGCAAGATTATTTATAAGTGAGTTTCAGGATGTTTCCTGGCATTCGCTTGGCACCCCAGGGTTCCTCTCAGGAAAGTATCTCAAATATGCCTGATCAGAAAATCCAGGGGACATTACCTGGATCAGAGCAGCACAGATGTACTCTGTGCCTGGGCTGGTGAAGCCTGACCCAGAGTTGGAGAAACCTCATCCCTTTAAACTCAAGGATTTTTGAGTATTGTTGAAACTCCCTCAAATTCTGTATGGCCAAACAACTATTTATATCTGAGAGTTTTATCCGAGTGTACACTGACCCTCACCACCAAGGAGTAATTAGGAATAAACGATAAATACTAGCTTAACCAGTAATGCCCACATCCCATGAATGAATATGAAAAGAATAAAATGGGTTAATGTCCCCCTGTCTGCTACCTTAGTAGTTTAGATTAAATTTAATGAATATAAATGAGATAATGTCTGCATTTAAATTTAGAAACTAAAGATTGTCATGTGAATCTATTTAATGTTCATGCTGTCATGCTGCATTCCTGGTTTTCAATCTCTAACTTGAAGAATAGAATCAGACAATAGACAAACGTGAAATTGGAATAGGAGTAGGCCATTCGGCCCCCTTGAGCCCATTTCACCATTTAATAGGATCCTGGCCACTCTACTGTGTTTGATATCCACATTCCCATCTACCCCACCGCTAACCCCCACGACAACCCTTGCCTCACAAGACTCTTTACCCTGGTCGGAGTTCTTAATCTCAGACTAAGGGGGTCACCCGTTGAAGACAAAGATGAGCAACTTCTTTGCTCGGAGCAGAGTTAATCTGTGGAATTCTTCACTGCAGATGGCTGTCGAGCCTGGGTCATTAAGTAAATACAAAGCTGAAAGAGATGAGTTTTTAATCCGGAAGGGAATCAGGGGTTATGGGGAAATGGCAGGAAAGTGGAGTTGAGGATTATCAGATCAGCCACAATCTCATTGAATGGTGGAGCAGATTCAATGGGCTGAATGGTCTACTTCTGCCCGCATGCATTATGGCCTTAAAAATTGCAATGACCGGACCTCCACCAACGTCTGAGGAAGAGAGTTCCAAAGCCGCATGACCCTCAGATAAAGCTCCAGTCTAAAAGGGTAATCTCTAATTTTAAAACAACACCCCTTTATTCTGAACTGACCCACAAGAGGAAACATCCTTTCCATATCCACCTTGTTTAGACGAATCAGCATCTTATGGCAGATGGCAGAGAGTAGGGTAGATGGGTCTTTTTTCAGCTTGGCAGCCAATGACTAGTGGAGTTCTGCAGGGGTCCATCTGGGACCACAACTATTCACGTTACACATTAATGATCTAAATGAAGGAACTGAGGGCATTGTTGCTAAGTTAGCAGATGACACAAAGAAAGTTGGAGGGACAAGTAGTGTTGAGGAAGCAAGAAAGCTGCAGAAGGACTTGGACAGGCTCAGAAAGTGGGCAACGAAGTGGCAGATGGAATACAACGTGGGAGAGTGTGAGGTTATGCACTTTTGTAGGAAAAGTAGAGGCATAGACAATTTTCTAAATGGGGAAAGGCTTCACAAATCTGAAGCACAAGGGGACTTAGGAGGTCTAGTTGAGGATTCTCTTAAAATTAACATGCAGGTTCAGTTGGCATCTGGGAAGGCAGATATAGTGTTAGCGTTCGTTTCTAGAAGTCTAGAATACAAGAGCAGAAAAAGCTGCTTAGGCTGTAGAAGGACCTTGTCAGACCACATTTGGAATAGTGTGAGCAGTTTTGGGCCCTGTATCTAAAAAAAGGATGTGCTGATATTAGATGGGGTCCAGAGGAGGTTTATAAGAATGATCCCAGGGATGAAGGGCTTAACATATGAAGAGCGGTTGAAGACTTTGGGTCTGTATTCGATGGATTTTAGAATAATGACGGGGGGACGTCATTGAAACTTATAGAGCACTGAGAGGCCTGGATAGAGTGGCCATGGGAAAATGTTTCTGCTAGTTGCAGAGACGAGGGCACAGCCTCATCCTGAAGGGATGATCCTTCAGAACTGAGATAAGGAGGAATTTCTTCAGCCAGAGGGTGGTGAATCTGTGGAACTCGAGGCCACGGAGGGCTGCGGAGGCCAAGACATTTAGTGTATTAAAGACAGAAATAGAAACGATCTTGATTAGTAAGGGGATCAAGAGTTTCAGGGAAAAGGGAGGAAAATTGGCTTGAGAAACATATTAGCCACAGTTGAATAGTGAAGCAGACTCAATGCGCTGAATAGTTTAATTCTGCTCCTACATCGTGGCCTGTTCCACCATTCACTATAATCAACAAAATCCATTTGGAAATTTCGGAATGATTCTCGGCTCCTGAGACACTGCCTCACTGGAGACTTCAGATAATTGGTAAACTGGTCCCAGTCAATAACAGACTCATTCTAGCCTTTAATAAGAACATTTATCGTCAGTACTCTGAGAATGAGGCAGATAGGGGAAGTGTGCTCATTATAAAGAGTTATCTGGTGTGGTGAACTGTGCCTGACCCTCTCCACTTTGAGGGGATGTATGGAATGGGCCAAAGGGCTAAAAATTAATGATTATATTCGACAGCTTAGGTGAGAAGATAGATTGTATAGGATAGGCTGAATGGCTAAAATTGTTGATGATACTCAACAAGCTGCATGACTTTAGATGAGTTTTGTTAACATTCCTTTATGGGCTGAAGATGACACCTGCAACATGTCTTTCTGCAGCTATGTTTTGTTTTCTGTAACTGCTTTCGTGTTCTGGCTGTTTGCTACATTATGTAAGAGAGAGAGAGAGTTTCATTCCAAGTTGCTGGACTTCACCTCGGACCGGGATCACGAACAGTACCAGGAAAAGCCTCAGCCTCTAGACCAGCCATCAATCGAGGGGACCCCGATAGGCAGGAGGGCGTGAGATTTGTTGTTTTTTCTAGAAGTGTGTGAAACCCGTCGTTTTTTGTTTACTTTTCTCTTACATTGATTACTACTTAATAAACATTCATATTTAAGCAAATTGCTGTGGTTGAGCCTTCTCTTAATTATATTTATGCGAATCTGAAAAGAACTGCTTGGTTACATACTGTGATCCAAGACAGGGGACCATGTGAAATTAGTTTTGAGTAAAGACTACCATAAAAGGACACTGTGAACCTTTACCAAACACAAAGCAACATGAAGGTACTTGGGTTTCAGAGAAGGTACAGAAAGGATTTATGGGAATTGTTTTGAGCATGAAGAACTTCATTTATGGATAAGCTGTGGGTGTTCTCCACCCAGGGTTGAGATGGGAGTGTTTGAATTCATGAGGTATCTACAGAGAATAGATAAAGAGCAAGGCTTGCATTTACATAGCAACTTTTATGCCTGCATAATGTCTCAAAGTCTCTTTCCTCCCAATAAAGTACTTTTGAAGAGTAGTTGCTCTTGTTCTTCTGGAAATGTGGCAGTCAATTTACACACAGGAAGCTCCTTGAAACAGCAATGTGCCAGTGACAGGATAATCTGCTTTTGTGACATCGACTGAGGGATAATATTACTTGAAAACATTGGGCAGGATGCCCTGCTCTTATATGAGATCTATTTTATATCCATCCGTTACAGGCAGATGGTACTAGGCGTTTTAACATCTCATCCAAAACACCTCAGGTAGAGCAGTACTCTCTCAGTGCACTGATCCATTCCAACAGGACAATATGTAATATAATGGTTATGTTGCAGATTTGTAATTTTTAAATTCAAAATCAGTTGGCCCGTTTGAATGGAACTACCCAAAGATTCTCTTTCTATTTGTATGGTTCTTTGTAAATATTCAGTAACGATGCTAAACCATAAAAGGACTAAGTTTCCTTTTGACAAACTCTACTCAGAGAAACTCATGTTGTCAGAGCATCTTTCAAACATGGACAATATCTTGTACTTCACTGAGGTTTTTGTGGATGTGTCACTTGAGCCCAGACCTCTTGACTTCATTTTTATTCCTCGCTAACCTTCAATGTCATCTGTAACTGTAACACTGTATTCTGCACTCTGTTCTATTACCTTGATGTACTAATGCATGGTATGATCTGACTACTTAACACAGAAAACAATACTTTCCACTGTATTTCAGTACTTGACAATAACAAATAAAGTCAAATCATCTCTCTATCTCTCTCCTCAGATGCCGTCTGGCCTGTTGAGTGTTTCTGGCATTTTTTGTTCATTTTAATCTCAGATTTCCACCATCTGCAGTATTTTACGTTTGCGCCTGGATTAGATCACATCTGAATCTCCCCACACTCAAAGCAACACAAGTCTGGGTCTATGCTGCCAGTATAAGAGCAATGTGACCCTTTTAGACCCTGGTGTAAATCTGATACTTCTACACTTCCTTAATTGTTTGAAAAGTGCTTGAGGCTTGTTACAGGAGCCACAGTTTATTTGATTATTGCCAACTAGGATTGTCAGGGTTATATGGCAAATAACTAATTTTTAAAAAATTCATTGGATGAGGGCATCACTGACCAGGCCATTAGGGCAGTTAACTGCCAACCACATTGCTGTTGGACTGGAGTCACATGTAGGCAATTTCCTTCCCTAAAGGGTACTAGTAAACCAATTGGGTTTTTTTTTCTACTTGACAAAGGATTTGCAGTCACCATTAGATACTTAATTCCAGATATTTATTGAATTCAAATTCCACCATCTGCCATGGCCGGTTTCAGACCTGGATCCCCAAATCAATAGCTGAGTTTCTGGATTAATACCTCCAGGCCATCACTTCTCCCCAATCTCTGTACACTACTCCTTGCTGTTTGATCATTGAGTGATCAATTAGACAGATTTTTGTCAGTTTCTTTTACCTAAAAAGATGTACTTAATCAAAAAGAAATGAGTGAGAAGATCTTTAGTCTGTTTTTAATCATTCTTATCTATTCCTCTGGATTTTACCTGCGATACACAAGGCGTACTAGCTTTACCCCTTTCTGTGTGCCAGGCAAGAGGGGAACTGTTTCACATGGGAGCCCGAAGACATTGCAGTGCCCAGGGATAAAGTCTGCCTGAAGCACCATCTCCCTGGCTTCATCGCCAGGTCACCAGTCGCCTGCTGGAACAAGAGTAGGCCACTCAGCCCATTGAGCCGACTCTGAAATTCAATAAGGTCATGGCTTTCATCCCCGGTCTATGGTATCAGTGTAATGTGACTCTTTTGGTTCTGGGGTTACTCTGGTGGTTTCTCAGTTGCTTGTGAACTGCAGGAAGAACCTGAAGACAGGCTGGAAAATCCCCCAAAAAATCCCAAACAGCGTCCTCTAATGACCCTGTTGGGAGACCATCATTGACTTGAATGGGCCTCTTGAAGGGCAGCCTCACTCTCTTTTCTTGCTGCCTGGAAAATGTGTTGGGGTCTAGGAAATGGTGAAACTTAGGCCAGAGATCGTACCTCTGGTCCTGGTGGAGACTCCGAATTCCAGCACATTAATTCCATCCCTCTCTCCACAGCTGCTGCTGGATCCACTGAATAATCTGCTGCAACTTTTGTTTTCACTCAGACTGTCCAGCACTTGCAATGTGTTGCCTTTGACAAAACACCAGATACCCTGGGCTATTTCCATTCCTGTTTTTACATCCCAATTTGCAAATTGAGGGTCAGACTTTCCAGGTGCATCTTCAAGCTAGTGCTCATAAAATGTACAACCCTCATTTATGTGAAGTTTAGTGACTTTTGTTTTGGAACAAGGTCATTTTTTTCCTTTAAGTGATGAAGTGTACGATGTTTCGCTGTGTTCTTTTAGAATAACCTCAGGGAAATGGGAGTTGAAAGCAGTTTGGAAAGACTTCTGTAAGCAAGATTGTGCTGGCTGCCTCTTCCTGATTGTTAGCTTTGGGAAAATTAGTGCATCTAATTGGTTGTGTTTGCTGCTTCTGAGTTAATTCATTGCTTTCTTGACCCATCTACAGGTCTGTGATTGAGCTAACACTTCCCAAAGAGCAAATCTGAGTGATTCATCATTGTTCTCTTAATATCTAGTGGTTATTAAAGCAAAGCAGTTCATTATTTGGGACACTTTACACGCACAGGCACACAGAAGCCTGATGTACGCTTTCCAGTACTCAATAGATGTAAGACTTTTATCCTGCGCATTAATTACAGATTTTGCATTTAGGTGACCACCGCATTGTTAGTGTATTTAATGTCCCATATCTGTTAAATTCCGGAGTTTAAATGCTGGTTAGACAGACTCGAGGCACATATTTCTCCAGTTAGAGTTTTATCCCCACTCACACATCACAAACATCAGCTTCACTGATTATTTGTTCCCCATATGTGTACTCCCAGTCAGGTACTCACCCAATTATCCCGAATGAACATATAACCATTATCTATTCCCAGGCATCTCTGCCAGATCTCACCAGGTGATGACAATAACAACTATTTCTGTTTACAGAGACACGGAAACACAAAAATATCACCCCGCACAGAGTACCAGTCATCGTCACATCTTCACTTGCCTAGCCATTCTAAGGATTAATGAGGTGCTAAGTGGCAAAGGTAAAAAACACAATACCAGCAGGAGGAAACCACTTGGATGATTAGATCTGCTCTGCCAATCAATACTATCCTCGCTGATCATAGGCTTTAACCCCACTTCTACGCCTGCTCCCTGTCAATCTCAGCCTTAAATGTATTCACCAATAGAGCATCATAAAAATCTGGGATTGAGAATTCCAAAGATTCCCAAACTGCCAAGTAATTTCTCTTCCTATAAAAGTGAAATACCACGGATTCTGGAAATGTGAAAAAAACCACTGAGAATGTTGGAGAAACTCAGTAGGTCTGGCAACATCTGTGGGAGAGAGAAACACATAATTTATTGAGTCCGATGTGATTTTTCGGAACTAATTCCTCCTCATCTCGTTCTGAAATTATTAGCTCCTTATCTTGAGACCATGCAGTCATATTCCATATCTCCCAATGAGTAGGAGCTATATCCCAGCAGCTACCATATCAAGCTCTTGAAGAAATTTTAACATCTTCACCTCTCATTCATCTGCAGTCCAGAGAAGACTACAGAATTACTATGCTATGGAAGGAAGCCATTTATACTAGTTTTATTATGTAGTGCAGACCCCTGCCTTTATCTCATATCCCTGCACGCCATTGCTATCCAGATAATCATCCAATGCCCACTTGAATGATTCAATTGTACATGAGCCCAGTTAATGTAACCTCTTACCATCAGTTAACCCCTCTTTCCGGGAACCAGTCTAGCTGCATTGCCTCCAAGACAAGGATATTCTTCCTGAAGTACAGAGAGCAAAACTGTGCAGGAATGTAGCAAACAATTGCACACAGCAAGCCCCAACAGTTAGCACCATTGCAGGGTCACTTTCCTGATCCTTGTAGATGCGGTAATGGAATGAGGTCAGATGACAACAACAGCCTTATGCAATGTGGCAGGCAGGATACAGAGACAAGTCAAATTCACTGATCTGACAATTAATAGAAGCATCTTCAAAGCTCTATCAAAGGTTTAGGCCAGTAACTCTGAGGTAATGTTGTGGTTGAAAGCAAGACATTCATTTATATAGTGCCTTTTACAGCCTCAGGGCATGCAAGCATACTTTATAGCTATAATGCACTTTGGAAGTGTCAGGACTATTGCAAGGTGGTTGTTAATTTGCACACAGCAAGGTCCCACAAAGCAGCGATACCCCACACCAAAATGATTCCTGAGATGGCAGTACTGTTGTATGAAAAGAGACTGGATCATTTAGGACGATATTCTCAGGAGTTTATAAGAATAAGGAAAGGAATCTCACAGAAACCTAGATAATTCTAACAGGACTCAACAGGTTATAGGCAGGAAGGATGTTCCCGACAATACCCAGAACCAGGGCTCACAGTCAAAAGGCATTTAGCTCTGAGATGAGGAGAAATTTCTTCATCCAGAGAGTGGTGAGCCTGTGGAATTCTCTGCCACAGAAAGCAGGTGAGGCTAAAACATTGAATGTTTTCATTAAGAAGGTAGATATAGTTCCTAGGACCATAATGGTCAAAGCGTATGAGAAAGAAAGCAGGAACCGGGGTACTGAGTTACATGATTAGCCATGACCATATTGAATGGCGAAGCAGGCTCAAGGGGACAAATGGACTATTCCTGCCCCTGTTTTCTATGTTTCTAAACTCTTTTAGAAAAAATTGACTGAGGGGTAAATATTGACCGGGCCTTTGGAGGTAATGTCCCTGCTGTCTGCTGGCATAGTTCCATGGAACCGTTTTCATTCACTCAGCTGGGCAGACGGACCCTTGGCGTAAATTCACATCCAGGCAGCTATACTGCTCTGAAAAAGAGTCAAAACGCTAACTCTGTTTTTCTCTCTCCACTGATGCTGCCAGACCTGTTGAGTTTTTCCAGCATTCTCTGTTCGTTTCAGATTTCCAGAGCTGGCAGTATTTTTTTGCCATTATATTAACACAGAAATTACCGTAAAAAAATTTTCAGTGGAGGGATAAATATTCCTGGGGTAGCTTAGAGAAAAATCTACTGCTGTTATTCAAAACAAGGCTCAAGGTTGACAAAACAGCACAGAGGGGACCTTGGTTTAATCTTTGATCCAAAAGCCTGACCATGATGGTCTTCCTCAGTGCTACATGACAGTGCCAACCTGGATTTTGCGCTAAATTCTTTGCAGTAGGTGTTGAATTGGGAAATTATCTGATTCAGATGTGAGACTGCTACCTACTGAGTTACAGCTGACATTTTCTGGCTGTAACTTGCTTGATGAATAACTACAGAAGGATGATTTTACCCCACCCTTCCTTCTCACCTACCAGCCGCCACTTCCCTCCACCAAAGGTTTCTGTGCTTCCTGTGCATTTTTCCAACCAGATTTCAATGCCAACTTGCTCTACGCTCCCGACTTTCAGACCTTCCCCCTCGAACTGATGCTTCAGCTTCCAGCCAGCTCAGATCCCACTGTAAGAAAAATGGCTTGAGACGAAAGCCAGTCCTGTAATTCTATAGCACCAGTCACATCCTCAGGATACGACCAAGGTTGCAGATCATTCAGAGGGCTTGAGTTGCTGTGGCAACATGCGTTTCCCCTGCCTGCTGTAGCCTGGTGTGGATAATGATAGTAGGGCTTTCAATTTTTCCCATTGCATGACTGAGTGGGTGGGATGCTCTTCAGAAGGTCAGTGTGGACTCGATGGGCTGAATGGCTTGCTGTAGGGTTTCTTTGATGAGAATTCTCCAGTGTTTTGAAAGTCTGCTGTAGCTTGTCCAAATCTCCAAAATATGTAGGAACCTGGGTATCACCACTTCCCAGTAAACCATGACCTTGGTCTCAGGCTTGAAATCCTAATCCTCAGTCGGCCTAAAGATTGTGCTGGCACATTAGAGGTGATGAAGAATTTCATCTCCTATGCCTGCGTTTGCCAAGAGGAAAGTTCCAAGGTATAAGGCTCTAGGGTGGCACGGTGGCTCAGTGGTTAGCGCTGCTGCCTCACAGCGCCAGGGACCCAGGTTCAACTCTAGCCTTGGGTGACTGTCTGTGTGGGTTTCCTTCAGGCACTCCGGTTTTCTTCCACCATCCAAAGATGGGCAGGTTAGGTGGATTGGCCATGCTAAAGTGCCTGTAGTGTTTGGGGATGTGTAGATTAGGTGGGTTACAAGGGGACAGGTGTGGTTGGGATACTCCAAGGTTCAGTGTGGACTTGTTGGGCTGAAGGGCCTGTTTCCACAGTGTAGGGGGTCTAATTCTAAATATAGAAAATGGTCCACATTTTGATTTATTGCTGTCACATGTACTGAGATACAGTGAAAAGTGTCATTTTGCATGGTCTACAGATGGATCACACAATGCAGAGTGCATCAAGGTAGCAGATCAGAGTGCAGAATACAGTGCTACTGTCACAGAGAAGGTGCAGGGAGAGAGATCAGAGTTAACATTTCAGAGGTCCATTCAAAAGCCTGATAACAGCAGGGAAGAAGATGTTCTTGAATCCTTTTGCATGCGTATTCAAAATTTTGTATTTTCCAGGATGTCATTGTTGCTCTTGGGAAAGGGAAGGGATTTTGCAGTGGGAGTGAGTTGGCAGGGGTCTGTAGTTTTCTGGGGGATTGGTAAATGTGGCTGAGGTTAGAGCAATTTTACAGTTGGGCCGAACAATTTCCTCTCTATTCTGTACGTTGTCTCCAGAAAACCATAAGATAGAGGAGCAAAAGTAGGCCATTCATGCCCATCGAGTCTGCTTCATCATTCAATGAGATTGTGACTGATCTGACAATCCTCAACTTCACTTTCCTGCCTCTCCCCCATAACCCTCGATTCCCTTCCTGATTAAAAATCAGTCCATTTCAGCCTTGACAACCTGGCCTCGACAGCCCTCTGTGAGAAAGAATTCCATGGATTCATTAGCCTCTGAGAGAAGAAATTCCTCCTCATCTCTGTGTGAAATGCACAACCTCTTATTCTGAGATTATAGCATCTGATCCTAGACTGTCCTACAAGGGGAAATATCCACATCAGCACTGTCAAGGCCCTTAAGAATCTTGTTTGCTTCAATAAGCTCATTTCTCATTCTTCTAAATCCCAATGAGTACAGGCTCAACCTACTTAACCTCTCTTCATTAGTCACTCCCTCCTTACCTGGTATCAGCCGAGTGAGCTTTCTCTGGACTGCCTCTGATGCCAGTTTATCTTTTCATAGATAAGGGGCCACAAACTGACCATAGTATTCCAGATGTAGTCTCATGAGTGTCTTGTATAATTTGAAGAAAACATCCCTACTTTTATACTCTATTCCCTTTGAAATAAAGTCCAACATTCTAGTTGCATTCCCTATTATCTGTTGAGTTTGGATGCTTGCTTTATAGGCAAGAACTCACAAATTCCTCTGTGCGTTAGCTTTCTGCATCTTTTTCCATTTAATTAATGTTCAGTTTCTCCAGTCTCCCTGTCAAAGTGCATAACCTCACATTTTCCCACATTGTATTCCGTTGGCCAAGTTTTTGCCCCTCATTTAACCAGTCTATCTTCCTCTGCCGGCTGTTTGTGTCATCTTCGTCACTTGCCTTCCCAACTACTTATGCATTCTCCACAGACCTGACGATAGTACGCTCCACCTTTCTCATCTCCAGGCCTCTGGGTATTTGCTGGTGGTGAAGGACTGTATTGCAAAAGGGAAGAGAGTCAGTACAACAAAATGACCTGGTGTGACTTAGTTCCCACTGTCGCAGGATTTGTGCCGGGTCGGTTTGTGAGGACCACCACGGAGTCAACAAGAGGAGTTGGTGACAAATTGCTGATGGCAGGCAAATTTGAGAGTACTTGGTGAGTCTTCATGGTTGATAGGTTGTGGGTTTGAAAAAGTCCATGTACAGCAGTTGGCGTTGCTCCTTGGACGTTAAGAATTATGTGAACTGCAATAATACCAGAAGGTACTTTTCGAAAATGGATGATTTTATTGTTACGCATACTTTTAGTGAGAAAAACAGCAAAATTCATTGAAAAACATCTCCACTGTCACCAGGATCTGGCACCAATTTGAATAGTTTAAGAATAAGAAAGAAAAATAGAAAGATATAGCTTAAAGAGAGTCCATTGGTCCTGAGCCAGCTCATTATCAATGATGCCTGTGCCACCATCCGTCCTCCACCGCCTCGCTGCCATCTACACCAGACGATGAGCTTCCTGATCTTCAGGCGCCATCTTTTGCCGCTGGGCCGATTCTCCTCCGCCAATGCCTCGCAGCCAGACCCACCAATGTCAGAGCTGCATCTCCCCCGACAGGCATGCTTCGTCGATATTGCTGTGATGCTCTTCTGTCATCACTTCACCGCCTCCAGTGCCAGACCCAACCAACGATGAGGTCGCTGATCCTCAGGTGCCATTTTTCACCGCTGGGCCTGCCTCGCTGATGTCACCTCAACTGATGTAGCGGCCGCCGATTCCGATACCAGGTCCTGCCGTTGCCCCGGAAAAGTAAGTAAGGACTCACTTCACTGCCACCACGAGTCTGCATGGGGGTCCCTCACTGACGCTGATGCCATCCAAGCTCCGGGCAAGAGGTAAGTAAAGGAAAAGAGAAAAAAAATGATGTTGGAGCATACATGGCCTGGCATAGGAGCCCTACTCCGCCGCCATCAAATTGTTAATGCTCATGAACTCCATCGTCTACAAGTTGGTGATATTGTTTTCTGTTGTACCTGTCATAGATAGAGAAGCCAATAGTTATTACTAAGTGAAAGATATTTTAAAATTCATTCATGGGATGAGGGTGTCACTGGCCAGGCCAGCATTTTTTGCCCATCACTAATTGCCCAGAGGGCAGTTATGAGTCAATCACATTGCTGCGGGCCTGGAGTCACACTAGGCCAGACCCGGTAAGGATGGCAGTTTCCTTCCTCAAAGGACATCAGCGAAACCAGATAGGTTTTTACAACAATGGACTCACGGTCATCATTAGACTCTTAATTCCAGATATTTATTGAATTCAAATTCCACCATCTGCCATGGCAGGATTTGAACCCGACTGCCCAGGACATTATCTGGGTCTCTGGGTTAACAGTCCAGCGATAAAACTACTAGGCCAAGTGATTGATGGTTTATGAACATCGATCATTGCACAGAATATCACTGTGTGATGACAACTGATTATTTTGTTGAAAGTATTGCCTATTTATGAAGCATCAATTTTTCTAAATTGGAGTGCTTGTGTGTTGCATCTTGATCATTATCTAGATGGAATTTATTGATAATAGACGACATTGGATGAATTGGTTGTTTATCTATTAAGCTTTGATTGCTTTTCTTTGAAGCAACTAGCTATTGATTGTGTAATTGAGTGTCTGTAGTTATTGGCACCAACCTTCTCAGATTTGTTGTCACATACCTCAGAGACAGGATGGGGCGTGAACCCAGTTCCTCTTGCTGAGAGGTAGGAACACTACCACTGCACAATGAGTGCCCCCATGTTGGGTAGAAATATGACAGTGCATAAGTGGTTGGCTGAGAGGATTAGATGAGGTAGAATAAGAGAAAACACTAACATTTATGAACTGTTTCTATGCAGCAAACACAGAAAAATAGAAAAGTGTACATGAGGTGTAGGGACTGGAATTAGGTGGACCTTGTTGACTGCGAGATCCTTGATTGGAGTTGTTAAATTGGGCCAATCAGGAAGTCCTGGCTGACTAATATAAACAGGGGGCTTAGATTCTCCTCATTTCAGGGGACTGACTCTGATCTGGCTGGCCACAGCTAGTGTACTGTGCTCGCGGAAATAAAGGGTGACCTGGTGATGGGATACTGTACAGTTATTTCATGAAAAGTGTTGAACCAGCCAAGATCCTATTGAATAGCACACCAGGCTTGAGGGGCCGAGTGGCCTGTACCTGTTCCCATTTCTGATGGTCAATGGTTTTGTGTGGTCTTATAGGGGCATGTTTGGCCATTCAGCCCTTCAAGCCTGCTTCAACATTCAATATGATCATGGCCGATCGTTCAACTCAGTATCCTGTTCCTGCTTTCTCCTAATACCCCTTGATCTTTTCAAATATTTCCTACTCCTTCTTGGAAACATTTTGCAGCAGACAATTCCATAATAATTTTGGGATCATCTGATTGCTCTGTAGAATGGGTGTCTCTGTACCAGAGAGTGACTATAATTTGAAAGGGTTTGGCTTCAGAGTGAGTCTTCTGTTTTTAAGAATGTACTCTCGCTGAATGTTGGCTTTCGTATTGAATACAGATATCAGTCAAGGATTGGCTGAACATTAATTATTATGTAAAAGTCATTGGAGCTGTATCAATTACTATGTATAATGGAAGCTTCAATTCTATGCTGAGTATTCATTGTAAATGCAGGAAGTATATATTGAGCACTGATCTTTATGCAGCTACCACTCACTATAATTATGAATTGATCATTATAATTAGGTGAAGGACAATCGATGAAAGATATTCAAAAAGAGATGGAAAAACAAGGCGGGTCTGGCAGCATCTGTAGAGCGAGAAACAGAATTAACGCTCCAAGTCCAATATTCTTTAGAACTTAATAAAAACTGAAAGAACTCTTGATGCTATAAATCAGAGACAAAATAGAAATTTCTGGAATAGCTCATCAGGTCTGGCAGCATCTGTGAAGAGAAATCAGAGTTAACATTTCAGGTTGAGTGACCCTTCCTCAGAACATTAACTCTGATTTCTCTCCACAGATACTGCCAGGCCTGCTGAGCTTTTCCAGCAATTTTTATTTTTGTCTCTTTAGAATTTAACAGGTCTGAAGAGTCATCACGGATTTGAAATGTTCCTCTCTCCACAAATGCTGTCAGGCCTTCTGGGGATCTCCAACATTCTCTGTGTTTCCAGGTCCTTAGCATTTTTGTTTTTGGATAAGAGTTATACAACCATTTGAGTCTGAAGACGCTGTTTTGAAGATTGGCCCCATTCTTTCCCCACATCCCTATCCCCTTCCGATAATTTGTTAGTTCTCTTTTACAGCAACTGTTTCCAACAATCAATCAGGCAAAGCTTTCCAAATCTGAACCACGTGTTAGAAAAACATGGTATTCCACACGTCACCTCAGAGTCTATTGCTAATGACTTAAAACGGAACAGAGTGTTAACTGTTGCAGCCATCATAATAGAAAGGTTTGGCTGTGCCTTGTTTGCTGCTTGGATGGAGTCATTCACTTTCTAAAGGAAATATATATTTATTATTCAGTAGAAAGATCCAGTATTGATTCATATATATTCAAGTATTCATTACTATGCAAATTGATTGCCTGCATATTGATTAATATGCAGAATGAAGTGTCCTTTCATTGGCTATTGAGCATTATGCACAGTGGCTAAATGCTATGGAATAGCTCCCTCCATTGTCAAGAAATGTTCTACTTTGTTCAGGATTAACAGACACTAAATAACCTGGCTATAAATCTTTGTACCACACTGTTTAATGAATCCTTCAGAGATTCTATTGAATTAAACAGAACAGGAACACCAGGCAATAACCTGAAACTCCATAAATTGATTTAAGGTCAATCCTCTGCTGTCTATGAGTGACCTTTGATGGTGAACTGAACATCTGGCTTTTGATGCACTGAGTCTTGACATGAATGCCCAGCAACATTGCATTGCATTGCAAATTAATCACATCTCCACACATTTACAAACAGTTCATCCTTTCAAATGAATCTAGGGCTTGCTGCAGCACAGTGCAAGGCCATCCGGCCTTCCACGCCTGTGTTGGATTTCCAAAGGAGCGACTCAGCTGGTGCCTCTCTCGGCGGAATGTGTGGCAGATTTGGGTGACAGATCCAATGAAGCCCATTTCGACATCTGGAACAACTCAGTCATTTTTTTAGCTTTGCGCAAGTAGACTTTGCAAGATTCTCGTTAGGTAGCGGCGAGTTAATGGCACTACTCGCCTCATTAATATTCACCTCACATATTGCTGAACTCACCAAAAAAGTATACTGTTGGGAAAATCTGACATGGAAACCAGAACATATGGTTAGTTGGCGGATTCAGTTCACTGGTTGTGCTGAACGACCTCCATGTTGGACACTGGACGCCAACATCTCAGGGCATGCTCCATGGGCACTGGCCATGTGCACCCCATATCCATGGATGTTAGCACCCAACGTGTGCCAGCCTCTAAGAATACTCATGGCACATCTCCAATCCACGGACAAGTTCCTTCTGCTTTTCAGTGCTGTACCTTGAGTTGTCCTGGTAATGCTCGCTGTAATGGTATAGCAAGGATACTGTGTGATCTCAGGGACACATACCCAGGTCAAGGACTGGACCAGGCTCTATCTCCAGTTCCTTCACTCACAGTCTGAACATCCCCTCACTTTGACTGTTAACTGGATGCTCACAGCACCTCTGTTACCTGTCGCCTTACTATTGTGTGCTTTGGAGCCCTGGCCAGAGATGCCAGGCTCATACTACTGCTGTCTTGCTGTGCCTTGCCTTTTGGCACAGAGCTAAAGCCTGGGACAAAGCTGGGAAGATTGCCATAGTTGTCAGAAGGCCTCAGTCATATAATAGGGGATATAGCCTCTGATCAGGGAGTCCCAGCACAGAAAGGCATGGGCAGCCTCCAAGACCAGTCCAGGCCCTACTCAAGGGCATCAGAGACCTCTCCACATAAAAATGAGGAAGTGAATATCAGGGAGCAGACCCCTCGTCTTGGGCCCTCCTGCCCAATTATGGGCTCTATTCCTCCTGGAACGCGAGAGAGATTGTTATCTTGAAAGTGGGTGGTACAAATGGGGAGGTGACGCCAGTCAGTGAGTGGACAGCACTGAGGGCTTGAAGGGTTAGCGATGTCAGATGTGAGGATGGGTGAGGGTGAGTGAGGGAGATGTTGCAGACTATAGTAAGAGTTGCAGAGCGTGGGCCTTGGTGGCTGGTGGGCACAGTAGCAGGGAGAGAGTGCGGAGAATGACCCTGAACTTTGTCTTACATTGCTAGGCAGTCCTGCAGATGGCTGAGACTGTTCTGACATGGGGAAGGGGGTGGGCATGATCTGGTGTCTTGATCTCCACTGCTCCGTGCTAGGGGAAGAGAAAGCTTTGTGTCAGCATCGTCCTGTCCAGCAGGATCTCCAGGTCCCTGCACCACAAAGACAGTCACCAATTTCCCCCTGTCTGCCATGTAAGGGACAAATCTCAGGAACCATACAGGACAGTTCTGGGCTGACAGAACCTGTCCAGGTGCACAACAGCGTTTTCAAGATGGCACAGGCCGAAGGGATGGATGTCATTGGTAAATTGCGGAATATCCTGCTGTGTGGCAAATTGCTCCAGAAATGGCACAAGATGCCACAGAAAACAGATTTGAGAGTGCCACCTGGCTTGGCTCGGTAATCGATGAGGTGAGTTTGGAAAGAATGTCAAAAAATGCAACAGGGCCTCATGGAGAAAAACATTCAAACTTGAACTTCTCCTAAAAGAACCTAAGATTCAGCGCAGAGTCTCTGAATATTTTTGAGGCAAAGCAGGATAAGTTGTTGCTAAACAAGGGTTGAAAGATTATCGGGGGTAGACGGTAACATGGAGTAATCAAATTGCCATGATCTTATTGAATGGTGGAGCAGGCTTTAGGGACCGAGTGGCCTACTCCTGCTCTGAATTCATGTGTTTGTATGTTAAAGACCACCCTAGAAGACCAGTGCATTGTTACATGGTTATATGGCATTGAGCCTGACGTTTGATGCAAATTAATCAATGAATGAATGTGGGGACTTTATGAGATCTGATAAAATTAAAGGGAAGGTAATTTCTTTATTGGATACTTTAGATTACCCATTGTGTTTGTACACAGCAGGACTAGATATTGAAGGTGCACTGGAAGTGATTGGGGATCCAATATAATTTGGAGGAATGATTGCTCTGGAAGGAAGGACACACTGAGACACATGATGAGCATGGATAGGATGAATAGCCAAGGTCTTTTTCCTGGAATGGGGGGGAGGGGTCCAAAACTAGAGGGCATAAGTTTAAGGTTTATAGAATACAATCTCTACAGTAGCGAGGCAGGACATTTGGCCCATTGGGTCCAGACTGACCACTTGAAGAGCATCCCAACCAGACCCACTCCCCACTTCTATCCCTGTATTTTCCATGGCTAATCCACATAGCCTGCACATTCCTGGATAGTATGGGTAATTTACACGGCCAATCCACCTAACCCGTACATCTTTGGACTGTGGGAGGTAACCAGAAGCACACAGACATGGGGAGAATGTGCAGACTCTGCACAGACAGTGCCTGAGAGTGGAATTGATCCCAGATCCTGGCGCTGTGAGGCAGCGATGCTAACCACTAAGCCACCGTGAGAGGAGAATGATTTAAAAAGGACCTAAGGGGCAACTTTTTCACACAGAGGGTGGTGCGTGTATGGAATGACCTGCCAGAGGTGGTGGTGGAGGCTGGTATGATTACAACATTTAAAAGGAGTCTGGAAGGGTCTGGAGTGATCTGGGCCAAATGCTGGCAAATGGAACTTGGTTAACTTAGGATATCTGTCGGCATGGACCAAAGGGTTTGTTTCCGTGCTGTACTACTCTGTGACTCAATGAGGCAATCCAACATAATAGGAAACAATTGTGCTCAATGAGATCTTGACAAAACTATTTAGAGGGGAATAGGTTTGTCTGTTAAGCCTATTGCTATTCACAGACGGGAATCAAATGAAAGGAGTTTAGTCCATTGGAATTCTATGCAGTGGGAATAAACAAACTGAATCCTTGGAACTTGAAACAAGGGAATTAAATGGGGAATGCTTGGCCCTGTGGAATTTTGCATTTTGGGAGTGGACGAGAAATAATTTGATTCACTTGATTTCAGTCTAGTGAAATTGCACAAGAAAGGACTCCATGGCTTGAAATTACAAGGCAAAGAGTTAGCCACTCAAATTTCCTACAGTGGAAATAAACAGGAAGGGGTTTGATTGATGGAGATTCCAACATAATGAGAATGAAAAAGACTGAATGTAGTCCATTGAGAATCTATACAACAGGACTGGATTGTCAGTTGGGGGTGTCTGACACTTCTTAAGTATTGGAATGTTTGTGTTTTCACAATACTGATGTTTCACTCCTCTTCCCCTTAGTCCTATAACAACAGAAGCCACCTTTCAGAACTATGCAAAAACCCAGACTTTTACCCCAGTCAGGATATGTGCCATTCATAGTGATTGTTACTCTTTATCGCTTTGTATTCCTCCTGTTGTTTGACTTCATCACTTTACCTTTACTAAATTAAGGCTGCACATTGATCTGAGAGATCAAGACAGGTTTTAGCATCCCGTCAGTTAATTGACCTTTTTGTCAGCTGCTGAAATGTGGGCTGACAGAAACCTCTTGTCTGGAGTTGTCAACCTGTCTCTCCAATAAAATTTCAGGGTTCAACTCATTGCAGTTTCTGCTGATTAGTGCTTTTTACAAAGTTGATAGTCACAACACTTAATTAGCTTGTTTATCTCGGTTCTCTTCCTGGACCTCATTGTCTCTGGCACCAACAGAGAGTTACCGTTTCTGCACTAGCTTTCCACTCCTCTCCCCTTCTTCACCCCACGCATCCAAACAAAAAAAAAATCAATGGCATTTCAAGCGTAAAGTAGCAAAGAGCATTTGCTCAAGTATATTCCTCTCCCTCTGTGGTCTGTGAAAGCACTTACTGCCACCGACAATACTGGTTAGTCTGCAGATCCTGGGTTGGCAAAGCCTGGGAACCAGAAGATGATTAAATCAGGTTTTAACTGGGATAAGTCCATCGATCCTGCTGCCACTTCATTAACCTTTTGAATCCTGAGGCTCTGCACCCCCTATACCAACCTCATCTTTTTTGCAGGAGAATTCGTTCTGCAGCTCAGAGCAACGGATAGTAAAGTTGGTGTAAAGAATCTTAGAGGGCTTGACAAAGTTGATTCTGCGTGGCGTGAGTTTGCCTCCACAGGGTGTTTACCTGATGTGCTAATGTTTATGTTACCCTCCAAGGGACTGGTGTAGATATCATGGTATTGAAGAATCCAGCAGATATTCCTTACAGTTAGAGTTAGCAATCATAACGAAATCTTCTCAGACAAAAATTCCTCAGACACACCAGTGTCTGTGCCAACATGTCTTGGCATTGAAGGCTGACCAGAGGACGTTCATTGACTGATCATGAATCATTGAATCTCTACAGTGTGGAAGCAGGCCATTTGGCCCAACAAATACACACTGACCCTTTGAAGAGCATTCCACCCGGACTGAACCCCCTACACTATCTCTATAAACCTGCATTCCCCATGGCTAACCCACCTAGCCTGAATATCTCTGGACAGTATGGGGCAATTTAGCATAGCCCAAATCACCTGACCTGCACAGCTTTGGACTGTGGGAGGAAGACCGAGTACCCGAAGGAAATACACGCAGACACAGGGAGAACTTGCAAACTTCACACAGACAGTCGTATGAGGATGGAAATGGCACCTGAGTCCCTGGTGCTGTGAGGCAGCAGTGCTAACCACTGACCCACCGTGCCAGCCTATGAAGAGATATTCTTATGAGAAGAGGTTGAGTAAGTTGGACCTGTAGTCATTGGAGTTTAGAAAAATGAGGGGCGACCTTATGGAAACATGTAAAACTATTAGACGACTTGACAGGGTAGAAGCAGAGAGATTGTTTCCCCATTTGAGAGATTCTAAGACTGAGGGCATCATCTCGGAATATGGGATCACCCATTTTAAGACAGAGATGAGGTAGAATTTCTGAAATTATTTAGTTACAACATGCTTCAAGGGATCCGAGATAAGGTGGAGCTTGAGACCTTTATACCGTCAGGTCACATGCTATGATGCAGAGACCAGGTAATGAGCACTGACATATGGACTGTGACACACATAATACCGAGAAGCTGTGTCCAGAAGACCATGAGACATAGAAGCAGAAGTAGACCATTCAGCCCACCGATACTGCTCCGTCATTCAATGAGATCATGGCTGACCTGATAATCCTTAACTCCACTTTCCAGCCTTTTCCCCATAACCCTTGATTCCTTTACTAATTAAACATCCGTCTATCTCAGCCTTGAATATACTTGATGACCCAGCCTTGACAACCCTCTGTGGTAAAGAATTCCACAGATTCGTACCCAATGAGAGAAGAAATTCCTCCTCATTTCTGTCTTAAATAGTTGACCCATAATTTTGAAATGATGCCCTCTGGTCTTAGACTCTCCCACGAGGGGAAGCAACCTTTCCGTGTCTACCCTGTCAAGTCCCTGAAGAATCTTGTATGTTTCAACGAGGTCACCTCTCAATCTTCTAATCTCCATTGAATACGGGCCCAATCTCACTTCAATGGACAGTCCCTCAATACATGATATTAACCTAGAGAACCTTCCCTGGACTGTCTCCAATACCAGTCTGTCTTTCCATAGATAAAGAGCCCAAAATTATTCATGGTATTCCAGCTGGGGTCTGACAAGTGCTTTGTATAGTTTTTAGCAAAACCTCCTTACTTTCAAACTCCATTCTCCTTTAAAATAAGGGCCAACCTTCCACTTGCTTCCCTATTACTTCCCGAACGTGTATGTCAGTTTTTCTGTTTTGTCTTAAAAATTCATTCACGGGATATGGGCATTGCTGGCTTGGTCAGCATTTAGTGCTTGTCCCTAAAACTCTTCATAAATAAATATATGACTAAAAGAGTTTCGCTACTCTAAAGTGGCCAGTCTTCCTGAAGAGGACAAAGAAAATGTGACCCTGCCGTCCAGAGGCTTTGTTGGAGGATTTCAGCATTGGCCTGAATAACGCAGATGAACTCAGTACAAATCGCATAAAATGATAACAATTAGACCAAAATGCCTCAATGATAAGGTGGAAGGGCAGCAGGGAAGAAAGGAAAGTGTGTGAGCCCTGCACTCCCACCACCTCATGGCCAATCATGCCTCGTGTGCCCAAGAACTCAGCAGGTTGAGAATCTGCCCTTGTTTAGTCACACAAAGACGAACGGCACAAACGCGTGACATTGAATAGATAGACATTCTCCTTAAATTGTGGGGTAGAAGGAAATTATCACAAAACTTCATTAGCTGAGCAGTTCTCACTCAGATCCAAGATGGGCCGGCACAGTTGGTAGTGTTCGGCCTCGTCACAGTCTGACCGCTCCAGGCCAGCAGCATTGTTTTCCCCATGTACTTTTCATCATTTTTCCTTTCTTCTTCATCTCCAAGCTGGAGCGGTGTTCGTGGAGCGGTGGCTACAAGGTTCAGTGGTGTGGACCGGGACTCCTTGCAATGGTAGGACCAGAGCCTGTGCTCCTCTTGGCAGTAGGCCCAGATCCTGGACTCCTGGCAGTGGTGGGCCTGGAGTGGGACTCCTGTTGGTGGTAGGACCAGAGCTGGAGTCACTGTGGCAGTAGGCCCGATGCCTGGGCTGCGGTGGTGGTAGGCCCAGACCCTCAACTCCCAGCGGTGGTTCCTGGAGCCTGGGGTCTCCTGGGACATCAGAATCATAATTCCTGTTCCTGAAGTGAGATTCCTTGAGGACTGGAAAACCTCCTTGTAGAAGTCCTGAAGCTGAGCTTGAGACCCCAAATTGAACTGAAGATGAACTCCTATTTGAGTAATTTCTTATTATCCTTATTTCAACTCAAAATAGCACTGGGAGGTGGCTTCAAACACTTTTTACCGTATTTTCAAGATATATGAGACAATAAATAATTCATTCATTCTTTCAGTGACATGATTGGGAATGAATTTACTCCCCTTTTGTTCCTCCTCAACCAGCCCAGTTACCTGAGGTCTCCCTGTGACATTGACCCTTAACATTGTCTATCATTATACCTTGACATTTCTTGTCTCCCAATCACATCTTACACTGTGCCTGGATTCAGAAAAAGTGTCCCAATCATGAAATGCACCTTAAAAATCCTCTCAGACATTCTGTGAAAGCAACTTTTTTTTGTGTCCAAGTGTCATTTTTCATACTTGCTGTGGTGACACGCTTAACATTCTTCTCCCACAGCTAATCTTTTGACTTGTCAACTAGTTCTACCATTCATTTTTGGGCAATAATAGATTTTCTTTGAATTATTTTAAAGAAGTGTTCTTCAAGGGGGATGGGGCTCCTATCTCATCTTAGTTCTGCTGAAGGATTTGTGTCCTTAACATGAAGTTATATTTCCTTGTGATAGCCCATGATATTTTATAATTATTGGATAAAATAGGACAATCTTTACTGTTTTACTCACTTCCAAACGAAGGTTAGAGTTTCTGAAGTGAGCCCAGATTGAGAACTATTCAGAAATTATAGCTCTGTATCACTCGCTGATAGCCCTGTCGTTGGCGAGCTCCCACTCATAGACGCGATGCAGGAGAAAGCCTGTGTAAGATGCTTATCTGACACAGCCTGACAGTGATGAAGCTGAGTTTGACAGGATATTATGAAGGGATAGCATGTAGATAGAAGTATTTGCAAATTTGAAAAAAAAAATCTTTCAAAGCCCGAAGCGGATAATTCACTCTTACACTGACACTCTTCAATGCTAGCACACAATATGTTTGAACACAAGGTTATGTTTACACGCTGACGATGAAGCCTGTCACAGCACAGTCGACTTCTGTTGACTGCCAGCTAAAATTTACTGTTTCTCATTTTCAAAATAACTTGTCAAAAGGGTTTTCGTGAAGAACGAAACTTTGTTTGGACACATTGATGAGTCTAACAGGATTCTCTCTTCATAACATTGACTCAGTCACGAGCACTAAAGCAAGAAACTAGTTGCATTTATGTAGCGTCTTTCCTTGGATCAGGAGCGCTACAGGCTCTAACTTTGCTAGGAAAAACATACAGAAGTCCCATTTGTGCACAGCAAGTCCCTGTGAATGGCAAGGACTCCGTGATCTGTTTATTTATCTCATGATATTGGTTGAACGGTATTGATGTGGACACCAATGCCGGTGTTGAAATACTGCCCTGGAGCATTTCCATCATGTGGGCTGGTTAGTGGAGTTCCATAGGATTCCGTGACGGGACCACACCTATTCACATAATACATTAATGATCTGCACAAAGGAACTGAGGGCATTCTGGCTAAGTTTGGAGATGACACAAACTTAGGTGGAGGGACAGGTCGTGTTGAGGAAGCAGGGAGACTGCAGAAGGACTTGGACAGGCTAAGACAGTGGACAAACAAGTGGAAGGTGGAATACACGATGGGAAAATATGTGATTATTTACTTTGGTAGGAAGGACAAAGGCATTGATTATTTTCAAAATGGGAAAAGGCTCCAGAAATCTGAAGCACAAAGGGGTTAGGAGTCCCAGTTCAGGACTCTCTTGAGGTTGACATGCAGGTTCAGTTGGCAGTAGGAAGGCAAATGTAGTGTTAGCGTTCATCAAAAAAGGGCTAGAATACAAGAGCAGAGATGTACTGCTGAGGCTGTAGAAGGCGCTGGTCAGCATTTGCAATATTGTATGCAGTTTTGGAGCCCAAATCTAAGGATGAGCTGATGTTGAGGTCCAGAGGAGGTTTACAAGAATGATCCCAGAGATGAAGGGCTTGTCATATGAGGAACAGTCTTTTTTTCTTTATTCATTCACGGGATGAGGGCATTGCCAGCCAGGCAGCATTTATTGCCCAGACCTAATTGCCCAGAGGGTAGTTAAGAGTCAACCACATTGCTGTGGGTCACATGTAGGCCAGACCAGGTAAGGAAAGCAGTTTCCTACCCTAAAGGACATTAGTGAGGGCTCTGGGTCTGTAATCAATGGTGTTTAGGCATGGATCTAATTCAAACTTGCAGAATACTGGAAGCCTGGGTAGCGTGGACAGGGGGAAGATGTTTCCACTTGTAGGAGAGACTAGGACACAAGGCCCTCAGAGTGAAGGGACAACCCTTTGAACTGAGATGAGGAGGAATTTCTTCAGCCAGAGGACGGTGAATCTGTGGAACTCATTGCTGCAGAAAGCTGTGGGTGAAATAATGTGCTCTGATCTCCTCTCTAATCCTTTGACCACTTAAAAATATGTTCAATGATTCATTCACATTTACCTTACACAGGCGTCTTTTATGAACCTCCTTTAGGATACATGTTGTAGGAAGTTGAACCTCATCTTCCTAGTATAATCAAGTTATAAATTACAGTTCAAGGAATCTGGAGGCACTCACTTGTCCATCTAGTGTTCAGAGTAATAAAGTACACATGCAAATAGTTTCACTTCGACCTTGTGCTTATTTTGAAATAGAGAGCATCACATTTTCCTGTGTCATGGAAGGTCTTGCTATAAATGGTAACACTATCTCATCTCAGAACGACCAACAAACAGCACCATACTCACATTGAAGGTAAAGCTCCCTTTTCATTCATTCATGGAATGTGGGCATCGCTGACTAGACCAGCATTTATTGCCCATGCCTCATTGCTCAGTGGACCTTTAATAGTCAATCACATTGCCATGCATCTTGTGTCACATGTAGGTCAGACCAGGTAAGGATGGCAGATTTCCTTCCCTAAAGAGCATTAGTTGACCAGGTGGGTTTTTATGACTGTGGTTTCATGGGAAACAAGACTTCGCTTTCTTTTATTAATCATTCCTGTTTTTAAAAATTGAGTTCAAGTTTCACTATTGACCACAATGAGATTTGAATCCATGTTTCCAGCACTTTAGCCTGGGGTTCTAGAATACTGGTCCAGTGAAGTTACCACTGCACTGTGTCCCCCTAAACAAATTGCATAACCACGCCTTCTAAAACATGAGACATATTCAGCTCTTCATCCTCCTTTCCTCATTGTTTTGAGCTCCAGATCTGAGTTCCACTTACCATCATTGCCAATTTCCTTCCTCGGATGGTCCACCCCTCCCACTTGAACCCAGCACTGACTCCAGCTCGACATGCTGGGGCAGGAGGGGTGGGCACTGTTTTGTGCGTAATGTGGGATTCCCACCAAGAAACGTCTTAACGTGGCTGAGTGAGTTGACCAATAACCCAAAAATCTTTCCCACTGAGTAGGGATGGGAAAGTCTCCAGGTCATCCATCTGAGATAAGGAGGGGAGCACTCAATGTTCTGGTCTCTGGTGACAGGCTACCAACCTGTTTCAGGGGAAAGAAAACCAATCATGGATGTAGACATGTGCTTTGCCTGCATCATAAGTCACTCGGCGTGAGAAGAAAGGGGGAGAAAACATCTGAACTGTGCTCATGTTTCCATGTGCGCTTCTTAATCTAATAAAATACAAGGATGCAGGCGACATTTACCAGAGTGTTAGTAAGGATGAGGGACTATCATCATGTGGAGAGGATGTGATTGTTCCCCTCACAGCAGACTCACAGAGTCATAGACTCATACAGTCATAGAGTCATACAGCACAGAAACTGACCCGTCACTCCAACTTGTTCACACCGACCAAGTTTCCGAAACTAAAGTAGTCACACTTGCCTGGATTGGGACCATATCTCTCCAAACCTTTCCTATTCATTAACCTATTCAAATGTCATAGATAGAGTCATAAAGTGCGGAAACAGACCCTTTGGTCCAACTAGTCCATACCAGCCATAATCCCAGGCTAAACTAATGTCATTTGGCTGTGTTTGGCCCATATCCTTCCAAACCTTTCCTGTCCATGTATTTATCCAAATATTTTTTAAATGCTGTAACTGTACCTGCATCCATCATGTCCTCTGGCTGTTCATTCTACACACAAACCACTAACTGTGTTAAAAAGCAGCCCCTCATGTCCTTTTTAAATCTTTTTCACCTTAAAATTATGCCCCTTAGATTTGAAAAGACCCTCAACTTATCTATGCCCCTCATGATTTCATAAACCTCTGTAAGGTCGCCTTTAATCTACACTTCAGTGAAAAAAGTCCCAGCCTATTCAGCTTCTCCTTATAATTCAAACCTTCCATTCCAGGCAACATCCTGGTAAGCCTTTGCTGAACCCTCTCCAATTTAGTGTCCTTCTTACAACATGGAGACCAGAACTGGGCACAGTACTCCAGAAGAGGCCTCACCAACATCTCATACAACCTCAACATAACTTTCAACTCCTATACTGAAAGGTCTGAGCATTGAAAACAGAGAAGGTTAATAAAAACTGTTCAATGTCACAGAGGTTTTGAAAGCAGAAAGAGGGAATTGAGTTTGATGACTCACTGAAGGAGGAGGTAGATTTAAAATAATTAACATTCAGGGACGGAAAGTGTCAGGCAATGATAAATTATTTGACGTAATGTGGAGGACACTAGTAACAATTTGAGTAGCAATTTGAACAGGGAACTGAAGGCATAGTTAAAAAGGGAAGAAAAGAATCTGTTTGAATTACTGGGAAAAGAGTAGGAGGGGAAGTGGAGTAGCACAGGGATGTTGGCTCTAATGGCCTCCACCTCTGCTGTGTGCCTCTCAAGCTGGTCACGTAGCTGGATTGCCTGACACATGCTTATCAAAGTGAATCTTCAATGGAGAGCAGAACCTGGGCAGAGATCCCATTGTGGCCAACAGAAGAACCACAAGGACACTCCAAAGATTCTACTCAGAATGTTTGATATTGACTCTTAGCCCCGGGAAATGCTTACGCAGGATCACTTCAACCGGCACAGCCAAATGAGCAAAACAGTGCAGCCTCCTTCAAAAGCATGCACATATCAGAGGCAGAGAGAAAAATGTAGGGGGAGAAAAACACACATGAGCAGCTTATCCAAAACTCAACATTTTGTTGTCTCCTGTCCTATTTTCAGTATAACCTTCTGGGCAAAGACCAGGCTTAGCAATCACCTATTTACCATCAAAGTCCTATCAAATACCGTAGACAACGAACGCAGTCAACTTCACCATGAAGGATGATTCTGTGATCCGATTAAAACATTTCCAGTTGCTGGTGGACTTCTCCAAAAACTGCATATCATGAATAAAGACTTTGACATAACTTGAAAATGTGTTAAGCTCTGCTCTGTTGCTGATACAATCATCACCTGCTGGTCCAAAAAATTACATTCAAAATTTTTATCATATTCAAATCCCTCCATGGCCCTTTCTATTTCTGTAAACCTCTCAACACCTGCAAACTCCATAATCCTCACACAGTGGCTTTATGTACATTCCTGATTTTCTTCACCCTGTCAGCAGTGGCTGTGTTTCAGTATTCTAGCCCCTTTTTGTGGAATTTTCTTTTAAGACGAAAGATTAAAGATGTTCTGCAACAGTGATAAGCCTTTGACGAAGCTATTGGTGACCTCTCCTCACATTTCATTGTCAGGCTCAGTGTCTGTTATCATCTGATAATTCTCCTGTGAAGTACCTTGGGATATATTAGTCAATGAAAGGTGCTATGTTAATGCATGTTATTGTGACTTTTTCCTCTCCTGCTAGGAAAAGTTGACAATAACCATTTTTTTTGGACTCAGTGCTCTCCTTGACCCTTTGGTGTTTTGAGCAGGACGTGTTCTCACACAATTCCTGATGCTGTTTCTGTTTGTTTAACTGAAGATTTCTTTTTAACAGATGTTTCCATTCTGGATGCTCCATCTAACCTCACTTACTCGGCTGTTTAAGTGCAGCCATTGAAAGACTCACCAGAATAGCAAAGGTCTCAGCTGTAATGACAGAGTAAGTACAGAACATGCAGAGCCCTTGAACTCTCAGCTTCCGTGTTTTCCTCAATATTCTTTCGATGTGCCCTTTGCAACTTCTTTGTGCCATCAACTAGTCAATCAGAACTTCTCCCAGAACTTCTCCTGCTGTTTATTATAAGTCAGAACATTTTGTGATCAATGTAAGACTTCAGCAGATCTGATCACAATCTCCATTTCTTTATGGTGGATAAAAAGATTCTGCAGTTTGCAAACCTTGACACTTACGAAGTCTTACTTTGTTCTAACCACATGTAGTTTTGTCATGGTCCTTGCACATCTCGCCTCTCTTACAAATACTCCCCAGCCTCCAAACTAGGTACAGTCATATTTCATAAAAATAAAATCTCCCTAGCATCACAGACTCTCAAAGTTCCATCTCCCCACTAGGTGTCTATGAGAGACACAGGAGCTTGCACAGTCATGTGAGATGTGAAAGTTATCTGCTGTAGCTCCGTGAGCTGCACTCTTAATTCTGAGGCAGGGAATGAAGCACATAATATGGCCTGACCCTCCTGTTGCAGCGCTGAGGGGGAGCTGTGCCCTCTGATGGCCTGGCTTTCAGATGAAATATAAAACTGACAACCTGTCTGCTCTTACAGGTGGACATAAACATGCCAAGATGAAGATGAAAGAGTGCATTCTCCCTCGTCATCCCACATCATCGTAAATGTAATTATGTTATGGTCACTGACTGTCATTTACTCTTGCCCACTGTGCCTCTTTTTGTCAAGACTTGTGCATGGCCAACTGGGTAGCTGAGATATTGAGGACCAACCTGTACAAGGTCAACGTGTTTAGGACAGGTAGGATAGGGAGACAGTCTATGCGAAAGCAAAGGAACACTTCAAAAAGTCATAGGGGCAACTCATCAATGTGGTTATGATTGAGGTCACTCACCTTTCCAGCCATTCTGAAATGTTTATTATCCCGACTTTGTTGAACAACTTAATTCAGTCCTCACAGGAGGAACAGCCTTGAAATGTTGGAGAAAATTTCATATGGGCATCGACTGGATGAACAGGCACAGGCTGTGAAATGGATGTTTGAGGCTGGGGCACGCTGTCTACAGCCTGAAGATTGTACCTCTGATGGCATGTTGACCCTCTTCTAGTTCTTCAAGAGGCATAGCTAGTAAAGTAAAAACATTGTGCCAACTACTGATGACTTGTGATTAAGGTATTTTGTTGATGCTAATCCTGCCTTCTGCATTTTTAAAATACATGTTAAATACTGCAGTGAAACAAAGTAAAAAAAAGGAAATTAAGCAAAATTAAATTAACATGCCGTCCCCAGGGGTGATGGTCCACTCCAGGCTCTGTGGTATCCAACTGCCCCTGAAGGTTTTGGTGACTCCATATTCCACTTCATGGACAGCTGAGCATGGATATAATCATGGAAGAAGAGTAGACAGGCAGTTTCTACCACCTCCTCCACAGCCTGCTGCCTGAACTTCTCAATGGCAACCATATCCAGATGCAGGAGAAGGCAGGCCTGTGAGAATGTCCTCCAGGCTGCTCACCACCTACTTCTGCACAGAGTCTCCATATGGGGCTGAAGTGCAGCCAAACATTTTAAAACAGCCTCCTTCAAAAATGAAATTGGGGTTTTTTTAAAAATCAACTTGTCAGATGTGTTATGGCACATATCCAGGAAAGGGTGGATTTGAACCCAGACGCTCTGTCCTTGAGATAGGGATTCTACAACTGCCTCTGATATTCCCAGGCAACCTTGCCCTGGGTGAAATAAAACTGTCGATGTGAAGTGAGCTTGTTGACTTAGAGACATTATGGCCCAGGAGGAAGTCAAGTTAGCAAGTCAACTGACCACTTTGTTGGTTATGATTCCCCTATTGTAGAATAGCCTGATTACTCTCACTCAGCATGAGACGCAGTGTGACAATCACCATGAAAACTACCATATATCCTCAAGTAACTGTTGATCTTGTGTATATGTTGACCTTGACTTTTAGTCGAAAAGTCCTGAACTTTTGAGAAAGCACGTGTATAAGTCGATTTTTGGCTTAAAACTTCTTAATTTTCCATAAGGTTCATGCTAGTTTTTGGAAGAGGTGTTAATGCGAGCTATCTTTCTCTTAATTGTTCTTTTCTAAATTGGACAGCTGTTCCCAGTTGAATTCAGCACCACGGCCAGCAACCCCATTGTGAAAGGGTCACTGAAAAAAACTACTAATTCCGTTTCTCCACTTGTGCCTCTCCACTGATGTCCTCCACCTGCTGAATCTGTTTTTGGGCGTTTTAGTGCCATTATCAGATGGCTGAATTCAGGACCATGGTCAGCAACCAGAGACATGGGCATTGTTGGCAGATCCAAAGACCCGGCCTGGACTTCAACCCTTCCACACTATTGTGAGAGTAATATTTCTGCTTCACTTTCTGACGGAAATATTTGGTTCTAAAAACTCGACTTGCACGCACTTTATGCCTCATTATTAGCTGGAATCCACAGTAGATCATGGGTAAAGGCAAGAATTTTACACAAATAATGAGGAATGTAAGTAAAGATAATAAAAATAGAAGTGAGTAAGAGAGGTCAGGGATGTATGTAACAAATGAGAACAGACAATAGACTGAAGAAAAATGCCTGCATTTTAAAAGGTTTTGAAGTCTTTATTTTATTGGTTCAGTGTTAATGTGACAGTAATAGTGCTACACTTGATACCCAAATGACTTTATTAAGGCAGTGAAAGCTTGCATTTATATATCACCATTCTTGGTCTTTCAAATTACTCTATAGCTAATGAAGTACTTTGTGAAATGTAATCAGTGTTGAAATGTAGAAATCACAGCAGCCAGTTTCTAAGCCGCTGATTCTCTCATACAGCAACAAGGGGCTAACTAACAGTGGGGACATAATGCTGTATTGGTAATATTGTTTGACAAAAAAAAAATCAGGATGCCCTGTGGGAGTTCAAATCCTATTAAGGCAACTGATCGCATTAAATTAAGCCCATAAAATGGAATTGAAAGCGAGTCTCAGTAGAAGTAGCCTGTAACTCCCATCAACGCTGTGACTGTTTTTTTTTTGAAGAGAGGTTATAAGGCAAAGGTACCCAGCTGGTTAGTTAAGAGCACTTGAGTAAACAGCTTGGGAAGCCTTAGTTTTTTTTTTAGCGGACTGAATGGGTGTAGCCAGCTCTCACAGATTAGGATTTCTGAGCTTTTAGGTTCAGCTTTAAGCAGAAGCTATTGGGCTCTCAACAGGGATGAAAGCTTCAGTGAATGTCTCCTAGTGACTACTCTCCATGAACTTTCTCTTGATGTTTTTTACCTCCTGGCTTGGAGAACTACATGTGAGAATCTGTGTCTGAATTTTCCTTTTTGCCAAAGAGTGTGTTTATGGGATGTTGCTATATTGGGACAGTTAATGAGTAATAGGTAGTATATTTATTATTCTGTTACGTTTCCAATAGAATTAAGCAATTCTAAATTCCTCTTTCTTTGGTTGTATTTTAACTATAGTTTTATTTTCTTTATTCATGCACAGAATGTGGACGTCGCTGGTCAGGCCGTATTTATTGCCCATCCTTAATTGCCCAGAGGGAACTTAAGAGTCAACCACATTGCTGTGGATCACATGTAGGCCAGACCAGGTAAGGATGGCAGTTTCCTTCCCTAAAGGACATTAGTGAACCAGATGGACTTTTCCAACAATTGGCAATGGATTCATGGTCATCGTTAGATTCTTAATTGGAGATTTTTTTTGAATTCAAATTCATCTTCTGCTGTAGCAGGATGTGACCCAGGTCCCTCGAACATTATCTGGGTCAACAGTCCAGTGACAATGCCACTAGGCCATCACCTGTCCCCTACAGTGTTTAGATAAATTGTGTTTTGCTTTACATTGAGTGGTTTGACCAGTCGCTTTGCATCTGGAACAGGCACTTCACATTTGCCCTTAAAAATAAGAAAAAGATAGGCTTTAAGGCACCTTCTTAAAATATTTTGAGAGGGTCTGGTCCATAACAAGTCCTTCAGCCTTCATGGGATACCAGACCTTAGCAATGTGGTTGACTTTTAATTGGCCTCTGAATAGGTTGAGAAAACAAAAACAGATAACAATCTGCCTTGCCTGTGATTCCAACATCCCATGCAAGAACATGTAGCAGGCTTCGTACCACAGCTAGGAAGCTGAATACTTATGGGTAGTCTGGGCTTCATTGAGTCTCCTGGCAATCTAAGGGTTATTCCCCCTTTTTTAATTCCGTTCGAAAGGAGGAAGGAATTAAGGCTTATTTTTGTCTTCTTCACAGAAACTGTCGAAGGGCTACCTACTGTACGTGTGAGATAACGGAGCGGACACCAAGGATGGGTTAGCCAGGTTAATCCTAATGTTTAATAAATTATAAACAAACCATAATGCCGAAGAAATGCTGGAGGAATGATACGTTTGAAGGATCAATGTGTGTAATTATATGCACAGCACTCACTTTGTCATGGATCCAGCACTAAGTTTAAATGCAATACTCTTCAAAATCGAGAAATGCAAAAGCCGCTTACAGCCACCTGAACTCAGAAGATGTTTGTTAACATTGAAGGCTTTCTCCTCTCTGCAGCCAGTAAAGTTCCTACTGTTACTTCAATAGACTGTTCTTTGTAGAATTGGGTCATTCGGCCCAACTAATCTATATTCCTCTGCATGAACCTCATCTAACCCTATCAGCATATCCTCTTCATTTCCTTGCCAGGGATCATCAAGCTTCCTCTTAAATGCTTCTATGCTATTCATCTAATCTTTGCAGTGGTGAGTTGACATGTTGCAATATAGGAAACATGACAGGAAATTTGCGCATTGCAAGATCCCAACACTGGCTGGATAATTGGTTTTATTTAAGTAGTTCAAGCAATGAGAATTAGTTAATCTCATTGCATTTGAGGATTAGAGGGATGCCATTCAGCCCCTTCAGTCTGTTCCTCAATTCTGTTGGATGTTAGGCTTGACAGCTACGATTAAGTGTATTTTTGGATGTTTCATCACATGACTTGACCCCATGTTCTGGCTACTATTCAGCCAATATATTCATCCATGGGACACTGCCTCCCTAGACCAATCAAAAGGCAGGAAGACTTATTACCCAATTGTGTGGCGCTTGGCTGTCAGCTAAGCAGGCTTTCTCATCACTCATTCTACATACTTTCCGTTCTGGTAAAGGCAAATGGTCATAGAAAATTAACAAAAGATGACAATCTTTTATAACGTCCCAATGATTTTTCTTTGACTTTGCACTGAGCAGTGAACTGAAGCTTGGTCTTCAGTTCCTAGAGACTCCAGACCCAATTCTAGAGGGTTGACAAACTTTACTGTTGGAGTTGGCAGGCCTGCAGTACAAAGCTGACCACTAAGCAGCTCACCACAATGGCAGCTAGGCACAGGGAACAAATAATGGCCCAGCTAGCAATGTCCGTGTCCCATTAGTGATTAGAAAACGCAACACCAATTGGCAACAATGCTCAGGCATGAGGTGGAAAGGCTACAGGAGCTGGGAAAATGGTCAAGGACTTGGGACTAATCCGAGCTGGAGTTTAAGGCATATTTTTGGGTGCAGAAGAAGTGGGGCTTCAAGTGGCATCCTCCTGTGATACACATGATCTTATTTTCACTTGTCCAGCTCAAAAGCTGTTGTAGCTCTTGTCCCAGGTCTCATACGTAGACCTAGGAAAGGAACATAAAGATAATGAAGACTGATTAATTGAGCGCTCACAGGAGGTGAGCTGGGAGGTCAGGGGTGGGGTCATGTCCCAGAATGATGATTGGTCAGGTAAAGTTTACTTCATTCAGACAAAGCACCCACCATCACACAATGTGCTTGACATTAAAATTGGCCAAACAACAACTCCCTGCTGTTTGGAGCCTGGAAAGTTGAATGAATGATATGAGTGGTGTAATCCCCTGATCCTACCCCCACTCCCCTGACACTCGCTTCATTGAGCAGGTCTGAGTTGATTGCATCACATTAAAAGACCTCATCACTGCTCCTGACAAGATGTGTTTTCAATTATGATATATTTATGCCCATGTAAGCTCTTTAGAGGAAGATCACTGTCTGCTTTTGGGATTACTAGCTCCTTTCTGTATGATTTGATGGAATATATTGTAGGAAAACGTGAGACTATGAACTTTGGCAGGAAGAATAGAGGAATTAAATATTGTTTAAATGGAGAAACGCTGCTGAAATCAAAGAAATTTGTGAGTCCTTGTCCATGAATTACAAAAGTTTAGCATCTAAGTTTAAAGGGTACTAACAATAACACATGGAATGTTGACCTTTATTTCAAAGGAAATGGTGCATAACTGTAGGGAGGTTTTGCTAAAACTATACAAGGCACCAATCAGACCATAACTGAAATACTGTGAACAGCTTTGGGCCACTTACCTAAAGAAAGGAATATTGGACGTACCCAGAAAAGGTCCCACTAGGATGATACAAGCTGCAGAGGGACTGTCTTATGAGGGAGGTTGAATAACTTGAGCCTGGGCTCAATGGATTTTAGAAGACTGAGAAGAAATCATATTGAAAATCAAGATTCTTAGGGGACTAGACTGGGGAGATATGGAGGGAATTTTTCCACCTGTAGGAGTGTCTAGGACAAAAGAGTATAATCTCATAATAAAGGGTCATGTAGTTAAGAAGAGATGAGGAGGAATTCTTTCTCTCAGCGGGTAATGAATCTGTGGAATTCTTTATCACGAAAATTGTTGAGGCTGGGTCATTAAGTATATTCAAAGCTGAGACTGGTATAGACAGAGGAGGATTCTGGAGAATCGTATTATATGAATTGCTCATTCAGAGAGTTGGTGCAGGCACAATGGGCTGTAACAAAGGCAGCCGCTCAAAGTGATGAGAACACTTACCATGAACGCTGTGGCAACTGCTAACACACGGAGAGGCCGTTGCATTACTCCATAGCTCTGGCTGACTAGTAATATCTCCCACTCTTACCTCCTGCTGCAGGTTTAGCAGAGAGCTTTGAGGGTCAATAAGTGACCCCTTTGACTATATTGTAAATGCACCTTCAGTGGTCACAGAGTCCCAGAGTGGGACTCAAACCCAAAGCTTATGGCTTAGCAGCAGGGATGCTATCCACTGCACCAAAAGAACTCCTTCCTCCTAGATCACAACAAATTGCTACATTCAGCTCTGAGACTCAATGGTAGTTGTCAGGAACAAAACTAACATTGCTGGAGGAACTCGGCAGGTCTGGCAGCCTCTGTGGGAAGAAAGCAGAGTTAGGTTTCGAGCACATTTCAGATGAAGAGTCATCGAACTCGATATGTCAACTCTGCTTTCTTCCCACAGATGCTATCAGACTGCTGAGTTTCTCCAGCAATTTCTGTCTTTGCTTCAGATCTCCAGTTTTGGCAGCTCTTTGTTTTATTTTACCAGTTGTCAGGAATTTGTTCACAGGTTCTGCACATTACCTAGTGAAATAACTCCACAGGGGCCAGTATCCTGTCACTAAATCACCCTTTATTTGCACGTGGAAAGTCCTTGTCATTGATCCAGCTCCCTCAGAGCCAGCTCTCAGAGTGTCAAAACGTCTGACCCTCCTCTTTTGGTCTGCCAACAGGGCTCCCCCTGAATGGACAAGGTTAACAGCCCCAACCAAGGAACACATATTTTATGAGGTCCACCTGACTGACATTGTTGCAATTATGACATATACGACAAAGCATAGCTCAACCAGACAATACTCCATACTGCTCAGCTGTGTGCTCATGTCCAACTCCAGGTAATAGTGTGAGTGGACTCTCCAGTGTGGGAGTTCTCCATTGTCCGAATAGCTGAACCTCATATGAGACATTAAGTTGACGTGCCTGGTCTCCCAGGTGAATTCAAAAGTCCCATGGCACAATTCAATAATGAACTGGTGAGTCATGCTGAGTCAATTTTTTTCTCTCTCGACTGTTATCATCAACATTCATTATCGGGTCATTTATTTCACTGCTGCTTGTGGCAGCTTAATGTCACAAATCAGCCTACATTGTAATGCATGAGCATATGAAATAGGAGCAGAAGTGGACAATTTGACCCCTGGAGCTCCGCTCAATAATATCATGATTGACCTGTTTGTGTGTTTTGAATTCCACATTCACATCTACTCCAAAAACTTTTGATCCGCTGCCAGACAAGAATTCACCTCTGCCTTAAAAACATCGAATGACCCTGCCTTCAACACCCGCAGAGTTCCAAAGCCACATAACCCTCTGAGACAAAAGGAAATTCCCCGAATCTGTGTCCAAAAACAGCAAATCCTAATTTTCAGGCAGCGCCGACTAGTCTTGGACTCACCAACAAGAGGAGATATCCTTTTCACATTCTCCTTTTCAAAATCATTCAGGATCTCAACAGTCATTAACTACATTTCATTGCCTACTGAGTGTGTTCGGGTATATCTTGAGTTCAGGAAACCTGCTACATCAACATAATATAAAACATGTTCGAGACATATAAAATGCAAGCTCTTTCTTTAAACTGATGGGTGCAAAAAGATTTGAAATCCACAGATGTCTGTACCTAAATTCCTGATAAGGATTGCGGGAAGGGACAGACTGCATCATGACAGCCTGAATTTGTGATAGTTATTCCAAAATCTGTGTGACTTCACAAACAGAATTCCACTTCTGTGGAATTCTGTGGTAGAGTGGAAAATCTCAATTTGAGAAGTTAGACGGGTGTGAAAAGCCTCTATGTTCTGGTGATTCTCGAGAATTATGAAATAAGGAAGATGTCTCATGCAGTCTGTTTCATGTCAAATCTTCAGGAAAATTCAAAATACAAATTTACTTCAGGCTTGGGGCTCTGGGGCTGTTGCTGGTTTCGACATGACCCTCACTACGGTGAGAAGATTTAACTGCCCGTCATTGCTTCAATTAATAATTTAAATTAGTCAAATGATTTTTGAAATTTTTGGAAAAATAAGTCAGGTAAAATAGGGGTAGCGCTGTGGCTCAGAGAGTTAGCACTACTAACCTCACAGTGCCAGGGCCCTGGGTTTGATTCCAGCCTCAGGTGACTATCTGTGTGAAGTTTGCATACTCTCCCAGCGTCTGCGTGGATTTCCTCCCACAGCCCAAACATGTGCAGGTTAGGTGGATTGGCCAAGGGAAATGCTGGGTTACAGGGAATAAAGTTAGGTGGGGGATGGGCCTAGCTGGGATGATCTTTGGAGGGTCAGTGCAGGCTCAATGGACCGAATGGCTTGCTTTGCACTATAGGGCTTCTATGAAATGAATTACACAAAACTCGAATTCAGTGGATTCCACCTGGCTCAGTAGAGATGTTAATGCAGTTTGTGTACCACATCTGTTGCATTTGGGAGTTTGTGGAGGGCAGTGTGATCTATTAGTGTTTACCACATGGGGGATTTTGGCTCAGAGTGGTCAAAACGGGAGTTTGAGCTATAAAAATTGGACGCCTCAGAGTGGTTGGAGTGTTCCTTGGATATTTTTAACCAAGAGGCAACTACACCTCTCAGGTCAGGTAGCTGTTTAGATTTGGTTAGTAGTCAGGGTTAGGTGATTGCAACTATGGTTCATGATGTTTAGGTGATGGGTATTGCACTGGAACCTCAGCATTTGCTATTGTCCAACATGAGGTAGTTTCTGCCAGTATAGATGAAAGTAGAATAAACATATCAGCCACGACATGGAACCGACGCGATGGGGCGAATGGCCTAATTCTACCCATTTATCTTATCGTCTGAGGACAGGCAAATGAGCCGCTCCACCTAGATAAAGGACCATATGAGAAGGGAGGAGTGAAAAGTTGACTTAGGGTTAGGTAATAGTATAGTTAGTTAGCTAAGGAGACAGTTCAGAGGAGGTATATTAGGTTGATACTTGGAATGAATGTTAGGAGGATATAGTTGGACAAGCAGATAAATGGAGAATGTGAATTTGATAACATGAAGAGGTCAGCTCTGATCTTATTGATAAACAAGGTAGGATCCAAAGGCCTAATCGTGTACTCCTGCTCCTAATTCGTGTAGTGTTCTGTGCAGTTGTGTGGCCATCTCTGGCTTGATACTAACGTGGCTGAGGACAGAGGGGATTGCTGAGATCTATGTGATGTAGATAGAACTGGACTGATGTTCTATGACTGAGTTTATGAACTTGGGTAGAAAATTGAAAAGCAGAACCTGAAAGGTGACAATCTCTACATCCCTGCCTGCCTCATGACTTGGGGCATTTGGTGATTGGAATGGGGTTGGCCAGGTGGATCCACTAAGTATGAGTTCCCTGACTGGGGCTGTTAACCCGGGCCAATCAGGGAGTCCTGGCTGACAGATATAAACAGGAGTCTCAGGGATTCCCTTCACTCCAGGGACTGGCTCTGAGCTGGCTGATCAGAATCCATGTACTGTGCATGTGGAAATAAAGAGTGACTTGGTGACAGGATACCAGCCTCTATGGAGTTATTTCAGGGAATGTGAGTGAGAAGGTTAAGTGTGTGGCTGAAGGAACAATGTGGAAGGCAAAAGGTTCCATTCATGAGGAATCAGGGTGCAGTTCTGTGGGGATAGGCTCCACAATCAGGTATGGGATGAGTCGAGTTGAATGATCAGGGCAAGATTCAGGATATTAAACAAAAAGGAAGTGGGAGGAGTCATGTAGAGGTATGTTTACATATCCAAAGAGGGAAAATAATTTCATTTTTTTAACTCTTTATCCAGTCAGGGGATGTGGGTGTCAATGGCTGGGCCAGCATTTATTGTCCATCCCGAATTGCTGTTGAGAAGGTGGTGGTGAGCTGCCTTCTTGAACTGCTGCAGTCCATTTGGTATACGTTTCTACATGTTGTAGCATAGGATAAGAGAGTGGGTAAAATCAAAAGGTTGTAGCAAGAGGGGGATAGGGTTTAACAATGGGAAAAGGCATTTCTGACTGACCACAAGAAGCAATAACAGTAAACAGTTAGGATTAAAGATCCTGTATCTGAGTGGAGAAAATATTTGTAATAAGAGAAATGAAGTGTTAGAAATATAGATAAATGGCTTTGATATAGTAGCAATTGTTAAGAAATTTTCAGGAACAAAGGGGGAATAATCAATTCCCTTTATGTGGTTTTACAAACAATTCCCCTGAAGGAGACAGGACCATTAACTGTATAGCTCAGGGATAGACACTGGATAAGGGTAATTCCTCTGCAGTTTGTCCAATAGCACTGTGCAATCTTTTGCAGCAACCTGAAGAGGTGGCACGATGGCTCAGTGGTTAGCCCTGCTCCCTCACAGTGTCAGGGACCAGTTTCGATTCGACCCTCGAGCTGCGTGGAGTTAGTATGTTCTTTCCTAACCTTATTGCCTGTGTCTGTGTGGGTTTCCTTTGCATCCTCTGGTTTCCTCCCACATTCCAAAGTTGGACAAGTTAGGTGGATTGGCCATACTAAGTTGAGTCAATGTTTCGAATCCGGTATCACTCAGTATATAAAAAAAATTTCATTCATTTTTGTGGGTGGCACGGTGCCTCAGTGGTTAGCTACTGCTGCCTCACAGCACCAGAGGCCCGGATTCAATTCCACCTTTGGGTGACTGTCTGTGTGGAGGTTGCATATTCTTCCCCTGTCTGCGTGGGTTTCCTCAGGTGCTCTGGTTTCCTCCTACCGTCCAAAGACGTGCAGATTAGGGTGGGTTGGCCATACTAAATTACCCCACAGTGTCCATGGATGCGCAGGCTCGGTGGGTTAGTCATGGAAAATGTGGGGTTATGGGGATAGGACGAGATGCACTTTGGAGGGTTGTTGCAGACTTGATGGGCAAAACGGCCTTTTGCCGCACTGTAGTGATTCTATGATATGAAATATTGGGAAAGATAACCTTTTTGAACAAACAGTTCGTATTTTTTTTTCATGAATCCAAAAGCACTTAAGTCAGATGAAAGCCTCCTCATTTGCTGAGTTAAAGGTGATTAGTCTGAGGAGAGGAACCTATCTCTAATGTTTAGCCCTGTTGATGCTTTTGCTCTTGTAAGGCACTTGTGTCGAGGTTGTTCAGTCTTCAATGTACACTTAGAATATTGTGAGCAATTCTGGGCTGGGTATCTAACGAAAGAAGTGTTGGCCTTGGAGGGGCCCAAAGGAGGTTCACAAGAATGACCCTGGGAATACAGGGCTTGTCTTGTGAGGAATGGTTGAAAACTCTAGGTCTGTACTTGATGGAGTTTAAAAGAATGCGTGGCAAATTCATTGAAACTTACAGAATACTGAGAAGGTAGAGTGCGTGTGCAGAAGATGTTTCCATGAGTAGGAGAGACTAGGATCTGAGGGCACAGCCTCAGAGTGAAAGGTTGACATTCAGAATTGAGATGAGGAGGAAGTTCTTCAACCAGAGGGTGGTGAACCTGTGGAACTCATTGCTGCAGAAATCCATGGAGATCAAGTTGTCGAGTGTCTTTAAGAAACAGATAGATTCTTGCTTGGTACGAGGGTCAAGAGTCACAGGGAAAAAGCAGGAGGATGGGGTCAAGAAACATATCATCCATGATTGAATGGTGGATTGATGGGCCGAATGGCTTAATTCTGCTCATACATCTTACGGTTTAGCAAGGATCACTGTTAGTTCAAAAAGCCTGCTAGTTGACAGAAGAATGTTAGTCGCAAGGAACTTTTTGGGCTTCTCATTCCTTAAACCAAGGATGTGCGGGTTGGTGAATCTTTCTCAGGATGGTCATTTCAAACGGGGAACAGAAGTGGACAGTGTATGGATTGAACAGGTCACCATGAAGTGAAAGCAATGATCCCGACCAGCTTCTTCTGTTTTTCTCAGTCAGCGGACGTATAGCATTTGCCAGGACTGGATTTCAGAAGTGATGTGCTTTATTTGTGTAAAATTCATTTACAGGATGTGGGCATCACTGGCCAGGCCATCATTTATTGCTCACCGCTATGGTCAGTCAACCCCGTGGCCATGTGTCTAGGGTCACATCTGGCAAGACTGGGTGGCACTGTGGCCCAGTATTGCTGCCTCATAGCATCAAGGACCTGGGTTCAATTCCACTCTGGGGCAACTGTCTGTGTGGAGTGCACATTCTCGTGTGGGTTTCCTCCCACAGTCCAAAGATGTGCAGGTTAGGTGGATTGGCCGTGCTATATTTCCCGTCGTGTTCAGGGATGTGCAGGTGGGGTTAGCCATGGGAAATGCAGAGTTACAGGGATAGGGTAGGGGGGGTGACCCCAAAGGAATGCCCTTTGGAGGGTTGGTGTGGACTCGATGGGCTGAATGGCCGTCTTCCACACTGTAGGGATTCTATGAAAGCTTCTTTTCCTACAGGACATTGGTGAACCAGATGGATTACTCTCGACAATTGGACTCCTAATTGTCAAGACTCTTAATTCCCACCACTTGCTATGGTGGGGTTTGAACCTACGGCCCCCAAACATTACCTGGGTCAATGGATTAATGGTCTGGTGCTAATACCACTCTGCCATTACCTGCCCCAAGGCTCAGCTGGTTCCTTTTGCACTGAAAGGCCAGGCTGAAAAGGAACTGAAGAACGTACGTTAATGAAAGCTGATCACAGCGGTGGGCTAACCTCCAGCACTCAAGTCAGATTGATTGAAGTGGGTCATTCAGTGGTCCCTCAGTAGAACCTTCAGAGAATCAGCTGAGATCTTAGATCTTGGTAGGATAATAGGTCAGCACAACATCGTGGGCCGAAGGGCCTGTACTGTGCTGTACTGTTCTATGTTCATGTTCTATGTAGATTTTATGCTCAAGTCGTTGGAGTGGGAACTAAACCTACTGCCTTCTGACTCTGCAGTCAGAGTACTACAGCTTAGCTCAGCTCTGCTATCATGATCTGGGAAGGGAAAAGGTGGCCTTTTAAAAACCCAAACTTCATTCTCCTCTAGCAGTAAAGACAATGGAAAAGAAAAGAGGTTGGCAATTTTGACTCTGTTAAATTGAAAATTACCCAATTCCTTGTTTTTCAGTGCTTGTTATAAATTCTGCAGCTGACTGAATGGGCAGCTTGTGCTGTAGACTGTCACAGAACGCAATTTTTATTTTCGCTGTTTCACAAACAGAACAGAAAGGCTGTGTGCATGGACAATAAAGTGCTGATAGTGCAACCTTTCAGCATTCCCAGTTGGGGCCCCATCTTTCTCCATTTGCTAAGAGATTGTTAATTCTTTGTGTCTTATTTCCCAATTCTGATGGTTGCTGTGAACTGTGTCTATTTCATCGGGCCGACCTATGTTACAGTTCAAAGATGTGAGGTTGGGGAACCTGTGCACGAGAGTGGAAATGTGTTGCTGCCCAGAAGAAGGAACTAAATAATCTGCACATTCCCTGAATCTTCAGGGAAGCAAAGGAGTTGCTGTTTCAGCATGAAATGGAGCTAATGCAATAAACCTCTGGGCAATAAAGCACGAGGGAATGGCTTGCTAACCTTACAACGAAGGGACTCCATTGTTACATTTTAATTCTTTCATGGGACGTGGGCAGCTTTCTCTGTTTTGTGCACAAGTACCCCACAGTCATTTTGTGTTACAGCTTTCTGCAGTTTTTCTCCATTTATATAGCACCTTTTCCCACATTATACCTCATTTGCCAACTTTTTGCCCGATATAACTGCAAGTCTTTTAGCTGATCACTCTTGGTGTTTGTCATCCTGATACTAATGGGAACATGGCCTCCGCGGACTGGATGGACTGAATGGTCTGCTTCCATGCTGTCTGACTCTGTGATTCTAGTTACAATGTTTATGTGAACAGTTTGATTTTGTGGTCCTCTCATTGAGTCATAGTCATAAAGTCATACACCATGGAAACAAACCTTTCGCTCTAACCTGTCCATACCAATCCTGGTCCCAATCTAACCTAATCCTACCTGCCTGTGCTTGGCCCATATCTCTCCAAACCTCTCTTATCCATGTACTTATCTAAATGTCTTTTAAATGTTGTAATTGTACCTCCATCCACCACTTCCTCTGGCAGTTCATTCCACACACAAGCAACTCTTGGTGGAAAAAGATTGTTCCTCATGTATTTTTTAAGTCTCTCTCCTCTCACCTTAAAAATATGCCCCCTAGTCTTGAAGACTAGGGAGAAGGCACCTATCATTCACCTTATCTGTACCCCTCATGATTTTATAAGCCTCTTTAAGGTCACTCCTCAACCTCCTATGCTCCAGTGATAAAAGTCCCAGCCTATCTCCTCCATTCCTGGTATTATCCTGATAAATCTCTTCTGAACCCTCTCCAGTTTAATAATATCCTTCCTATAACAGGGCAACCAGACCTGGGCACAGTACTCCATAAGAAGCCTCATCAATGTCTTGTACAACCTCAATATGGCGTCCCAACTCCTATACTCAAAAGTCTGAGCCATTCATTTCCAAGCTGTTTGTGTGGTTCAATTGCTGGAGCTCTTGCATCTGAACAAAAGCTTTGGGGTTCAATCCTTCGGCCTAATGCGAGATCTGGGCTCACCTTTCAGTTCAGCATTGAGGGCGTGCTGCACTGCCTGTTAGACAAGAGCTTGGTCTTTATTTGTGCGCTTTGTTGGGTAGCAAAGATTCCTTGGTCAATTTTTGGAAATGTACTGTCCAACATTCTTCCCTCAGCCAACACCACTGGAAACAGATCATTTATCTCAATGATGTTTATGTCTCTCGCTGTGGTTTTGAGATCTTTCATAAGGTGCAGTATAAGTACAAGCCTTCCTTTTCCTTCTCTGTGTGCACTGTGGAATAATTAGTGTGAAAACACTGTTGCAATGAACAGCAAGGTACCATGACTCACATTATATATTAGGTTAGCAGTTGAAGTTCTGAAGAAGGGTCATATTGCGTTTGAAACATTAACTCTGTTTCTCTCCCCACGGTTGCTGCCAGACCTGCTGAGTTTCTCCAGCATTTCCTGTGTTAGTTCACAAGCTGTCTGTTTAGAGTAGATTTCTCTCTGCTCCATAACTTCCTATATCTGCTATGCTGACCCAGATTCCGAAGATATTGTGGAATTTGGAGATTGAACTGTTGCAAGACCAGGAGCCAATGTCAATCAGCGATGATGTGGGAAATGGGAAGCAGTGAGATTGGGATATGGGGAGCGGAGTTTTGGATGAGCTTGAGTTACAGAGGGTACCTGGAAGGAAAAAACCTTGCTCCTCTTACATACTTCAGTTATAAGATGGTGACAGATTAAGATGCTTCAGCTGGGGCTCCTCTACTCATCAGCTACTTTTCCTTTTTTTCCCCTGTTGTTGCAATTTTTCTTCCAAACGCCCCCACCCGCAACTTTTAACTCATTAAAGTACCATTCCAAGACCAGCCCAACGTGGGAGATGAGTCACGACCAGAGCAGGAGCAGAGCGAGTGCAGGATGAGTCCCAGAATTGAATCACAGCTGGAGAGGGAGCAGAGCGAACACAAGCTGATTCCCAGAAGCGAGTCATGACCTGAGTGGGAGCAGAGCGAGTGCAGACTGAGTCCTGGAAGTGAATCACAGCCGGAGAGGGAGCAGAGCGAGTGTGTGCTGAGACCCAGAAGTGAGTCGCAGCCGGAGCCCGGAGCGGGAGCAGAGCAAGCCCAGGCCGGCCTGTGATATGTGCCCTAAACAGAGGCCAGCACATGGAGGCAGTGAGGCCTTCTGTTGTGAAGCCTGGCAGGCACAGACTCAGTGAAAAAGAACTACAACCTGAGTACTTTAGAGATACTTCTTATTCTCATTTTGGACTTTTTAAATTCTGTATTCCCATGCTAGTCTATTTTTTCTAAACTATTACAATTCTATAAAAACACCTAAAAGTTCTCTGTACCTAAGATGACACTGAGAGGCGACGTTACAAATTTTTCATTTGAGTGCAAATGACAATAAAGGCTATTGTAATCTAAAGAGAGATTGGACAGACTACACCTTGTTATCTTGGACAGACTGGGGTTGTTTTCCTTGGAGCAGAAGAGATGGAGAGAGGACATGATTGGGCTGTGTAAAATTATGAGAGGCATAAATGTTAAAGTGAAATAATCAAAGTCCAGCTCTCTCCTTAGAGTGAGGGACAACAGGTGGTGGCTTAACCTGAGGATTATCACACCCTCAGATGAGGGGAGAGGTTAAGAAGGAGAGTCCTTCATGGTAACCTCAGCCGGTGCAGGAATTCAACCCACACTGTTGGCATTACCCCTGCATTAGCGAAACAGCTGCCCGATCAGCTGAGCCCATGATGCCCATCGGGAGTAGGTAGACAGGAAAAAAATCCCTTTGATGAAGGAGGTCAGTGACCAGGGAGCATAGAGTTAAGATAAGGGGCGGAAGGTTTAGAGGTGATGTGAGCGAAAACATTTTCACCCAGAGGGTGGTGGGAATCTGGGAGTCACTGCCTGAAAGGGTGATAGAGGCAGAAACCCTCATACCATTGAAGAAGTATTTAGATACGCAATGCCAAGGCATACAAGGTTATGGAGCAACTGCTGGAAAATGGAATTAGAATAGTTGGGTGGTTGTTATTGACTGGTTTGGATGCAATGGGCTGAAGGGCCTATTTATGTGAAGCTCTGTATGACCATATAACTGCAAAATGGTGCTCATATACACCCAATTTCCAAGTATTACCTTTGTTTTACGGTAATTTTTCTGACTGCCAGGTGAGTGTGGAAATAATTGAAGCATAGGGTCACCATTGGCCAAGTGATGCTTTCAGCAGCGGAACAGCTGAAGCAGAGGTGGAGTCGGGCAAGGTTACGGAGGTGGGAGTAGGCCGGGTTGATGTTGGAAGAGACTAGAGGTTTTCATTCCAAACTAAAAACCTTCAACAGCCTGCATCAGTGAAGCATTGTGGAAAAATACAATAATGGGGTGTTTCTATGGTGACCAAAACCAATTAATTCTAGGTAGCTCCCAAAAGTAAGAGAGAAACCTTGGTGTTTTTTAGCATTGGCAGTGTTTGTACAGAATCACCTCTCTCTGCCTGCACTACTCCTATTAACAGCATGCTGTAGGTTTAAGAACATAATGCACGAGAAAATTATATTCAGCTCATTGAGAGCCATTAACGCATTTTATGTCAAGTGGACACTTTCTGCTTCCATCTCCTTGATCGGTGTATTAATCCAAACATTTGTTATTTTTTGAGTTAAAAGGCTACACATCATATCTGTCCCAAATTTACTTTACATTAACTTCCTCTGTTGTCCTCTTGTCTACATTCTGGGCTTTGAAGCAATAATCACAGAATTGTGACAATACAGAAGGAAGCCATTCAGCCCATCGTGTTTACACTATCTCTCTGAACTTAGTGCTAATCCTTGGTCTTTTTCCCGTAACTCTGCACATTGTTTCTATTTAACTAATCATCCGATGCCCTTGTAAATGCCTCAATTGTTTGTGCCTCCATCACACTTCCAGACAGTGCATGCCTGATGCTAATTACATTGCGTGTGAAAAGACCATGCATTTGCTTCTTTTGCAAATTACTTCAAACTTGTGACCATTTCTTATTTCATTTATGGTGGATGGGCATCGCTGGCCAGCCAGCATTTATTGCCCATCCCTAGTTTCCAAGTCAGGGTCAGGGTTAGGCTTAGACAGGAATTTGCATGGGGTGCTGTTCTCATGTATCTGCTGCTCTTGTACCCCTAGATGGAGGTGACCATGGATTTAAAAGACGCTGTCTATAGATCTTTGGTGAATTTCTGCAGTGCATCTTGTAGATAGTACACACTGCTGCTACTGAGCATCAGTGGTGGAGGGTGGAGATGCTTGTGGATGTGGTGCCAATCAAGCAGGCTGCTTTGTCCTGGATGGTGTCAAGTTTCTTGAGTGTTATTGAGGCTGCTGTCATCCAGGCAAGTGGGGAGCATTCCATCATACTCCTGACTTATGCCTTGTAGATGGTTGACAAACTTTCAGGAGCCTGGAAGTGAGCTACTCTCTATATTCCTAGCCATTGACCTGCTCTGGTAGTCACTGCATTTATATATTGAGACGAACTGAGTTTCTGGTCAATGTAAAACCTCCCAGGATGTTGATAGTGGGATATTCAGTGATGGTAACGCCATTGAATGTCAAGGTGTTGAGGTTAGATGGTCCCTTACTGGTGATGGTCATAGCCTGGCATTTGTGTGATACAGAATTTACTTGCTGCTTGTCAGCCCAAGCCTGCATTTGAACACAGACAGCTTCAGTATTTGTGGAGGCATGGATGGTCTAACCATTGTGCAATTACTGGTGAACATTCCCACTTCTGATCTTCTAATGGAAGGAAAGCCATTGATGAAGCAGCTGAAGATGGTTGGATTATGTGGAACCTCTGGTTCTTAATCCTTTTCTGAGTAGGAATTGTTTCTTCCTACCTACTTTGTGTTGACCTCTCACAATCTTGAGAACTTCTTTCAATTCTCCTTTTAGCCTCCGTCTCGCCAATGAAAACAATCCAGTTTCCCCAATCTTTCCATATAATCGAAGTGTCTCATCCTGCAACCATTCTCATAAAAACCTTTTCTGTACTCTCCCCATTGCATTCACAGCTTCCCTACAGTGTAGAGCACAGAACTGTGCACAACACTCCAGCTGAGGTCTAATTAGTGTCCTATATAAATTCATCAAAAACTCCCCGCACTTTTAATAGTGCCAGTTAGTATTTACATCGCATATTTTATTTTGAGATCAAACTTCATTTATCTATTTAGGGGAGCTGGGCACAAATGGCAAGGCCAGCTTCTGCTACCTATCTCTGAAGAGCATTTTGGAATTCAGCGCAACACTGTGGCTCTGGAATCACATGTAGGCCAGACCGGGTAAGGACAGCAGATTTCCTGCCCTTAGGGATGGGTTTTCACAACAGTTGGTCATAGATTGATGGTCACTATTACTCAGACTAGCTTTCAATCACACACTTATGAATTGAATTTAAAATCCACCTGCTGCTTTCATCAGTCTTCAGACCACCAGACCCACGATAGCACCTGACACCACTGTCTCTCTCTCAGCCCCCTTTTCCTTCAGATTCTGCTGGATTCTCTTTCTAAGCTCAGAGGCTTTTTGCTGAGAGCTGATCAAATGTGAATACAATATCAAGACAGAACACGGAGCAGCAGATTGCAAAGCCCCAGCAGAACATCTATGGGCCATTTAATGGCTGATTCCCTCTCTTATCATTAAATCCCCTACAGTGTGTGAGCACCATTGAGCCACACCAATTCTCCCCTCCAAATAGCATCGTACCCAGAATCATTTCCAGCTGTAACCCTGCATTTCCCATGGCTAACCCACCTAATCTGCCCATCCCTGGACACTATGGGAAATTTTGCATGGCCAGTCTATCTAACCTGCACATTTTGGACTGTGGGAGGAAACTGGAGCACCCGAAGGAAATCCACACAGACATGGGGAGAATGTGCAAACTCCACACAGATAGCTGCCCGAGGCTAGGATCAAACCTGTGTCCCTGGTGCTATGAGGCAGCAGTGCTAACCACTGAGCCACTGAGCCACCGTGCCACCCCGGCCTTTAAGGAACAGGGATTAAGATCTGTTATGTCTTATCTCATTTACCTTACATTCAGAATTTCCTCAGTTGTTATATCAATGTTACTAAAGGGTCGCTGGGGAGAGTTCCAAATTCCATTTCCTCCCTTTCCCTGAGATGTACTCGCTGATGGAATTGTAAAATTGTCCCTATGTGTTATTAAGAACCCATGTTAGACTCGGATCTGCGGAAGTCTTGAAACAGCTTAATTCCTGTTTCTCATCTACATTCTGGGTTGTCCCAGTCAACATTACTACCGGACCAGTCAGATCTTAGACTGAAATCATGCTTGATAGATCGTGGAGGCTAGAAGAACACAACAATGACTCCAGTCCTGAAGAAGGGTTATACCGGAAACGTTGACAACTCCTTTTCTCCAGATGCTGTGTGGCTTGCTGTGTTCTTCCAGCCTCCTGTTTGTCTACCTTGGATTCCAGTATCAACAGCCTTTTTGTCTCTGTTAATAAATCATGCTTTGTTTTGTTTTCATCTTAATGAAGTGGTGTCTCAGGGGATAGAAGCACTCATTGATTTTACATTAAAACAGACGTTTATTAAGCAAAAGAAAAATTGGGATAAAATGGAATAAACCAGACTATGTACTGATAAAACAAATGGAATAGTTTTTAAGCACCTGGTAGCATATACTTCATTAATTAAATAAAAACTCTTACATAACCTAAAACCACATACAAAACCAAAAACACCCCAAGAACAGGAGTCAGACCAGAGAAAAATTATTTCCTCTAATACCTCTATAGGCTTAAATTAACAGTCACTTCAACTATTTGTCTGAAAATTCTTATAGCTTCTTCCTGGAGTTTTCATTGTAGCTTTTTTTTACATTCGCCCATGGGACGTTGGACTTGAGCTTCACTAGCTAGGCCAGCATTTAATGCCTGTCCCTAGTTGCCCCTTGAGAAGTTGGTGGTGAGCTGCCTTCTTGAACTGCTGCAGTCCTTGTGCTGTAGGTTGACCCACAATGTTATTAGGGAAGGAATTCCAGGATTTTGACCCCAGCGACAGTAAAGGAACTGTGATATATTTCCAAGTCAGGATGGTGAGTGACTCAGAGGTGAACTTGCAGGAGGTGGTGTTCCCATGTATCTGCTGCCCTTATCCTTCTAGATGGAAGTAGTTCTGAGTTTGGAAGGCTCTGTCTGAGGATCTTTGGCGAATTTCTGCACTGGACCTTGTACACTGTTGCTACTAAGCATCATTGGTGGAGGGGCTGGATGCTTGTGGATATGATGCCAAAAAGTGGGCTGCTTTGTCCAGGATGCTGTCAAACTTATTGAGTGTTGCTGGACCTCACCCATCAAGAAAGTGGGGAGTATTCCATCATACTCCTGACTTACGCCTTGTAGATAGTGGACATGTTTGGGGGGTTAGGAGGTGAGTTACTTGCTAAGTATTCCTAGCCTCTGATCTACTTTTGTTACCCCTGTATTCATATGGCTGGTGCAATTCAGTCTCTGGACAATGTTAACCCCAAGATTTTGATTGTGGGGGATTTAGTGATAGTCACACTATCAAGGGCTTGTGGTTAGATTGCCCCTTATTGGCAATAGTTATTGCCTTGTGTTTGTGTGGCACAAATGTTACTTGCCACATGTCAGCTCAAGCCTGGATATTGTCCAGGTCTTGTTGCATTTGAACATGGACTGCTTCATTATCTGAGGAGTCGTGAATTGTACTAAACTTTGTGGAAACTTCAGTGACATCCCCAATTCTGTTCTTGTGATGGAGAGAAGGTTGAGAGTTTAGATATTCTCAACTACCAGTCATCAGTTCAGGACTTTATCCAAACACTTCTGGAATTATTACTAAATTCTTTCCTCTGAGTTGATCTATTTTAAAAAAACTCTAATCCCCGTCAGTTCTGAAAGCTACCTGTCCCAAGCTGTTTTAAAAGAAGTCACCATGGCTACAGAACTACCCACAATTTAACTGGTAAACTCTTCAGATACACAGAGAATCCCATATGTCACCAATGAACAGCAAGAATGTAAAAAAAAAAGACATTAAAATACGTATAAAGCACACATTCTACATTACAAATGCCACACGGCAACAATACCCAAATCATTGTTTTATCTTTGGCTACCATCAAAATAAAACCCAATTAGTTCTGAAAGCTACCTCCTTCCATCTGTTTTAAAAGAATGGCTACCTATAAATTAATAGGCAAACTATTCAGACATGCAGAAAAACCCATTTGTCAGTAATTAAAACATCAAAAATGTAAAGTTAAGATAAATGACATTAAAATGTATGCAAATCACACAGCCTACATTACAACTACGACATGGCGACATCACTCAAAACATTGTTTTATTCTCAGCTACCACTGGTGCCATTGTGTGATTTTCTGGTTTGGGTAGTTTTCTGGCACCAATCCTCCTTTCTATGCACTGAGTCTTGGACCCATCTCATTATCAATGGTAGAAGGTAGACCACCGGTGAGTCTAAGCAGAAGGGCACTTGTCTTACACAACAAGGTAGTTTATTTGTTGATGACATTGGGTACAGTTTTCATTAACTTTCCAGGTGTCCTACTGAAATCGTCTTGGAATCGATACAGATCGCATCAGATCCCTTTGGAAAACTTTGGCCATCTCCACCCAAAGACTGTGTGCATCAGCAGATTGGGTAGGGATCAAAGTAACCTGAAGCTTAACAGAAACATAACCTTATACAATGACAGCACATCAGTTTTCTCTGATGCCACCAGCTCTGTCTCACCATCACCTCTCATGGCCTTAGTCCTGCCCGAAATTGTCAGACTGCTTATCTGACAAGAAATGCTGGAGCAGAAATATCCTCCTAGTAAATATCGGAAAGATAGAAGACATTTTGTTCTATTATTCAAAATATGGGACTCCACCATTAATGCCAACTATGACAACCACCATTGACTGTCATAGGGGTGCTATAGTGGCTCAGTGGTTAGCACTGCTGCCGCACAGCGCCGGGGACACGGATTCGATTCCATCTTCAGGTGACTGTCTGTGTGGAGTTTGCACATTATCCCCGTGTCTGCGTGGTTCTCCTCCAGGTGCTCTGGTTTCCTCCCACAGTCCAAAGATGTGTAGGTTAGGTGGATTGGCCATGCTATTTTGCCCATAGTGTCCAGGGATGTGCAATCTTAGTGGATTAGCCATGGGAAATGCAGGGTTATGGGGATAGAATAGGGAGGTTGGTCTGGGTATGATGCTCTTTGGAGGGTTGGTGTGGACTTGATAGGCTGAATGGCCTACTTTCACGCTGTAGGGATTCTATTCTATGAAAAACGAATCTGGTTCATTCATAGACTTATAAGGAAAGAAACCTGCCAACCTTACCAGGTCTAACCTACATGTGACTCCAGACAAAGCAATGGTTGACTGTTAACCATCCTCTGAAATAGCCTTAGCTAGCCATTGAGTCATATCCTATTACCACAAAAAATGGACTGTTGCAGTTCAAGAAGGGGAGTCATTACTACTTTACCAAGGGCAATTAAGGATTGGCAACAAATGCTGGTCTAAATGAGGTGACAGAATGTAGAGCTGCTAATTCTGAGGCAAACGGGCAGAAGGTGATGCACAAGAGGAACAAAAACATTGCTGAACAATGAGAACGTCATAGCCTGTATTTCTTTCTAATGGCTTGAATGAGGAAAGTGAGCATAGTATTGCCAAATTTACATATGACACAAAAATAGGTGGGATGGCAAATGATGAGAATAACACAGAGTCCACAGAGAAATCTAGGCAAATTGAGTGGATAAAAATGTAGCAAATAGAATACAATGAGGGAAAATGTGAGGTTATGCGCTTTCGCAAGAAGAATAGAGGTGTTAAATATTATTTAAATGGAGAAAGACTGCAGAAAGTTATCAAACAGAGGGATTTGAGAGTCCTCAATATAAATCACAAAAATCTAATATTCAAGTTCAGCAGCTAATAGGGAAGGCAAATGAATTGTTAGTCTTCGTTTCAAACGGAAGGGCGTATAAAAATAGGGAGCTCAAAATGGTAACTCTGCTTTCTTCCCACAGATTCTGCCAGACCTGCTGAGTTTCGCCAATAATTTCTGTTTTTATATAAAAGTAGGGAGGTCTTGCTAAATCTACTCAAGGCCCTTGTCAGCCAACAGCTAGAAAACTGTGTTCAATTTTGGGCCCATGATATAAAGAAAGATATGGTGACATTAGAGGCAGTCCAGGGAAGGTTCACCAGGCTGATCTTGGTTATGAAATGACTGTCAAATGGGGAGAGGTTGTGTAGTATCATAGAGCCAAACAGCACAGAAACAGATCCTTCACTCCAAAAAGTCCACGCTAACCACAATCCTGAATTAAACTCATGCCACCTACCTGTGTTTGGTCCATATTTTTCCAAACATTTCTTATTCATGGACTTATCCAAATGCCTTTTAAACGTTGTAACTGTACCCACATCCACCACTTCCTCTGGAAGTTCGTTCCACACACAAACCACTATCTGCGTAAAAAGGTTGCCCCTCATGTCTTTTTTTTAATCTTTCTCCTCTCACCTTAAAAATATGACCCTTAGCTTGTAATCCCCCACCCTAGGGAAAAGTCACTTGCCATTCACCTTACTTATACACCTCATGACTTTATAAATCTCTGTAAGGTCACCCTCAACCTCCCACACTACAGCTAAAATTTTCTAGTTTATCCAGCCTCCCCTCACAACTCAGAGTTGGGCCTGTGCTCATTGGAGTTTAAAAGAATGACAGGTGACTTTATTGAATCATACAAGATTCGTAGGGGGCTTAACAGGGTAGATAAGGAGCAAAACTTTGATGGACTGAATAGCCTACTGGTCTTCCTGTCTCTCTTACAATCTTAAGGCTTGCTCCTTCCTCTCTTTGTTGCAAAAACAAAATACATTATAAAAGCAAATCCTGACGGATGTTTTGGCGAGCACAGGAGCGTATATGAGCAGTCAATGTCTAGTGGCAATTAAGCCTATTTCAGTTGTGTCTATTTCAACAAGCAGAGCACCATGTTTTTAATGAGGAAAATACTGCTGTGGTTAATTGTAGTCAGATCTGCTCCCTAATAATTAAAGTAATTGGTGTTGTAGTCAACATACAGTGTTTCAAATGCAGCTGAGTTCAACCGTATGAGGAAAATGTACAACAGTGCTAATTACTGCAAATGCTACATGACTGCCACAAACCTAGGTGAGAGGCCGAGGGGCACAGTGTGGGTATGAAAAGCCAAGAGAAAGCGGGTAATGATTAGGCTCAGGGTGGATTTTATAAACTCTCCAGATCGCAGGGAAGGCTGAAGGAAGTCTTGAGGGACTGGCAATGATTGAGTTATAGGAGATGGCGCAAAGAGCAAATTATTTGACAATGAGTGGAGAGATTGGACGTGTGTGCAGGGAAGATAGAAGTGTTTAAAATCACGATGCCTTTCGATAGAGTAAATAAAGAGAAACTGTTTCCAGTGGTTGAAGGGTCGATAACCAGAAGTCACAGATTGATGGTGATTGACAGGAGGGACAGGAATTACACGAGGAAACACTATTATTTAAACTGAGGGCTTAGAATTTGGACTGTTCTGCCTGAAGGAAGCAGATTTAATAACAGTCATGAGAAGGCGATAAGGTAATTGCGGGAGAGAAGTAATGCGGCAATGTGGGAAAAAGGCCAGTGAGGGGGACTAGTGGACTGCCCTTGGAAGAGCTGGTGTGGATTTGATGGGCTGAATGGTGTCCGTCTGTGCTTTTCAGCTCCACAGTTCTTCGGTAATTCTGAGCAGGGAAGGCTCTTGTCTGTCTTTTAAGGGGGAAGGGGGTGAACCACGAGTGGTATCTGTGGGTTGGTATGGTCACAGTGGGTAATTAGGTCATGGCTAACATAAACGAGACAGAAAACAGCAGGTGAATGAGGGCTGGGCTCGGATTTCCTCTCCTCCTCCTTTCCCCTCGGTTTCTGATTGGGGTCTCATTTCTGAAGGACACCACACTGTTTATTTCTGCCATTTGGTTGCGCCAGATGTGGAAATCCTTGTTGAGATTCTCTGAGGAACCAAAGTTAATATTGAAACGCCTGAGGTGAGGCCTCCAGTGTGATCTTGTAGCACATTGCGTTGGTGATAAATGTTATAAATGCTCAGTTAAACAGGGGAGAGTGCATCTCCCATACAGCGTTTGGATTCAGACTCCTTACTTAAGGAAGGATGTCAATGCACTTGGAGGCAATTCAGAAGCAGTTGACTAGATGGATATCTGAAATGAGGGGTTTGTTTGTTGTGAGGAAAGCCTGGTCTGTCTAACCTTTTGGGCTGGAGCTCAGAAGAGTGAACAGATGCTTGATAGAAGTGTGTAAGATCTGGAATGGTCTTGGCAAGATTAGAATTGTTCATAGAATCCCCTGAAGTGCGGAAGCAGGCCATTCGGCCCATCAAGCCCACACCGACCACTCTGAAAAGCATCCCAACCAGACTCACCCCCTACCCTATTCCTGTAACCCCGCATTCTCCATGGCTAATCCTTCCAGTCTGCAGATCCCTGGGCACTATGGGACAATTTAGCATGGCCTGACCAACTAGCCTGCGCACCTTTGAACTGTGGGAGGAAACCGGAGCACCTGGAGGAAACCCACGCAGACATGGGGCAAATGTGCAAGCTCAAAACAGATAGTTGCCCAAGGGTGGACTCAAACCTGGTCCCTAGTGCTGTGATGCAGCAGCACTAATCACTCACCTATTGTTGTCCATGGATGTGGGAATGATGTTTCCCCTTGTGGGTGAGCCCAGAACTGTTTTAAAGTGATAGTTTGGCCTTTAAGGACAAGAGATGAAGGGAATTTTTAGAGTTATGTGACTTCGGAATTCAGAAGGCAATGGAGACCAAGGTCATGAAATATTTTTAAGACTGAAAGGTAGAGTTAGATTCTTTAAAATAAAATGATGAATGGTGGGTGCTGACAATCAGAAACCAAAGCAGAAATTGCTGGGGAAACTCTGCAGGTCTGGCTGTGTTTGTGGAGAGAAAGCAGAGATCAAGGTTCAAGTTCAGTGACCCTCTTTCAGAACTGACAGTAGCTGCAAAAGGGTCATCCTTATGCTGATGGCAACTGGCGGAGGAGAAAAGGAGAGAGCCTATATTTGGAGATAGAGCCCAGAGAGAGAGAGAGAGAGAGGGAGACAGTTAGGCAAACATAAGGTTGGTTAATAGTGAGCTAGGGGAGGGGAAAAGCTGATAATGAGGACAATGAGTTGGTGGAAATGGGTTGGGTTTTGCTGAAAGAAGCCCATGTCATGACAGGGCCTGGGATGTGGCGTTGGGTAAAGTACATGGAAGGAAGCGTTCAGGCCTTGAAGTTATTGAACTCAATATTAAGTCCTAAAGGCTGTAGGGTCCCCAAGCCGAAAATGCGATGCTGCTCTTCTAGCTTGTACTAAGCTTTGCTGGAACACAGCAGCAAGCCTGAGACAGAGATGTTGACCAGGGAACAGGGTGGTGTGTTAAAGTAGCAGCTCGGGGACTATTTTGTGGACAGAACATAGATGTTCCGCAAAGCGGTCACCCAGCCCGTGTTTCGTTTTCCCCAAAGTACAGCAGACCATGTTGCATTTGTTGCTCACAGTGGGCTAGATTGTGGAAAGTGCAGGTGAAGTGTTGCTTCACCTGGAATGTGACTTTAGGTCCTTGGATACTGAGGACGGAGGAAGTAGATGGGCAGGTGTTACACCTTCTGCGATCACAGGGAAAGTTGCCATAGGGGTATGGAGGAGGGGCATTGTTGGGAATGGAGGAGGAGTAGACCAGGGTGTCTTGGAGGGAATGCTCTCCATGGAATACTGATGACAGAGGTCGGGGAATATATGTCTGATGGTGGCATCTTGCTAGAAGTGGCCAAATTAGTGGCTTTGATAGATCATGTTAGGCAGAGGTTATTGGGAGGTAGGTAGGAATGTGGAATTCAAAACACAAACAGATCAGCCAAAAGCTTATTGAATAGTAGAGCATGCTCGAGGGGCCAAATAGTCTACTTTCTGCTCCTGATCCACATTCTGTGCGAGTGCCAGGCATTCGGGCTACATGGCTAGTCCAACTCAGTCGTGACTGCCCCAATACATTGTAGATACAGACAAAGTTCACATGAGTGAGCGCTTCAATATGTGGCATTTTCTCCTGCTCTCTGATCTATCTTCAAGATTTTTTGGCAGGATACTGGTACCCAATCCATGTGTCAAATAAATGAAGCAGAGAAGATAGCTCTGCCGCTGTGTCAAATTTCCGTTTTGTTGATAGACTTGCTCCTCTTCATTTTTGGACTGAAGTTTGAAGTCTGCCTAAGGCTGCACTTGCATTCTTCCATGTGTCTTTTCAACAATACAAAACCCATTTGGTTCACTAATGCCCTTTAGGGAAGGAAACTGCCATCCTTACCTGGTCTGATTGACATGTCACTCCAGACCCACAACAATGTAGTTGACTCTTAACTGCCCTCTGGGCAATAAATGCTGGCCCAGCCAGAGATGCCCTCATCCTATGAATGAATAATTACCATGATATCTCAATCTTCCCCCACTTGAGAAAGTAGTTGGAATGGTATAATGTCCTTGTGATTACCTCTGCAAGATCCCAAGACCACTGCCATTAGCTTCAATGTTTTAGAACCTCAGACCTCAGTGCACATGTGGCCAAATAGCTCTCTGATTATTGACATCATCTTAGTGGGCACATCTAAAGACTGGAACAAGAGCTGTTGGTGTTGACTATTCATTGGAGGCAAAGGGTTTATTCAAATCAGTGTTGGGGTGGTATAAATGAGGAATTTTATACAATCACTGAAGTTGAAATGTAACAGGTGTTTCCTCTGGCAGACGCAGTCAAAGTGAAGTTAAAATTAAGGCCAGGCCGTTCAGGGGACTTTCTTTGCACAGTGGGGAGTCCATCATAAAGCTTTCAACTGTGGACCGGGATAATTGATGATTTTAAAACTAAGCCTGATAACAGCCAAAAGTAAAAGTTAAGTTTAAAGAACCAAGATGGTTGAATGGAGTTAAGGTGCAAATGGGTTTTGTTGAGGGGCAGAACTCGCCAGAGAGGCTGAATGGCCTCCTCCTGTGCCTATGTAACATTGTATTGGGATCATTAGGCTGATAACGTGTGGTGATTGATGTTGGTTTTCTGCTCAGCCTGTTGTTTTAGGCCTTGGTATGAGTGTGCATCACCTGAACAAAGGTTTGGCACCATCAATACTGTTCTAATTTGAGTTACTGTAACATTACAATAAGATACTTGGGGAATTGTATCATCAATCTATAATGCAGACCAATGAAACACAACAAGAGCAGGAGTAGGCCATTTGGCCCTTTGAGCCTGCTCTGCCATTTGATTATGATCACGACTGATCATCCAACTCAGTCCCCTGTTCCCGCTTTCTCCGCATCGCTTTATTTTTATTATTCATTCACAGGGTGTGGCCATCACTGGCCCGGCCAGCCGTTATTGCCCATCCTCAATTGCTCAGAGGGCAGTTGAGAGACAACCACATTGCTGTGGGCCGGGAGTCACATGTAGGCCAGACCAGGTAAGGATGGGAGATTTCCTTCCCTAAGGGCCATTAGCAAACCAGATGACAAGCTTGGGGCTGGATGAACACAGCAGGTCAAGCAGCATCATAGGAGCAGGAAAACTTGATGTTTCGGGCCTAGACCCTTCATCAGAAATGGGGGAGGGGAAGAGGGATCTGAAATAAATAGGGAGAGAGGGGGAGGCAGATAGAGGATGGATAGAGGAGAGGATAGGTGGAGAGGAGGCAGACAAGTCGAAGAGGCGGGGATGGAGCCAGTAAAGGTGAGTGTAGGTAGGGGGGTAGGGAGGAGATAGGTCAGTCCAGGGAGGACGGACAGGTCAAGGGGGCGGGATGATGTTAGTAGATAGGAGATGGGGGTGTGGCTTGAGGTGGGAGGAGGGGATAGGTGAGAGGAAAAACAGGTTAGGGAGGTGGAGATGAACTGGGCTGGTTTTGGGATGCGGTTGGGGGAGGGGAGATTTTGAAGCTTGTGAAATCCACATTGATGCCATTGGGCTGCAGGGTTCCCAGGTTGAATATGATTTGCTGTTCCTGCAGCCTTCGGGTGGCATCACTGTGGCATTGCAGGAGGCCCAGGATGGACATGTCATCTGAGGAATGGGAGGGGGAGTTGAAATGGTTCGCGACTGGGAGGTGCAGTTGTTTGTTGCGAACTGAGCACAGGTGTTCTGCAAAGCGGTCCCCAAGCCTCCGCTTGACTTCCCCGATGTAGAGGAAGCCACAACGGGTAACGGCGGATGCGGTACACCACATTGGCAGATGTGCTGGTGAACATCTGCCTGATGTGGAAAGTCTTCTTGGGGCCTGGGATTGGGGTGAGGGAGGAGGTGTGGGGGCAGGTGTAGCACTTCCTGCGGTTACAGGGAAAAGTGCCGGGTGTGGTGGGGCTGGAGGGGAGTGTGGATTGGACAAGGGAGTCGCGGAGGGAGTGGTCCCTCCGGAAGGCAGATAAGGGTGGGGAGGGAAAAATGTCTTTGGTGGTGGGGTCTGATTGCAGATGGCGGAAGTGTCGGAGGATGATGCGTTGGATCCGGAGGTTGGTGGGGTGGTATGTGAGGATGAGGGGGATTCTTTTTTGGTTATTATTGCGGGGACGGGGCGTGAGGGATGTGTTCCGGGAAATGCGGGAGACACGGTCGAAGGCGTTCTTGACCACTGTGGGGGGGATGTTGCGGTCCTTGAAGAATGAGGACATTTGAGATGTACGGGAGTGGAATGCCTCATCCTGGGAGCAGATGCGGCGGAGGCGAAGGAATTGGGAATAGGGGACGGCATTTTTGCAGGAGGGTGGGTGGGAGGAGGTGTATTCCAGGTAGCTGTGGGAGTCAGTGGGCTTGAAATGGACATCGGTTTCTAGGTGGTTGCCTGAGATGGAGACAGAGAGGTCCAGGAAGGAGAGAGAAGTGTTGGAGATGGTCCAGGTGAACTTCAGGTTGGGGTGGAAGGTGTTGGTGAAGTGGATGAACTGTTCGAGCTCCTCGTGGGAGCACGAGGCGGCGCCGATGCAGTCATCAATGTAACGGAGGAAGCGGTGGGGTTTAGGACCAGTGTAGGTACGGAAGAGGGATTGTTCCACGTAACCTACAAAGAGGCAGGCATAGCTTGGGCCCATGCGGGTACCCGTGGCCACCCCCTTTGTCTGTAGGAAGTGGGAGGAATTGAAAGAAAAGTTGTTGAGGATGAGGACGAGTTCGGCTAAGCGGATGAGGGTGTCAGTGGAGGGGGATTGGTCAGTTGTGCAGGACAGGAAGAAGCGGAGGGCCTTTAGGCCATCAGCATGGGGAATACAGGTGTATAGGGACTGGACGTCCATAGTAAAAATGAGGTGTTGGGGACCGGGGAATTGGACGTTCTGGAGGAGGTGGAGGGCGTGGGTGGTGTCACGGACGTAAGTAGGGAGTTCCTGGACCAAGGGGGTGAAAATGGAGTCTTTATGTCTGATACAAAGCGAACCAGATGAGTTTTCCTGACAATCTGCAATGGTTTCATGGTCATTTGCAGATTCTGAGTTCCATTTTTTTTTTGCAATTGAATTTAAATTCTACCATCTGTTGTGGTGGGATTTGAACTCTGATCACCACAACATTATCCGAGTTAATAGTCTGGCAATAATATCACTAACGCCATTGCCTGCCCATTTAACCCTAAGAACTGCAATTTCTTCTTGAAAACATTTAGTATTTGGCCTCAACCACTTTCTGTGGCAGTGAATTCCACAGGCTCACCACTCTCTGGGTGAAGACATTTCTCCTCATCTCAGTCCTAAATGGCCCACCCTGTATCCTTAGACTGTGACCCCCAGTTGTAGACTCCCTGGTCATTGGGAACATCCTTCCTGTGTTTAACCTGTGTAGTCCTTTTAGAGTTTAATAGGTTTCTGTGAGATCCCTCCCTCATTCTTCTAAACTCCTAACTGATCCATTCATTCTTCATACGTCAGTCATGCCATCCCAGACCATTGTAAACTCTCATGTCAGTACCTTGCAGGATTTCTGAAGTGATGACTTTGAGAACTTTTCTGTCCTTTTTTTTTAATTTGGTGAAGGTTTCTTTCATTGCTTCACTGGATATCAACAGAGTGCTTCTTGCCTTCATGGCTCACTTTGAGTGAAATGAGTTGGGATTATCAGCAGATCCTCCCTCCTCCTTAATTATCCTGTAATAAATGGGCTATGACACACTGGGTCAGGCAGTTGTACAGTTTATATTGCAATACGTTGGGCCAGTCTATAACCTACGAATTGCCACGAATCTGCTCCTCGGTTATGATGATGTAATGTGTTCAACTACTCAATTAATTGAGTCACGGTCAGAGAATTTCTTCAGTGTCAGAGGGAAAACAATCACATACCAGTGTCAGTGTAAGAGCCACACCGGCATACTCTCTCTCACACACTCACTCTCAGAAATGTGCACTTACACTCACTCACACACATGCGTATACACGGTTTTATGTTGTTGAGAAGACACATGGAAGAATGCAAGTGCAGCCTTCGGCAGACTTCAAACTTGTCCGAGAATGGTTAGCACTGCAGCCTCACAGTGCCAGGGACCCGGGTTCGATTCCAGCCTCGGGCTACTGTCTGTGGAGTTTGCTTATTCTCCCCGTGTCTGCGTGGGTTTCCTCCGGGTGCTCTGGTTTCCTCCCACAGTCCAAAGATGTGCCAGCTAGGTGGATTGGCCATGCTAAATTGTCCGTAGTGTTCAGGGGTGTGTGGGTTATGGGGTGATGGGTCTATGTGGGATGCTGCAAGGGTCAGTGTGGACTTGTTGGGCTGAAGGACCTGTTTCTACACTGTAGGGATTCTATGATTCTATGATACACACGCGGGTTCACTCACTCTCATAGACACAGACACACACATACTCACTCACAGAGACACACATTATCCGTGCACTCACGTTCACTCTCATAGAGACACATACATTTAGACGCGCACATATACACTCACTCAGAGACACATGCACTCACTCTTGTAAAGACGCGCGCACGCACACACCCACCCATATTGGTGATCACCCGAGTGAACCTTCTCTGAACTGCCTCCAATGAAGCTGTATCTCCCCTTAAATAAGGGGACAAAAGCTGCTCATGGTACTCCAGATATGGTCTCATCAGTACTTTGTAAAGTTGCAGCAATGCTTCCCTACTCTTTTACTCCAAACTCTCTTGAAATAAGAGCCAATGTTCCCTCAGCCTTCACATGGAGTATGTGCTTCCGGTCTTCAGTGCCGCACATGACTGGAATGCTGCTACAGGGATACTCTATAAACAGGGGCAGGCACCCAGCTCATGGATTGGACCAGGCTGCAACTCTTTCACTTTATACCTGCTTCATTGTTCACAGCGTCTCTGCCTGGTCCTCCTCAGCTGCCCCTTCTGTCTTGCTGTTCTGCTTAGTGTAGTCAGGCAGTTCATCATGGTTGTCAGTGAAGGGGTGGATATGTTGATGTATAGAGCACAGTGTTAGATCAATCTCGCACCCTCAGCATGTGCCAGTGTCTTGTGGTATCAATCAAACGCCAATGTTGACAGGGATTAGTCCTCAGTCAAGCAAAGGGGGACGGCCATTAGTCAGAGCATCCCAGTACTGTCCGTCAAGGCCAGTGTCCACCTACTGTTCGGGGGCTTGGATGTAGTCAGTCATCGGTATGAGCCAGCCGGGATGAGGGTCTCCATCTCGCTACCATCCAGGAAGGGGGCCACAGTCTGTCCTGCCCATCCAGTGCTAGCAGTCCAGGGGAGTGCAGAGTATCAGTCGGAGAGCTGCACAGGGAATGGTCAGGGGTCTGGTCAGTCATCAGTCAGACGGCCAGTCCTAGGAGCAGTGAGTGGGGGAGGGTCTGTGGTTATCAGGGGTTACTGCCGTGCCAGGGAAACGCAGGAACTTGATGCTGGGGGTTGGTGGCATCAACTCACGAAGGAGATAGAAAGGGGAATTTGCCCATATCAAAGGAAAAATGCATTGAGTACTGCAGAACTGTGGGCTATGGTGGCCTGTTTTGGGAGGGCAGTGTGAAACACAATGATCGGCAGGACTGTGCTGTAGGGACGGGACTCAGAGGGTTCGGTTAAGAGTTACACTTGTTACTCTGGGTGATGGGTGTGGGATGAGTAGTGATAAGCTGTCCGGGGATTGCTGGGCAAAAAGGGACACAGAGCGGTCTTCATTATCAAGCTGAGAATGTGTCACATGGAGCCAAGTGCAACCTAATTTTCTCTTGACTCCTAAAAGGACACGCAGATTGAAAATGGCTGTGACCACACCTGGAGTGGGCAGACTCAGTGTTTGTTTTCCTGTCCCAACATGCAAGCTTCATTTCTGAGTGATGGGAGAATTCAGGGAGCAATAACATCAGTCAGACACTTGTAGAGTACAGGATGAAGTCCTCTGTAATCATAGCATGCGAAACACGGTTGGTTTCCAACTGGGTGGGATATGCTGATCACAAGTAATCTCGACCGCGTCATTGCAGAGTGAAAATAGCCACGTAAGTGGGCCACAAAGCATAAAGCTAATGCAGGATCCCATAGACATCACAGGGGCATCAAACTGATTCCTCTCACCTTGAAGGTAATATTCTACAGCCTACTGTTAAATATTATCCTTTGTCACGGACAAATTGCATCAGTAACAGCCTTGATATGTTTGTGGGGTGATGATCACACTCAGGTCACTTGGAAGGAAACAGTTGGATGGAAGTGTAATGCATCTATCAGCCCTTGGAAGAGGATTGGCACTCACTCCTTCCTATGGTCCTGCTCCAGCAGTTGGCGTAGTTCAGGGATAGTGTCTCGGCCTTCCTCTGTCTCAAATGAAGCTGCAGCTTAGTCATCTGGATTGAGGACGATAGACTTTGGTCCTCCTGTACCTCTTACACGTTCTTCAGGGACCTTCAGCAGCAACGTCTTCATGTGGCAGTTATTCAGCATCTGCTGGAGGTTTCCCACTAGCCCAGGATTTGCTGGTATATCTGTTCCTCCTCCGCACCTTCAGTACACCCCAGCAACAGCGATGATAGCTCCCTACTTTGACCAAATCCTTCTCTCGTTCTTCGGATGAAGTCAAACAAAGAGCTGTAGTTGTTGGAGATCTGAAACTAACAAAAACAGAAACTGCTAGAGAGGAGTAATAACACTGTCAGCATCTGCGGAGAGAAAACAGCATTAACAGCTCGTAGATAAAAGGTACTGCAGATGCTGGAGAATCCGAGATAACAAGCATGGGGCTGGATGAACACAGCAGGCCAAGCAGCATCATAGGAGCAGGAAAACTTGATGTTTCGGGCCTAAACCCTTCATCAGAAAT
>JAHRHZ010000277.1:1485739-1508726 GCA_024137785.1 Ginglymostoma cirratum
AGAATTTCTGATGAAGGGTTTAGGCCCGAAACATCAAGTTTTCCTGCTCCTCTGATGCTGCTTGACCTGCTGTGTTCATCCAGCCCCATGCTTGTTATTAACAGCTCGTACTCCATCTTACAGGGGATAACTGAAGAATGCCACACGACTGGAAGTTTGCTGCTACGTTGAACTGAATGGCCAAATACGAACCCAGACACTTGTACGTCGGTGAATGTAATATTTGTATAAATTAGTGAACTGTAACAAATGTCTGTTGGATCATTTCAATTCCACAATGTCCACACCTTGTTTCTTATCCAGGATATCATAAGAATTGCCACACCAGGTAAAGAAATCCTGCTGGTAGCAAACCCCACGTTGCCATGGGAATAATTTTGCGAAGATATGTCTAGAATTTAACTCATTGCTGTTTATCGCAATATATGGCAGTCTTGCATTACAAATGACACCGCATTTTTTAGGTACTTTGGCTGTTACTGGCTGCAAAACATTTTGTGTCATCTTAATGTCATAAAAGGCATCAATTTGTATTTCACTGCGAACAGGATTCCATGAGACATAAGGTCAACTGGAATGCAGAAAACTTGATAGAGGGGTGCAGAGGTGAACTAAGCCACATCATGAGTCAGCTGTTTTCACCCTTTGCATTCAGTTGCGACCAAAGCTGATTGACTTTAACCAGAATGAAACTATCAGGTGCAGTTAGGAAATGGGTTTGGGTTATCAATTGGTGTTCACTTAACAGAATTATTCATTTAACAAGAACTCAGTGGAGTGCAATGAAGTGCGCAGCAATCCCTCTCTTTATTTTTTCCCTTTAAACATTTGATATAGTGAAAAGTGCCCTTCACTGAAATAAATTTAAATGGGTTTAATATTTCACTTCCCCTTCTGCTTTGAAAGGCTGTATAGAGGCATTGTGAAACCTCTTGACAGATATTGTGATGACAATCTTGCAGAGTAACATCTCAGCACAGGGGTCAAGACTGTTTTGATTGGAACAGTAGTTATGTGAAACTGCTGTGGATAAAGTACTGTTAGGCTGTCAGTCCAAATGACACAATGCTGCCTTGCAATTAACAGCTCTGTATTCTGACCTTACAGTGCTGCCTCTACTTAAACTACCAGAGTAATCATTCTCCTCCAAACACCCTGCTAAATCTGAGTTGTTTATTATCAGAAGAACCCCTACAGTGTGGAAACAGGCCCTTCAGCCCAACAAGTTCACACCGACCCTTGGAGCATCCCACCCAGACCCATTCCCCCTATAACCCACACACCCCTGAACACTATGGGCAATTTAGCATGGCCAATCCACCTAGCCTGCACATCTTTGGACTGTGGGAGGAAACCGGAGCAAACCCACACAGACATGGGGAGAATGTGCAAACTCCCCACAGACAGTCACCTGAGGCTGGAATCGAACCCAGGTCCCTAGCGCTGTGAGGCTGCAGTGCAAACCACTGAGCCACTGTGCCGCCCCGGGAATAATTTGTTCCCATTGGTGGAAGGGGTAAGAACAGAAGGGCATGGATTGAAGGAAATTTGTGAAAGAGGCAATGGCGGTACAAGGTAAACTGTACATATGTAGTGAATGGTTTTGAACTGGAACATGCAGTCTAACTGTGGTGGAGATAGGTTCAGTTGAAGCATTTGAAGTGGGTTGCCATCAGAAAGTGAAGAATGTGCAGGGCTATGGGAGAATCACAGAATCCCTACAGTGTGGGGGCAGGCTATTCAGCCCATCGAGTCCATACTGACCCAGAGAAGAGCATGTCTCCCAGGCTCCATCCCCTCCCTTATCCCTGTAACTTTGCATTTCCCATGGCCAACCCACCTAGCCTACACATCCCTGGACACTATGTGTAATTTAGTATGGCCTAACCAACTAAAGAGGAGGGGGGGGTGGCCTGGGGTAAATTGCTTCTTTGGAGAGTGAGTACCAATATGACCACTCTGAGCTTCTGAACCACCCTTTAGGAAAATTGTGAAGCGACAGACTAGATTTACCACAATGGCTTCTAGGATTCTGCATTGAGTTTCACAACTTCTACAGAGCGTTTGTCATACTTACCACCTGGTTATACATTGTTTTGTCTTGTTGACATTGCGCACAGCAAAGCAGATCCATTTTCTCCTTTTCACACATTCATTAACATCCATTTCACACCTCTATGTTGATTAACATCCATTTTACATCTCTCAATCCTTTTACTAATATTTTCAATCCTTTTGTCTTTTGTTCTGGGCCCCCTCACCGTCTGTTATACCCACTTCTCCCTCCCCTCTGCCAATAGCATGAAACCATCATTCTTCAGCCCCTTTCAGTATTGAAGTAGTTCATACCAGACTTGAATGCTTCTCTCTCCACACATGCTGCCAGACCTGCTAAGTTTCTCTAGGATTGTCTCTATTTTTATGACTAGAATTGCACCAGGTTTGAGGGGCTTCACTTACTTAGAAACAGCCCTCAGTTTCCACACAGGGGTGGCAAGTGCATTTGTTCCTGGAAACCCCCAAAACGCCCTAGGAAAGCTGATCCCATGGGGGTGACCAATCACAGAAAGTTGCCCCATAATAGAAGTGGTGAGGAGCTGCTCACCAAATCACAGGCAGTTTCTATCCTATGCCTTTTCTTTATTTGCTCATGGGGTGAGGGCTTTTTTGGCACATCTCTATTTGCCCTGGGAGGCAGTCAAGAACTAGAGTCATAGAGTTATACAGCATAGAAACAGACTGTTCAGTCCAACTAGTCCCAAAATAGACCAGTCCATCCCCTGTATTTGGCCCATACCCCTCCAATCACTTTGTATTCATGGACTTATCTAAATTTCTGATGAAGGGTCTAGGCCCGAAACATCAAGCTTTCCTGCTCCTGTGATGTTGCTTGGCCTGCTATGTTCATCCAGCTCCACACCTTGCTATCTCTCATCTTCTAAACATTGTAACTTTACCCACATCCACCACTTCCTCTGGAATTTCATTCCACACATGAACTACTGTCTGTGTCAAAAAAAAAGCCCCACATTGTCTTTTTTAAATCTTTCTCCTCTCACCTGAAAAATATGCTCCCCAGTCTTGAAATCCCCCATCCTAGGGAAAAGACACCTGCCATGCGCCTTATCTATGGGCCTCATGATTTTATAAAACTCTATAAGGTCACCCCTCAGCCTCCTACCCTCCAGTGAAAAAAGTTCCAGCCTTTCCAGCATCTCCTTATAACTCAAACCCTCCATTCCTGGTAACATCCTGGTAATTCTCTTCTGAACCCTTGCTAGCTTAATAATATCCTTCCTATAACAGGATGACCAGAACTGGACACAGTATTCCAGAATAGGCCTCACCTACATCCTGTACAACCTCAACACAATGTCTCAACTCCTATACTCAAAGGTCTGAGCAATGAAGGCGAGCGTGCTAAATGCCTTCTTAACCACCCTGTCCACTTGTGATGCAAACTTCAAAGAATTCCCTTGGTCTCTCCTTTAACCACATTACTGTGGGTCTGAAGTCACATGTAGGCCAGACTGGGTAAGGACAGCAGATTTCCTTCCATGAAGCACATTAGTGAAGCAGATGCATTTTTATAACATTGGTTCGGGCAAATGCATCTACTGAGGAACAAAAAGTGTTGCTGGAAAAGCTCAGCAGGTCTGGCATCATCTGAAAAAAAAATCAGAGTTAATGTTTCGGGTCTGGTGACGCTTCCAAATGGAAAATGTCAACTTATATGCAGAAAATAGGGACGGGGTTGGGATAGGGAGTAAATGACTCTGATTCTTTTCTTCACAGATGCTGCCAGACCTGCTGAGCTTTTCCAGCAACTTTGATTTTGTTCCTGATTTACAGCATCCGCAGTTCTTTCGGTTTTAATTTTGCATCACACTGATGTAAATTCAACAGATTGTACAAGGTAAAAATTCAGACTCCTTTGATCAGGTCTGGCATGCTCCCCATGTTTATTTCCCATAGCATTCAGATTCAAAATGCCAAAGTGAATGGGAAATACAATGTCAATTGTTCTATGATAACACAGTATGGAGCTGGAGGAACACAGCAGGCCAGGCAGCATCAGAGGAGCAGGAAAGTTGATGTTTCGGGTCTGGACCCTCCTTCAGAAAAAATCAGAAAAAGACTTTTTTCTGAAGAAGGGCCCCGACCTGAAACATCAGCTTTCCTGCTCCTCTGATGCTACCTGGCCTGCTGTGTTCCTCCGGCTCCATGTCATGTTATCTCAGACTCTCGCATCAGCAGTTCCTACTATTGCTCGTCAATTGTTCTGCAAAAGATTTTGAAAGCCTGGTAACTGAAAGTTCAAGCCTGGTTAAGCCTGGGTGTTGTCTCATAGTTAAGTAAACCATATGATCCCTACAGTATGAAGGCAGGCCATTTGGCCTATTGAATCCACTCCAACCCTCTCAAGAACATTCCACCCTATCCGTGTATTTCCCATGGCTAATTGACCTGGCCTGCATGTCCCTAGACACAATGGGGCAATTTCCCATGGCCAATCTACCTAACCTGCACATCTTTGGACTGTGGGAGGAAACACACACAGATGCAGCAAGAATGTGCAAACTCTACCTAGTCACCCGAGGCTGGAATCGAATCTAGGTCCTTGGTGCCGTGAGGCAACTGTGCTAACCACTGAGCCACCTCAACTGAAGGAAAGCAATCAGCAGCTACTCTGAGCCTCCCAGTCGCGAACCATTTCAACTCCCCCTCCCATTCCTCAGACGACATGTCCATCTTGGGCCTCCTGCAATGCCACAGTGATGCCACCCTAAGGCTGCAGGAACAGCAAATCATATTCAGCCTGGGAACCCTGCAGCCCAATGGTATCAATGTGGATTTCACAAGCTTCAAAATCTCCCCTCCCCCAACCGCATCCCAAAACCAGCCCAGCTCGTCCCCGCCTCCCTAACCTGTCCTTTCTCTCACCTATCCCCTCCTCCCACCTCAAGCCACACCCCCATCTCCTATCTACTAACCTCATCCCGCCCCCTTAACCTGTCCGTCCTCCCTACACTGACCTATCTCCTCCCCACCCCGCTACCTACACTCACCTTTACTGGCTCCATCCCCGCCTCTTCGACTTGTCTGCCTCCTCTCCACCTATCCTCTCCTCTATCCATCTTCTATCCAGCTCCCCCTCTCTCCCTACTTATTTCAGATCCCTCTTCCCCTCCCCCATTTCTGATGAAGGGTCTAGGCCCGAAACGTCAAGTTTTCCTGCTCCTATGATGCTGCTTGACCTGCTGTGTTCATCCAGCCCCAAGCTTGTTACCTCGGATTCTCCAGCATCTGCAGTACCTTTTATCTCTGAGGGAACTTAAAAGATTAGGTCAGTATTTGTGCATATTACTTGCAGTCAGGTTTCACTAAGTGTTGAGATGTTAAATTGTCAAACATCATGGAGTCAAGTCCTTATCACGACCCCTTTGTCCCAATCCTAAATTGTCCCAACAATGCAGTTCTGAACACCAACCCGATCAATATGATGAACGCGGAAAAGGAACAGTGTGCCCATCACAAGAAACGATTTTCAGATTTAAACAGCCAATTATTTGAGGTTTTTGAAATGCTGGAAGATCTTGAGAGGGCAAACAGTGAAAGATTGTTTTCACTGAGTGGCAAAAAAATAAGGGATTGCATCCAAAGACTGAAGCAAAGCGTTAGCTTAACGGAAGGGCACAGGGGCTGGTTTATAAAAGCCTGAGCGACGTGGACAGGATGGAGATGGAGAGCATGTTTCCTCCTGTAGGAAGGAACTAGGGGTCACAATTTCAAAAGAAGGAGTCACCCATTTAAGACAGAGATGTGGAGAATATTCTTTCTTACAAAGGCTTGTGTCTTTAGAACACGTCTTCAAAAGGCAGCAGAAGCAAAATTCTGAAAGTGGAGGTAGATAAATGTTTGAGGTACAAGGGGGAAGGGATGGGTGACAGGTTAATAGGCGTAGGCATGAAAGTGGTATAATCAGAGCAGCTATGATTTTATTGAATAACAGCATGTTTGAGGCGCAAAGTGGTCTTGTCCTGCATCACGTATTTGTATTTGTTTGAATATCAAGGTGGGAGCACTTTGTGAAACCCAAGTGAGAAAAGATTTCATAAAGGAAGAATGGAAACTGAGAGCGGGAAGATGGTAAGAAGTCTCATTCTTGAAACATCTGCACAATAACATGAATTATATAATCTGATCTACCATGATCTTATCGAATGGTGGAGTAGATTTGAAGGGCCAAATGGCCTGCTAAGTCCTATGTTCTCAAAATCACACAGGAATGGTGGAAGGAGTGGTGCACAGTCAGAGGTGCTTTATTTCAGCTGAGGCAATAACCAGAGGACCTGCTGCCTTTGCCTTTGGCTCCAAGAGGGTTACCTGGTGTGACAATGCTCATATTAGCTCCATAACATAAGAAACTAGGCGCTCCTATGATGCTGCTTGGCCTGCTGTGTTCATCCAGCTCCACACCCTGTTATCTCGGATTCTCCAGCATCTGCAGTACCTATTATCTCATGAGATAATGCGACATTGGAGAATCCAACAGATATTTATTATAGCTAAATATTCTGCACAAGCTTTACGTTCACAGGCACATAAGTGTTAAGCTATTTGTTTACAACAAAGGGGTATGCTTTTAGTAGCATGTCATGCTTGAAGTGATCCTAAGGTAAGATGGAGTCTGAGGCCTTTTTATATCTTCATGCCGCATACAATGCGATATTATGAACATGACTGGGCATAAACTGATGTATGAGCTGTGAGACAAAACACACCATTTGTGTGCATATCACGAGAGTGTCTCTCCCTGTGCCTTGGAACCAATACTTTTCCTCCTCAGTCATCAGCATTGAAGCAAGTAAACTGATCATAATCGCATTTCTGTGTGTGGGAGCTTACAAGTTGCCTGACATATTTCTTGTAACATAAGTGATAACATTTCAAAAGGGCTTCAGCAACTGTAAAATGCATCGGCACAGCCTGAGGTCATGAAAGGTGCTACTGAAATAAAATCTAAAGGGCAATTAGGTAGAGATCATCTACCCTGAGTGGTGGCCCATTGCTTATTTCTCTTCCGCTACCCCCCTCCATCGTGTTCCTGCCCTGTCCTCTTCAGTATCTCCCACTTTTATTCAACAATCAATGTCACTGGTTAATAGCTACATGAGGCCGTTTCCCATTGTCTCCCTTAAGTACACTTAATCATAGAACCCCTACATGCGGTAAGAGAGCCCTCGGGTCCATACTGACCCTCTGCAGAACATCCCGCACAGCCCCCACCCTATCCTATCCCTGTAACCCCATATTTACCTTGTGTAATCCACCGAACCTGCACTTCCTGGGATACAATGGGCAATTTCCCATGGCCAATCCACCTAACCTGCACATTTTTAGATAGTGGAAGGAAACCCACACAGAAACAGCAAGAATGCATAAACTCCACACAGACAGTCACTGAGGCTGGGAATTAAACCCAGGTCCCTGGCGCTGTGAGACAGCAGTGCTAACCATCGTGCTGCCCTAAAGATGACACCTAAAGGTGACACAAGTCCAGTTCCCAAAGGATCCTTCTCCATCTGTTGCCCCTTGATTTTCGATCACTCCCCCATCGCCACTGAACACTGCCTGGATCTGACAATGACCAAGGCCTGCAAAACTGAGCCTAGAAATCATTACCTGGGGTTGGTAGAGCTGGCAAATAAAGGGCTTGGATGACAACAGTTGCCCCACCCCAATTTTCCCCAACCCACCTCCCCTCCCCCGCCAAGGTCTCAGAGGGCGTTTGTCCACTTTAGCCAATTTTGGATGAGACAGACTGCCATGTCAACCCAGCGAATCAGGGGCCATGACAGTAATTCCAATTAATGTCCTCCTTTGTGCAAGCCGTTTTTCCTTTTGTCTGCAGATGCAGCCTGTTCGGTCCTGGCTGTGTGTGCTGTGAGCTGTGAGTCATAACACTGAGCTGTGAGATGCAGATCAGAGTCTGGACTGCTACATTCCCTCTCTCCTACGCACGGCGCACACTTCAGATTCCAGTGGCATTCACGAATGCAAGATGATATAGTTTCACAGAGAGTCGGAAGTTTCAGCCTGGAGTCATTATCACACAGAATCATACAAGACAAAGCAAGGCCACTCTGCCCATTTTTGCCTGTGCTAGTCCTTTGAAATAAATAATCCAATCGCCCCGCTCCCCTCTTTGAAATTGCCCTACAAATTTTATCCTGTTTCACAATCCACTCTGACCCATCTGGTTCACTTCACTCTAACCCATCTGGTTCACCAATGTTCTTTTAAGGAAGGAAATCTGCTGTCCTTGCCCTGTCTGGTCTACATGCGTGTGGCTACATCAAGCTGTGTGTAGACCCTCGGCATGTAAACACCAAGTGCCTCTACTTACTGAGGTTCTACCTGTCCCCGGTGTTGCAACGATGGGAGCGGCCTTGTTGCCGCAGAATGCTCCAATAGTTAGATCATTCTGAAACACCCGTCCTTTGTGGAGAAATTTGCAAAGAAAAGCACCTTTTGACCACAAGTCCATTGGGAAGAGGTCGGCATATAGCCTCTTTGAGACCCTGTGAGCAAAGGAGAAGGTGGATCCTGTTGTGTGGTCCCCCGTGCAGACAGTCAAAATTATTTGGCAGAATGTATCATCACCAGAACTTTCCAACAAGCACCAAGACATCGCTTGGCTGGTGGTGAGAAGGGTACTACCTGTGAGATCCTTCATGTACACCCAAGGTTATATGCTACTGCACACTGCTCTCGAAACAGCTGCGCCAGGGGCAGAGACTGTCACACATCTCCTGCTGGAATGTGCCTTTGCAAAGGATGTCTGCAAAAAGATACAGTGCTCTAGTCAAGGATCGTCCTGAGCAGCTCCGTGAGGCAGGACTCTGATCTACAGTCTATTCCTCCATAGACACACCATGTCAAACATCAACAGTGTCTGGAGGACCATCAACTCAGTGAAAGATGCTGTTTGGTCTGTCCGAAATTTGTTGGTCTTCCAGAACGAGGAGTTGACCCTGACTAAGCGTTGCAGACTGGCACATTCCAAAGTCCAGGACTATGTGCTGAGGGACGCACTAAAGTTTAAGGCAGCTGCCACCAAGATGCAGCAGGGAAAGATCACCATCTAAAGTCTTGCTGTCAAAGTTAAATGGGGGTTCCTTTAGTTATTGGACACACCCAGTGCCTCAAATGTATATAAATATAATCTTATACAAGTAGGAACTGCCCTGGATTTGTTTGCTCGATAAATTAAGACTCGAATATTAGTTAGTTTCTCCATATGCCACTGACCAGAACCAAATGGCTTTCGGGGCTATGTGTGTATATATATATATATATACAATATATAAAGATATTTTAAGAGTAAAGTATATTTTTGAAGTGGAAAAGTTCTATATAGCCTCTGGGCCATCAGGGCTGGGCAATACAAGCGGTCACAGCCAATGATATCCAGATCCTGTGAATGAATTAAATAAAACTATCCATCCCTTTAGAAAGCTCCCATTAAAGTATATTCACCTTTTGGGAAGTGTATTCCAAATTGTAACTTGCTGTGTGTTTGTGAAGAAATCTTTCCCTTATTTTCCCTGCCATTGTTCTTATATTTGGATATCCTCTGGCTATTGGCCACCTTCTCCCTATCCAAAGCCTTCCTTAATGTTGAACAGACATGGTGTGGTGCAGGAGCAGGTGTTGCCATTCACACCTGACACTCACTACATATCACACATCTGGATCAACAGGGCTCTCTCTAATTGCTCTATCTGTTAATTATGGCTTCCCCTTGTCGTGTTACAGACTTGAGAGACAGTAAGTATCGTGTTTGCTTAAAGCTGTGGTGACGGTTCCAGTCACAGGGAAACAAGTCAATTTGTTTCACTGTTGTTATATTCTAGCTCATTTTAAATGTCACTGGAGAGATAGCATGTGGAATTTTGCTGATTGTACCACCTCAACCACATCTTGCAATCTGATCTACAGATTACCTTTCATCACTTCATTCTTCATCATCGAATGAATAGCCAGGACATTAGGAAACTTAGAGTGTGAGGATACAATGGCTTTAAGAGGTGTATTTTGTCTGGTTTTTGAGGTTGAGACAGTAGTGCTGAGTGGTCTGCTCGAAGCCAATTAACAGCTTGTGAGGCCTTGGCATTTTTTTTTGAAAGATGGAACAATAGAAGCAGTCTGAAAGGGTGGGGTCAAGCCCACACAGAATCAGGATTTTTAGTTTTAGCTTTTAGCAATTGTTGGGGTCTTGAAGCTGTTAATCCTCTCTCTGTTACAGCTAAAAGCTGGGGTTCTCTTCCTGCTGCTAGAATCATGAATCAATTTATTTTATTGAATTTGCCTTTGCCAAGGGTGTGTTTATGAGACGTTACTTTATTGGAACAGTGAATTAGGAGTAGTTAACATATCTACATTTTTGATTAGCATTTCAATAGAGTTACAGTCAGGCCAATTTTTAAATTTTTATCTTGTCTGTATTTTGACTGTAATGTAAAAATAACATGTATTTTGCTTAAAGTTGAGTAGTTTGAGAAATCGAGTTGCATCTGGAACGCAATGCCATACACTTACCTTTAAAATAAGAAAAAGTTAGGGTCCAGACTATCTTCTTAACACATTTTGAGTGGGTTTGGTCTGGTCCATAACAAGAGGAACAGAGAGATCTTGGGGTGCTAGTCCACAGATCCTTGAAGGTGGCAGAACAGGGGAGCTAAAAAGAGGTACAGTACACTTGCTTTTGTCAGTTGTGGTATAGATTATAAGAGTAGAGCAGTTATATTGGATCCACACAGACCTTTGGTTAGGACACAGCTGCAGTACAGGGTGGAGTTTTGGTCACTGCACGACAGGAAGGATGCGATTGCACTGGACGGGGTGCAAGGGAGATACACCAGGATGTTGCCTGGGATGGAACATTCCAGTGATGAAGGGAGGCTGGATAAGCTTGGGTTGTTTTCTTTGGAATGGACAGGGCGAATTGAAAGCAGCTGTTCACCTTAGTTGAAGGGTCATTAACAACTGGCGGTATAATTTTAAAGTGAGAGGCAGGAGAGTTCTGCCTTGCGGCTAAAGGGATCAGGGGTATGGAGAGAATGCGGGAAGGGGATACTGAAATTGCATGATCAGCCATGATCGTATTGAATGGTGGTGCAGGCTTGAAGGGCTGAATGGTCTACTCTTGCTCCTTTTTTCTATGTTTCTATACCTTAACACTGATGGTAGAGAAGGAAGTCCTCATAACACTGAGGAGTAAACAGATGTGCACTTGTGATGGCAAGACGTACAGGGCCATGGGTCAAGTGTTGGGATTAGAATAGTTTGGTGGGCTTTTTTCTGGAACCATTCAGACTCGATGGGCTGAAGAGCCTTTTTCTGTATTACAGATTTCTACTATTATGGTACCAAATAGCCATCACTCTTGGCAGTAAAATTTGTAATTTATTGTGCATCAGTGGTTATTTGTGAAAGGGAGTTACACATTTCATTCTCATTTTTCTTGAGAAAGTTTCAAACATTTACTCCTGTAATTCCTCTTTTATTTTATTGCAATATTTAGACCTTGAATCTGCACCTAACTAGAGATGGTTTCTCACTATCTGTTTTCCTTAATATCTTGCAACTCACAGTGAGTAAATACCAGGGAATACAACCCTGGTATAATGTATTATGGTATAACATATAATGTAGAATCCCTACAGTGTGGAAACAGGCCCTTCGGCCCAACAAGTCCGCACCAATTCTCAGAGCATCCCACCCAGACCCATTCCCCTATAACCCACCTAAGCTACACATCCCTGAACACTGCGGGCAATTTAGCATGGCCAAGCCACCTAACCTGCACATCTTTGGACTATGGGAGGAAACCGGAGCACCCAAGGGAAACCCACATAGACACAGGGAGAATGTGCAAACTCCACACAGACAGTTGCCCAAGGGTGGAATCGAGCCTGGGTCCCTGGTGCTGTGAGGCTGCAGTGCTAACCACTGAGCCAACATGCTACTCATGAACCAGGGGCTTTGTATAGATCAAGGATAATTCTACCCACTTGCATTCTCTTCCTCAAGATATAGAGGCCAGCATTCCATTCATTCAGTTATTTGTTTTCTGTGCATGATCAGTTTATTTTAATGGGCTGCATCCCTGGATCGCCAAATCTCTAGACCTTGGTTGTTTCTGGCTTTTAAGTATTTAGAAAGTTCCTGTTTTATCCCATTCAGATCCAAGGTGGATTGCCTCTTGTTTGCCTTCATTGAAATTCAGTTGACATTTTGCTTAATTGATCAATTTTTTTTTGTCATTTCACTTTCCCATCCATGTTGCTTTGTCCACAATGCTGTCCACCTTTTTCCCAATGCAAAATTTGACCACATCTAAGTTGTGAATGCATATTGTGGATAGTTCGAATTTCACCTAGATTGGTGCCAATTGTTTTCAAGCTAGGGACAGGTTTTTTAAAAACATTGTCCTTGGGAGGGGGAATGTTATTGCCTGAGACAGCATTTATTGCCTCTTCCTAATTGCCCTAGGGGAGGTAGTGATGAATGAGCTTCATGAACTGAGGTACACAATGAAAGCCTGGTGTGGACTGGAGGCTAGGTGCTTGCATGGACTGGGTTGGAAGGATTGTTGTTCTGAACTTTTTATTTCTCTATTTTCTAAATTATTCCTACGATTTGCAAGGCTGAACTTTTTATTTCTTCATTCTTATATTTTTTTTTCCTAAGAACCCACAGTGAAGAATTTGTACCTATGATGGCACTGTAAGTGGTGACTTGTGAACTTTTCACTGTACTCTTGTGACAAAAAAAGCTAATTCAATTCGGAGCTGTTTGACAAGGAGTTTGAGGGTTTTGATCCAGCCACACTGAAGGAATAACAATATAGTTCCAAGTCTGGTTGGCTTGGAGGGGAACATACAAGGGGTAGTGTTCCCATGGATTTTGCGTCTTTGTCCTTCTAGCTGGTAGAGGTTGCAGGTTTGGAGAATGCTGTCAAAGGAGTCTGAGTGAGTTGCTGTACTACAGTGCTTCTTGCAGCTAGTGTACGCTGCTGTTGATCATAGGAGGCGGATGGACTGAATGTTGAAAGCAGTCGATCGCCAACCAAGTGTCCAACTTTGCCTTGAACTTCTTCAGTGTTGTTGGAGCTGCAGCTAAGTGGATCTGCACTGATTCTAATTCAATGCCACCTCTTGTTGGGTCACTGCTGTTCGGCTAAGTGATCATTCTTCACCATTGTTTTTGAAATTCATACATTTGGTGATTTATTGTCCATACCTAATTTCCCAGAGGGCAGTTAAGTTTGTATTGCTTTAAATCCAGTAGTTTAACCCATTGAATTGTATCTGGAATGCAACACCTTACATTCACTTTTCAAGGAAGAAAAAAATGTTAAAGTCTAGACTATCTTCTGAATATTTTGAGGGGGCTTGATCTGGTCCATAATAACAGTACCGAGACAAGAGGAGATCTTGAACCATTTAGAAGAAAAACGTCTCGAAGCACAGAGATAGAGAGAATGTGTGTGTGTGTGCGTGCGCGCGCGCGTGTGCGTGAGTGAGAGAGAGAGAGAGAAAAAGAGAAAGATTTCAAACCAGTCAGTGGTCTGCTTTAAAGCAACATGGTATTGAAAAGTGCCATACCCTTAGAACCAGGAGTCAGAGGTTTCCAATATCTGGTCTGCTGTAGAATCTCCTTGCATAAGAAAACAGCCAACTATTTAACAATGCCAGCCATTACAGGATTTGACACTATGTTAGTCAACAGGGTTTGAACAAGATTAGACAGAGTAGATGCAGGAAAGACGTTATCGATGACTGGGGAGACCAGAACCAGGAGACACAGTCCAAGGATATGGGGTAAGCCTTTCAGGACAGAGACAACAACGGCAGAAACAGCCCTGTTGATCCTGCAAAGTCCTCCTCACTAACATCTGGGAGTTAGTGCCAAAATTGGGAGAGCTGGCTCACAGACTAGTGAAGCAATAGCTGACATAGTTTTACTCACAGAATCATACCTTACAGACGATGTCCCAGACACCATCATCACCATCCCTGGGTATGTCCTGTCCCACCGGCAGGACAGACCCAGCAGAGGGGGCAGCACAGTGGTATACGGTCAGGAGTGTGTTGTTCTAGGAATCCTCAACGTTGATTCTGCACCTCATGAAGACTCATGGCTTCAGGTTAAACATGGGCAAAGAAACCTCCTGCTGATTACCATGTAATGTCCTCCCTCAGCTGGTGAATCAGTACTCCTCCATGTTGAACAACATTTAGAGGAAGCACTGAGGATGGCAAGGGCACAAAATGTATTCTGGGTTAGAATTGTAGAATCCCTACAGTGTGGAAACAGGCTCTTCAGCCCTACAAGTCCACATTGATCCACACAGCATCCCACCCAGACCAATTCCTGAACACTAGGGGCAATTTAGCATGGCCAGTCCACCTAACCTGCACATTTTTGGACTGTGAGAGGAAACCAGAGCACCCAGAGGAAACACACGCAGACATGGGGAGAATGTGCAAACTCCACACAGACAGTCACCCAAGGGCAGAATTGAACCCTGGTCCCTGGTGCTGTGAGGCAGCAGTGCTAACCACTGAGCTCCTGACCTCATTACAGTCTTGGTTCAAACATGGACAAAAGAGCTGAATTCCAGAGGTGAGATGACAGTGACTGCCCTTAACATCAACGCTGCATTTGACTGAGTGTGGCATCAAGGAGTCCGAGCAAAACTGTAATAAATGGTTATTGGGGGAAAGCTCTCCGGTGGTTGGAAACATACCTGACGCATAGGAAGATGGTTGTGATTTTTGGAGGTCAATCATCTCAGCTCCAGGACATCTCTGCAGGAGTTCCTCAGGGTATTGTCCTCGGCCCAACCATCTTCAGCTGCTTCATCAATGACCTTCCCTCCATCATAAGGTCAGAAGTGGGGATGTTCGCCAATGATTGCACAATGTTCAGTACCATTTGTTACTCCTCAGAGATTGAAGCAGTCCGTGTTCAAATGCTACAAGGTCTGGACAATATCCAGGCTTGGGCTGACAACTGGCAATGACATTCACACCACACAAATGCCAGGCTGTGACCATCACCAATAAGAGACAATCTAACCGCCACCCTTTGACATTCGATGATGTTACCATCACTGAATCCCCTACTATCAACATCCTGGGGGTTATCACTGACCAGAAACTCAACTGGACTCACCACATTAACACAGTGGCTACAAGACCAGGTCAGAGACTAGGAATACTGCGACGAGTAACTCACCTCCTGACTCCTCAAAGCCTGTCCACCATCTACAAGGCACAAGTCAGGAGTGTGATGGAATACTCCCCACTTGCCTGGATGAGTGCAGCTCCAACAACACTCAAGAAGCTTGACAACTTCCAGGACAAAGCAGCCGCTTGATTGGCACCACATCCACAAGCATCCATTCCCTCTGCCACTGACACTCTGTATCAGCAGTGTATACTATCTCCAAGATGCTCTGCAGAAATTCACCAAAGATCCTCAGACCGCATCTTCCAAACCCACAGAAACTTCCATCTAGCAGGACAAGGGCAGCAGATATATGGGAACACCCACCACCTCCAAGTTCCCCTCCAAGCCACTCACCATCCTGACTTGGAAATATATCGCCGTTCCTTCACTGTCACTGGGTCAAAATCCCAGAATTCCCCCCCAAGGGTATTGTGGGTCAATCCACAGCAAGTGGACTGCAGCGCCTCAAGAAGGAAGCTCACCACCACCTTCTCAAGGGCACCTAGGGAGGGGCAATAAATGGTCAGCCAGCATCGCCCATATCTCGCAAATAAATAGAAAAAAAAAATCTTCTACCAGAGAGTGGTGAGCCTGTGGAATTCTTTGTCACAGGAAATTGTTGAGGCTAAATCATGGAAAACTTTCATCCTAAGAACGATATTTACACCTTTCTTGAAAGAAATTAAAGGATACGGGGAGAAAATGGGAACAGAAGACTGAGTTGGATGATCAATAACAATCATATTGAATGGCAGAACTGAAGGGCTGAATGGCCTGCTCCTGCCCCTATTACCTGTGTTTCTATGTTCCTAAATTGCTTCAGCAAGAAGAAACGAAAACGACAGGCCACGACGGTACATCACAGAGGCTTATTGGACTTCCTTCTAAGTCTGCTTTTGTCTTATATGTACTTGGTTCAATCTTTATCTAAAATTTTCTGTTAATTTTTCTCTTTATCCCTCAGGAAACTTCAGTAATAACTTGGTGTAAACTAACCATTAACCAGTTTAAACTACAAGCTTTTACTGCTTGTTTAACTTGGACTTGAATGATACAAACTGAGAGGAGAATGAACAAACGATATTAACCTGCAGTACAGCGACCATGCTGCAGCACATCTAGGATTCAAAACACTGGAAATGTGGATTGAGATTAAAGGAGCTGATTGATGGGCATTTTCCAGCTCTTTTCGCTGCGTACCCCTTGGCTACTGACTGTTTTACAAGATCAGAAGTTAGAACTGAGCATTTTCCTATCTGGCCTCAGTACCATTTTTTTTTGCTTAAAAAGTTGCAAGTCAGCAGGAGGGTAGATCATTTAGAGTTCGCTCGCAGCATAAATGATCAGCCTTGTAGATTACATAATTCTTACAGCATGGAAGCTATTGGTTCAAGAGATCCATATCTTGTCAATTTTAAGCTGCAAGCCAAAAAAAAAAAATGCAAGGCACATCAGTCAATTTTTGTTATGGAGTCATAGAGTCATAACTGCACAGAAACAGACCCTTCAGTCCTACCAGTCCATGCCGACCATAATCCCAAACTAAACTAGTCCCACCTGCCTGCTCATGGCCCATATTCTTCAAAGCCTTGAAGAAAAAAGTCAGAGTTAACATTTCGGGTCCAGTGACCCTTCCTCAGTTCTGAGGAAGGGTCACCGGACCCAAACGTTAACTCTGATTTATTTTCTTCATCGATGCTGCCAGACCTGCTGAGCGTTTCTGTAAATTAGGAACAAAAACAGGAAGTTCCAGCATCCGCAGTTCTTTCAGTTTCCTCCAAACCCTTCCCATTCATGTACTTATCCAAATGTCTTTTAAACGTTGTAACTTTACCCACATCCATCACTTCCTCAGGAAGTTCATTCCACACACAAACCACCCTCTGTGTAAAAAATATGCTCCTCATGTCTTTTTTAAATCTCTCTCCTCTGACCTTAAAAACATGCCCCCTAGTATTGAAATCCCCCACCCTAGGGAAAAGACACATGTCATTCACCTTATCCATACACCCTCATTATTTTATAAGCTTCTATAAGGTCGCCTCTCAACCTCCTACACTCCAGTGAGAAAAGTCCCAGCCTATTCAGCCTTTCTTTACAACCCAAACCTTCCATACCTGGCACCATCCTGGTGTATCTCTTCTGAACCCTGTCCAGCTTGATTATACTCTTCTCATAACAGAGTGACCAGAACTGGACAAAACAATATATGATGTCGTTATCTATACAAAAGCGTGAAAGGCAACGTTAGGGAATAAAATCTGCCCAAAGTGAATGTACCTTGAATAAAGATCTATGGCCTCAGTGCTATGGATTTCCTGTTTCCTGATGGTCATTTCATGCTGTAACTCTCTGCAGCTGATCTCTACTGTCCAGCAGGAGTGGTCTCCTCAGGCAAGATCAGAATCAATCACACTGAGCTATTCTCACAGACAGGAAAGCAGGAAGTGACAAAATATCTGGTCACACACATTTTCTAATCTTATGGAAGGTGATTTGAAGATTGGGAACTGCTAAGGTAGATGCTGAACTTTTTTTAAAAAATTAAATACGTTCCAACATTTTAAGTATGTATAGACTTTTTAATCAAGGAAGAGAGAAAATATGATACTTCACAAACAGAATATTAGGTTTTCAGGCCCTGAAAGGTTTATCCACAGTGATTGTTATAAACACAAAAAAGTTGTATCTCAATCTCGAGCTTTTATAAGCATTTTTTCTGTGAAAATGCAGTGTAGAAAAGTAGATATTCATGTCAGTTCAGTGATTTCTAATTGATTTCTATCTGCAAATCCTATGAAGGAACTGAGGAATGAAGGACAACAGCAGCTGGATTTTCATGCTAAACTGCATGAGTCCAGAAAATGGCAAACACATCAAATTAGCACGAAATGTCCAGGCCAGCGTGCTCAGGGATTTCTACCAGAATGTTATATGTTATGTTCCTGTCTTTGATTATTGTTGTATGCTCCTTCAAAAGATGTCAGCTGTGGCTCAGTTAGCAGCATGCCTCTGAGTGAGAGATAAATTGGTTCAAGTTATGTTCCAGAGACATGTCCTCTCTGGTCCAGCGCCAAAGGAATGTGACATTGTCAGAGGTGCTGCCTTTTCCATGAGTTGAACTGGAACCTGCTCTCACAGGGAAATATTTGGGCCGTAGCCTCAAAGTAAGGGGGAATAGATTTCAGACTGAGTTTAACGAGGAACTTTTTCTCCCAAAGGTTTGTGAATCTGTGTAAAGCCCTGTCCAATGAAGCAGTTGAGGCAACCTCATTGAATGTTTTTAAGGCAAAGATAGATTTTTGAAAAGTAAAGGAATTATGGGTTATAGTGAGTGGGTGGGTACGTGGAGCTCAGTCCATGAAAGGATCAGCCATGACCGTATTGAATGGTGGAGCAGGGTCAAGGGGCCAGATGCCCTACTCCTGCTCCTATTTCTCATGTTCCTGTTAAAGATCTAGTCCTCTAGTTCAAACTTCTTCCACAATAGGATATATCCTCTCACCATCCACCCTGTCAACAGGTGATGTGAATATGGGAGTTATGGTTAGTAAATTTGCAGATGACATCAAAATTGGTGGTGCAGCGGTCAAGCAAAAAGATTGCCTCAGAGAACAATGGGACCTTGATCAGATGGGCCAATGGGCCGAGGAGTAGCAGATGGAGTTTAATTTGGATAAATGTGAGGTGCTGCATTTTGGAAAGGCAAATCAGGGCAGGACTTATACACTTAGTGGCAAGGTCCTGGGGAGTGTTCCTTGACAAAGAGACCTTGGGGTGCAAGTTTATAGTACCTTGACAGTGGAGTCGCAGGTAGACAGGATAGTGAAGAAGGTGTTAGGTACACTTCCCTTTATTGGTCAATGCATTGAGTATAGGAGTTGGGATGTCATGTTGCGGCTGTTCATGACATTCGTTAGGCCACAATTGGAATACTGTGTGCAATTCTGGTCTCCATGTTGTGGGAAGGATGTTGTTAAACTTGAAAGGGTACTGAAAAGATTTACAAGGATGTTGCCAGGGTTGGAGGGTTTGAGCTATAGGGAGAGGCTGAATAGGCTGGGACTATTTTCCCTGGAGTGTCAGAGGCTGAGGGCGACCTTATAGAGGTTTATAAAATCATGGGGTGTGTCGAAAGGATGAATAGCCTAGGTCTTTTACCCAGGGTGGGGGAATCCAAAACTAGAGGGGCATAGGTTTAAGGTGGGAGGGGAAAGATTTGAAAGAGATGTAAGGGGCAACTTTTTTCATGCAGAGCGTGACAAGTGTATGGAATGCACTGCCAGAGGAAGCGGTGGGGTCTGGTACAATTACAACATTTAAAAGACATCTGGACAGGTTCATGAGTGGGAAAAGTTAGGGGGATATGGGCCAAATGGTGGTAAATGAGACTAGATTAATTTAGAATATCTGGACGGCATGGGCGAGTGGGACTGAAGGGTCTGTTTCTGTGCTGTACAGCTCTATGACTCTAAAGCTCCCAGGATATTACATGATTCAATAAGATCACCCCTCGTTCGTCCACTGCCATAGGTACAACAGTGGGAACGTAGGCTCTTGTTATGGTGTTACTCTTGGGAGTTTGAGGACTGTGTGGTGTGGGAATGTGGGAGAGTTGGGTGGCGTTCATGGGTGTGCCAGCCATGGAAAGGGCTGGAGAATCTGATGGAGCAGCCAATGAGCAAGCTGAAGTCTGTAGGTGTAGAATAAAAATCAAGGAGCGAGGGGAAGGGAGGGTGCTCAGTGCTGCCCTTTTCAGGCACCCGTGTACTGCAGTTGGCCTTCCAAGCCAACCTCGAGCTCGCAAATCAAAGCAGTGTTATATGGTGGTGGTTTGCTGAGTAGACACTTAGTCCGTATCAAACACAACTGCAAGTAATTAGAATAGGTTATCACTCACAGGTGATGTTAGTTGCCTCTCAAACGCAAAGATTCAAACACGGCTGATATAATTAGCTGAAGTGTCGCTTTCAAAGTTCAATTTGTTCATCAGCAAAAGAAAAGACGAAAACAAAAATAGCTGCCTCAGATGACCCACAAAGGCAAAAATATTAATTACATGTTTAAATCTGAGTCTTGCTCTTTGATTTGATTTGATTTATTACTGTCTCGTGTACTGAGGTACAGTGTAAAGTCTTGTCTTATGTGCTTTATAGGCAGATTGTACTCTACAACAGCATCAGGGTAATAGAACAGAGTGTAGGATATAGTGTTGCAGCTGCCAAGAAGGTGCAGAGAGAGATCAATATTAACATTGAAGAGGTCCATCCAAAAGTCTGATAACAGCGGGAAAGAAGCTGTTCTTGAATCTGTTCGTATGTGTATACAAACTTCTATATTTTCTTCCCAACGGAAGAGGATGGAAGAGAGTATAACTGGGGTGAGAGGGGTCTTTGATGATGTTGGCTGCCTTCCTGAGGCAACGAGAAGTGTAGATGGAGTCAATGGATGGGAGGCTGGTTTGCATGATGGAATGGGCTGCGCTCACAACTCTCTGTAGTTTCTTCCGGTCTTTGGAAGAGCAGTTGCCATACCAAGCTGCGATGCATTTGGAGAGAATGCTTTCTATGTTGCATCCACAAAAATTGGTAAGAATCTTTACGGGTGCGCCAAATTGCCTTAGCCTCCTGAGGAAGGAGAAGCATTGCTGTGCTTTCTTGACTGTAGTGGTAGATTGTTGGTGACCATCACTCCAAGAAACGTGACACTCCTGACCATCCCCACCTCTGCACCATTGATGCAGACAGGGGCATGTCCCCCACTCTGCTTCCTGATGTCAGTGACCAGCTCCATCGTTTTTCGACATTTAATATAGATGTTCTTTTTGCAGTTTGTCTGATTTCTAGCTGGTACTTAATGTTTTTTTCATTTTTACTTTGATCTCTGCCCCTAGTACATGTCAGCTATGGCTCGTGATTCACTCTATCACCACTCATTCAGAAGCTTCAAGGCCCATTACAGAGTTCTGAGAGTGAAGTCTAAGGCAGTGATTCTGTGTAACACTGAAGGGCACTGTTGGAAGCACCAGCCCTTGGATGATGTTTGAGCCACCTCCTTTTGAGCCTTTCCAAAATCTCCAGTCTCCATTTGCTGCTGCTCTGCTTTGGAATGAGCCGACCACTGGGTCATCGTAGCAATCAAACTGTTTTGACTCAAGAACGTTTGGAGATTGATTTTGGAATATGATGGGATGCCACACAATGCAGGGCTTTTTTTTGCAGTAAGGAAAAGGATCTGATAGTGTAGACATTGCAAAGTTATTTCCACTCACTGGGGAGTCTAATACATGCAGACTTGAAGGTGTCAAATGATTAGAACTGAGAAGAGGAGAAATGTCTTTGCTCAGAAGGCTGCGAATCTCTTGAATTGTATACCCCAGGAGTCTGCGGAAGCTACATCATGGGCGATATTTAAAGCTGGGATAGACAGATAATTGTGTTCGCACTGCCCCTCCAAAAAGCATTCCCCCAGACCCAATGCCTCATCCTATCCCTTTGACCCTGCATTTCCCACGTCTAATCCACCTAACCTGCACATCCCTGGACGCTGGCAGACAATTAAGTATGGTCAATCCACCCTAACTTGCACATCTTTGGACTAGGGAAAGAAACCAGAGTAGCCGGTGGAAGCCCACACAGACACAGCTTGAATGGGCAAACTCCACACAGATGCTTGCCCAAAGCTGGAATCAAACCTGGGTCCCCAGTGCCACAAGTCAGCAGTGGTAACCTCTGAGCCACAATGCCACCCCATGGATTCAGAGGGCATTTAACAAAATAACTTTTTTTTCACTTAGGGAGGTGAGGATCTGGAATGGAAACCTCACAACCCTTACAAAAATATTTGCATGGGCACTTGACATGTCATAGCAATCAAGGAAATGGAACAACTGCAGGAAATTTGGATTTGTACATATTCAGTGGTAAGTTGTCCAACACTGAACTTTATTTTCTGAGATTTTGGGGACAGGGATGCAAATCCAGTGCTGATCCTGACCTAGGCCACTGAATATTCTGTACACCCAGCCTACCCCCTCAACTCACTGGTTCAATACCCCTGCTCCTGAACCCAAGCACTGTGGGTCACGGTAATGAGGCCCATGTTTCTCCCTCCTTGTCCCTCATGTAGAACTGCAGGAAAGAGTTCTGTAGTGAAGAGAGAGGGGAGAATGGCTTTACAGTGAACATTACCACTGAATCTTGCATGACCTTGGAAGTCTCAAATCGCCTCACAACCAATTAAGCACACTTGAGGTGTAGTTGCTGTGTTAGGGGAGATAAAGGCAGCAGTCAATTTGCACACAGCAAGGTTCCACAGAACGTGTGAGAATGGCAAGGTGAAGCTAAAGAAAAACAAAGCCTTTTCTGAAGGATAAACATAGATTACAATACAGGGGATACCCTGCTATTCTTAGGGGCACAGGACCTCTTCTTTTGCCCTGTGAGGGCAGATGTTGCCTTGGTTTCATATTTCATTCAATGGTCCTGTACAAAGTTCCAGCCTGGGTTATGTACTCACTCCTCCAGCAGCGGGACCTTGATACCTTCTCTTGCTGATACAGAATTGTGAGGTACCCCACCAAGCCGCAGCTGACATCTGACAGTGTGTGTGTGTGTGTGTGTGTGTGTGTGTGTGTGTGTGTGTGTGTGTGTGTGTGTGTGTGTGTGTGTGTGTGTGTGTG
>JAHRHZ010000277.1:1508736-1569849 GCA_024137785.1 Ginglymostoma cirratum
GTGTGTGTGTGTGTGTGTGTGTGTGTGTGTGTGTGTGTGTGTGTGTGAGAGAGAGAGAGAGAGAAAGAGCTGTTCATCTCTGATTTGAGTTGAAATAACACTGAGAAGCATTACTGTGGTAGACACCCTTCAATGTCCTGCTCCCAGATTGGTCCCCATTTAAAGTCTCATTTGAACATGGAAACTGATTTTCGAAAAATTCAATCAAGGGATATTGTCTAGAACAGCATTCATTGGCAGTTAAGAGTCAACCACGTTGCTGTAAATCTGGATAATATATAGGCAAGACTAGAACATTAATGTCCTAAAGGACATTGGTGAACCAGATGGGTTTTTCCTGACATCAGTCAACAATTAAACTCTTCATTTTGGATTTCTGAAAAATTTGAGACAAATTCCGCGACATTGGTGAGGCCTCTTCTGGAGTATCGTGTCCAGTTTTGGTTGCACTGTTATAGGGAGGATATTATTAGGCTGGAGGGGGTTCAGCCGAGATTTACTGGGCTGTTGCTGGGAGTGGAGTGTTTGAGTTATAAGGTAAGGCTGGATGGGCTGGGACTTTCTTCACTAAAGTGTGGGAAATTGAAGAGTGATCATTTAGAGGCTTATAAAATCATGAGGGGTATAGATAAGGAGAATGGCAGGTTTCTTTTCCCTAGGGTGGGTCATTTCAAGAGTGGGACATATTTTTAATGTGACATAGGAAAGATTCAAGAAAAACACGAGGGGCAATTTTTTCTTACAGAAAGTGGTTCATGTGTGGAATGAGCTTCCAGAGGAAGTGATGGCTGCGGATACAGTTACATTGTGTAAAAGACATTTAAGTAAGTAATGCTCAGATGGAGGGCTAAGCACAGGCATATGGGACTAGTTTGGATGGGGATTATGGTCAGCATAGACTGGTTTAACTGAAGGGTCTGTTTCCATGCTCTATGAATCTATCCCACTTGTCAGGGTGGGAACTGAACCTGGGTTCATAGTCTAGCATTAATACCATTAGGCCACCACCACCGCTATGCAGCATGCATTTTAATAATTATGGATGTCACCGGTTTGGTGACCATCATCAATTGACCCTTGAACTGAATGGACCGCAAGGACCATCTCAGAGGGTTGGTTAATTGCTGAGGGTCTGAAGTTACATAGAGATTAAGGAAAGGTTCCTTTTACTGTGCAGTTTGATGTCACACAATAAGTTTGGGATCAAGACAGTCTAATAGAGGGAAAGGCAAGTTCAAGAACTGTTTTCAGCCTTGGACTTCAAAATGACACTCTTTTATTGTACATTAATGCTAAAAACTGCCATTATACAGTAATTATAGATATAGCAGGCTTTGATTTATACTGGGATTAGTTGAGGTATAATCTACATTGTGTGTTTATATGCAAGTTTAGAGGGATATGGGCCAAAAGCTGGAAAATGGGACTAGATTAATTTAGGATATCTGGTCAGCATGGACGAGTTGGAGTGAAGGATCTGTTTCTGCGCTGTACAACTATGATTTTGTGTGCTCTTAAGACTGCTATTCATTCTAGAATGCTCCAACTCTGTACACTTTGGGCTATTTATACTCAGAGAAAGTCAAGAAGAGAAATTTGGGGAAAGTTCAGGGAGGTGTTCAGCAAGGCCTTTCTCAACATTAAGACCAAAAAGTTGCAGTTTCCATTCAAGTCCCCTGACCTTGAGAGAAGATTCTTGCTAGTGAGCAGCGAGAAGCCAACTAACAGGTATTGTTGTTCATTATCACTTGGTTAATATGTAATCTCACCTCATTAATATGCAGAGTCAACACAGTGTGGAGCTGGAGGAACACAGCAGGTCAGGCTGCATCAGAGGAGCAGGAAAGTTGACGTTTCGGGTTGGGACCCTTCATGAGTCCTGATGAAGGGCGTAAACCAGAAGCATCAACTTTCCTGCTCCTCTGATGCTATTGTGTTCCTCCAGCTCCACATTGTGTTGACTCTGACTCCAGCATCTGCAGTTCTTACTATCCCATTAATACGCAGGCTCCCATCCCCAGGATGCAAACCAGACACTGTGATTTCCCAACTTGGATGTTTGAGGAGATACCTGGAGATTTTGACTCACTCCATGGAACTTCTTAGATCATAGACTCCAGACAAAAGCATCTCAGGTGCACTTCATGGACATCAGCTGCACTCACCCCAAGTTCATGGACATTGGCGCGAGACATATGCCAACTTCATCATGGCACACCTCTAACCCACTTACAGTACAGTTCTGAACTTGAGTGCTGCAACTGAGTGTTGCAGTGGACACTTTACACACAGGAATTGGAACCCAGCTCATGGATTGGCATCAGGCTGCATCTCCAGGCTCCTCACTTAATGTCTTTGTGCTCTTTAATTTTGCACCTACTTCAATGCTCACACCTTCCTTGCCTTGCACATTGCCTCCTTAAAAACTCACCTTGGTTCAGAATTGCCTTGCTGTTCAGTGCAGACACAAAGCCTGGCAGTTTTTCATTCTGGTCACCAGTGATCAGTTGATGGCATAGAGGCGTGTGGCTCTGCACCTGTACTATATGTCAGCCACATTCTCACCAAAGACACGGCGTCAAGCAGACAGCCAGCTCTCCAAGTCTAAGGGGATTCTGCCTCAGACAATACCAGGGAGACACCCTTCCGCGAGGGTGTCTTGGCACAGTAAAACAAGGGCAGCCCCCCGATATCAGTCCAGGGATTAGGCACGGTCAGTTGGCAGCTTGGCCTTTTCAGTGTCAGGCGCTCTGTACCTCTACAGTCTGGGGATTGGGCTACAGTCAGCTCTGTGGGTCTAATGAAACACAGTCAGAGAGCTGTACAGATGTCAGTCAATGCTCTGGTCACTCATTGTGCTGTCTGGCTAAATAGTCAAAGGACACATTGCTAATCGCTAGAGGAGTTTGGCTGCTAAAAGTCAAGTGGGAGTTATCAGTGTTGAGAGATGGATCCTGGGGGACCTGATCATGGCGAATGGAACCGGAATGCTGGGTTTCAGAGGGATTTCCAACTGTCAAAGGGGCAAATTAATATACAACAAGGTGGTGTGAGGGAGACAATAGAGCATGTAAGGGGAAAGGGGTAATGTCTGAGATGCTGGGAGAGGGGTCATTAACAATCAGCAGCTTCTGGCTTTGATCAGGGCAGAGTGGACTACAATATCGGTCAGGTTTGTTCGATATACTGGGAACTGGGGATGAATGGGGAGAAGGTGCAAAATGAAGAGATGAGCATTTAAAAAAATGAGTTGGAGGAGGACTGAGGGAGGTCTTATGCCTTTGGGGTCGATAGGAAGGACTGCCAGGAAGGGAATGAGTACATCATTTGCCGTCATTTAATTGTCTTTCTGTCTTGTTTCTTCTGGTAGAGAGAGCCTGGGCCTTGGAAGCTAGGACAGGGGTCTCAGTCTGGGGCAGCGGGTGGCGGTGAGGGTGTGTGCCATTTATGCCTCCAGGGCCCAGACATATGCTGAGTGCATCCCGCCCAGGGGCAGGTGCACCCTCCTTGGTTTGAGCCCCCACTCGGCTGAGGGGAGGAGCAGGCAGGTTGGAGAAAGAAGGCCGCGCCACCTCTGCAGTGTCCTGAGAGGATCCATTGGCTCAGACCTTGCCTCCTGGCACCTGGAGTGAGGCTGATATCCCTTGTGTTCTATTGTTTTGCTGTTGGTGCTAAGCAACAGTGATTTGAGCAACGGAATGCAGGTCTGTGCTTATACCTAGCACACTCTGACATTACTGGAATTGGCCTTCTGACCTCTCAGTGGAGCCTTCCAGATGAATGTATAATGGAGACAGCAGGGTCCTACATTAGTCATGTCCAGTAACCTTTGTCTGTTGCTCAGACCAAACTTGCCAGCTGCTGCTATTTATTCCTGTATATTTGGTTGAAGTCCTGAAATGCTGACACCATGGACGCTGACTACTGCTGTACGCAAACCTTTTATACAGTCATACAGCATGGAAACAGACCCTCCAGTCCAACTAGTCCACGCTGACCAAATTTCCCAAACTAAGCTAGTTCCGTTTGACTGTGTTTAGCTCATGTCACTCTCAACCTTCCAATCCACGTGTCTGTCCAAATGTCTTTTAAATGTTGTAACTGTAGCTGTGTCCAATACTTCCTCAGGCAGTTTCATTCCATACATGCGCCACTTTCTGTGTGAAAAAAGTTGCCCTTCAGGTCCCTTTTAGATCTTTCACCAGTCACCTTAAATCTATGTGTTCTGGTTTTGGACTCCCCTATCCTGGGGTATAGACCTTGTCTATTCATCTCATCCATGCCGCTCATGATTTTATAAACCTCTATAAGGTTACCCCTCAGCCTCTGACGCTCCAGGTAAAAAAGCCCCAGCCTACCCAGCCTCTCCTTATAACTCAAGCCTTCCAGTCCTGGCAACATCCTTATAAATCTTTTCTGCATTGTCTGCAGTTTAGAAACATCCTTGCTATTAGCAAGGTGACCAGAACTGTATGCAGGCATCCAAGAGGAGCCTCCTGTGAAGCAGCAACATGACATTCCAACTCCTATGCTCAAAGGTCTGGGCAATGAATGCAAGTCTTCTTCATGCTTTCTTCAGCATCCTGTTTACCTGCGACATCACTGTCAAGGAACTATGTACCTGCATCCCTTGCTTCATTTGCACATCACTTTAAATTTACATCCTTTCGTTCTTTTTTGCCATTTATGGTGATAAAAGATCTCCATTAACACTAGTTCTCTCCACAGCTGCTGCCTGACCTGTTGAGATTTTCCAGCATTTTCCCTCTGTCCTTATTTCAGATTTCCTGCATCCACAACATATTGTTTTCGTTAAAAAAAAAGACCCAGGCTGTCGAATCCAGTGATGCAACGTCTCTGGGTCTCACTGTGTCCCCACTGGTCCTTATTCTACCACTCTGTGCTATAAATAACCTGCTTATTGCTGATTAATGCTAAACTGGATAACAGCAGACGACCCAGTATCGAGGATGTCTGGGATGCTTATGTAAGCGACCTGGATACTTTCAGCAAATGTAAACAATGAGATGCTCGACACTGGTAGGAGCCTTTAAGTTGGTTATGTAACAGGGCAGGTGAATTTGACATAACCGAGTGAAAAGTGGGCTGATTGAAAATCGCTCGACACAAAACAAGTCAACATAACTGAATGGCTGCATCATTTGCAACACACTACTGAAACTGTCATCGATGCTTTTCCTTATTTCCAGACTTACGTATTCTGCTTCCAGCCTCACCTTCCACCTCTCAGTCTCTAGGAAGTTGACCATATCTGATCCCTGTGCTCTAACCCGCACCAGGCCCTGTGCGTGACCAGGAGCTCTGGTTCTCAGTCTAGAAATACCTGCTGTATTCTTACTGCTGTGTGATTACAGTAGGAAGTGTTAACAGCGCAGAAGATGGCCCTTCAGCCTATCCTGTCCACACTGGCTCTCTAAATGAGCATCGCTGAGTCAATGCCATTCTCCCTGCTTTCCCCCTTGTCCTTTCGTATTATTTTCATCCAAATGACCATCAATACCACCCCTGAATGCTTCAATTGAACTTTCCACCTCCACACTTTCAGGCAGAAAATTCCAGGCCCTAACCATTTACTGTGTGAATAAAGCTTACTTCACTTGATCTTTGTTTTGCAAATCACTTTTGTGTTCTCTGATTCTTTACAAGTGGGAACAATTTTGCCCCAACCTACTCTGCCCAGGCACCCTCCCTGGTCATTTTGGAAACTTTAACCGAATCTCCTCTCCAAGGGAAACAGTCCCAATTTCATCATGGAAGTTTCTCATCCCGGAACCAATTCTTGTGAAACCCCTTCGGTGCTCTCTCTAATGTGATCACGTACTTGCCCAGAGCTGATCAAACATCTCTATCTCTGTTACCTCCTATTTAGGATTGCAACGCTGAACGTTTACCTTTATTTCCTAATTTACATGTGAAATTTTGTACCTATGTACCTTTGTACTTAAGATGGCACTGGGAATGGTGACTTTGTACACTTTTCGCTGTGCTCATGTATCCCCGTACTTGAGTACGTGTGGCAATAAACTTAATTCTGATTCTCATTCCTCCTGCTCTCCAATCAGCTTTGATTTGGGGCCTTGCCATACCGCAGTTTACTTGATCCTAAACCTCTCCATATCTCTGTCCTCCTTACAGCTACCTATTTGACCCAACCTCTGGCCATCTTCTTCCGTTCCTTCTTCAGCTCAGTGTTTTCATTCTGATCACACTTTCGCAAAATATGTTGGCTATTTTACTCTATAAAGGCACGTTGTCAATCTTATTGGATGCGGTAATTTTGGGACTGTACTGATAAACATTAAAACATTCAGCCCTACAAGCCTGCTCCACCATTCAGTCCCCTGTTCCCGATTTCTCCCCCATACCCTTTGATCCCTTTAGCCCTAAAAACTATATCTAGCTCCTTCTTGAAAGTATTCAATATTTTGGTTTCAACCGCTTCCTGTGGGAGAGAATTCCACAGGATCATCACTCTCTGAATGAAGACATTTCTCCTCATCACAGTCCTGAATAGTTTACTCCATATCCTTAAACTATGACTCAGGTTCTGGACTCCTCGGTTATTAGGAACTTCTTTTCTGTGTTTATCCTATCTGGTCCTGTTAGAACTTTATAAGTTTTTATGATCTCCCCTTATTCTTCTAAACTCCAGTGAACATAATCAAGAGATCCAGTCTCTCTTCATATGTCAGACCTGTCATCCCAGGAATTAGTTAGATAACCCTTTGTTGTGCTCCCTCCTTGTAGAGATTGTAGCGAGGTCAGGCAGCTGGACCTCACAGAATAGGAGTTCCCTGACTGGGGGTGTTAACCTGGTCCAATCATGGAGGCCTGGCTGACAGATATAAACAGGAAGGACAGAGATACTGACACTGTGAGAGCTGGCTCTGAATGAAGCAGTACTTGACCCAAGGACTGTTCATGTGTAAATAAAGAGTGACTTGGTGACGGGATATTGGTCTCTGTGGAGTTATTTCACATCCATAGACAGAACACCGTTCCCCAGATAAGGAAACCAAATCTGCACACAATATTTCTAAGTGTGGTCACTCCAAGGCCCTGTACAACTGCAGCAAGACATCTCCTGCTCCTGTACTCGAACCGTCTTGCTATGAAGGCCGACACACCATTTGCCTTCTTCACCGCCTTCTGCATCTGCATGCTTTCCTTCAGCAACTGGTGCACAAGGTCACCCAAGTCCCATTGCACCTCTCCCTTTCCCAAACTGTCTTCATTCAGGTAATAAGCTGCCTCTCTGTTTTCTGTGACCAAAGTGTATAACCCCACATTTATCCACATTGTACTGCCATTTCCCCACACACTCAACTTGCCTAGATCACATTGAAGCATCTCTTCAGATCACCCTCCCAAACCTGGAGATATTACATTTAGTTCCCTCATCTATATTGTGAATAGATTGAGCTTTGTTGGGGTGTGGAGGAAGTCTTTCTATTTCTCCTGATCCAACGTGAATAATCTCTGTAAGATTCTTGCATGGTGCCTGTTTCTCAGCAGAGTTTCCACAGTAGGAGTGCGTGCTTTTAATCTATAACAGCCAGCCACTGTTATTTCCCTTAATTCCCACTGCGTTCCAGTTTCTAACCCAGCCCCCACCTCCCACCGGCTGCACTACCTGTGAGCACCTAAATTCATAGAGCTGGGAGCAGAGGGTCTCTGGCCTTGGCACGCAACGGAGATTGAGCGGGTCCCTGGATGCCAGCCAAGGTACTGAAATCACCAATGCAGGAAAGCCTTATTGCCGCAGCCTCCCCTCCTGTTCCTGTGAAGTATTTCCTGGGGAATGCCAGCCAAGACTTCAGGGAGGCTTTTGGCAGCTGCTGCCCCAGGCACAGTGATTGACACATGGTGGTCCCCTGGCGTGGCCAAGGAAGTGCCTGCATTTTCGCAGAGATAGGTAACAGAGGCTAGGCTCATCATGGGGAAATAACTGAGAGATTCCAGCGTCTGGTGTTTGGCTAGAGCTGTTCGTGTGACTGAAGGCCTTTTGCTATTTCTTAATAGAACCCCTACAGTGAGGAAGCAGGCCATTGGGCCCACACCAACCCTCCAATGAGTATCCTACCCAGTCCAGCACCCCCCCACCCTATCCCTGTAACCCTGCATTCCCAATGGCTTACTCACCCAGCCTGCACACCCCTGGACACTATGAGGCATGGCCAGTCCAGCCTAACCTGTACATCTTCGGACTGTGAGAGGAAAATGAGCACCCGGAGGAAATCTATACAGACACGGGGAGAATGTGAAAACTGCAGACAAGGGTGGAGTTGCATCCGGGGTGCTGAGAGGCAGCAATGCTAATCACTGAGCCTTTTTCCTTTGCCTGCAACTGACTAAAAGCATCAGCCCTGTCAGGGATATATAACTTGCCCCTGAAGCAGACTATTGCATGTTCAAGTCCCTCTCTAATGGTAACTCGAGTGTAAAATTCAAGCTGATGCTCCCGTGCGGTGCTGCGGGAGTGCTGTTCTGTTGGAGACTGCACCTTCCCCTCTGGAGAATTTAGAACACATCATGCAACTATTTTTAAAAGGCATAGCTCTTTCTTGGTCAATGTTCACTAACAGCAACAAAAGGAGGTGTATCTGGTCTTTATCTCTTTCCTGTTGTGGAGAGCTTGCTGCGTGCAAAACGATTTTCATGTACAATATGACAATGTTGACTCATAAATATTGGCTGTAAAGGCTTCACTGGCAACAGCACAGTGGCTCAGTGGTTAGCACTGCTGCCTCACAGTGCCAGGGATTCGGGTTTGATCCCATCCTCGTGCGACTGTCTGTGTGGAGTTTGTACACTCTCACTGCAATTGCGTGGGTTTCTTCCAGGTGCTCCGGTTTCCTCCCACAGTCCAAAGATGTGTAGGTTAGGTGGATTGTTCATAGGAGTGTCCAGGGATGTGCAGGCTAGGTCAATTACCCATGGGAAATGCAGGGGTAAGGTGGGTCAGGGTGGGTATGCACTGAATGGCCTGCTTTCACAGTGTAGGGATTCTAAGTGTTTCGTGACTGGATGTGCGGCTTGCTAGGCATGTCAGAGAATAGTTAAAAGCCAGCCACAATGCTGTGGATCCTTTTTATTAATTCCTTCATAAGAAGTGGGCATATTCGGTTATCCTGCATTTATCACCCATCCTTTATTACCCTTGAGAGGAAGTCCAGAAGCTGCCATCTTGCATCACTGCAGTCCATGTCGGGTAGGTACACCGACAGTGCTGGGATCCCAAAACTATTTTCTTTATTCACTAGAATGTGGGTTGTGGGTGTCACTAGCAGTCCTGACAATTATTGCCCATTCCTAGCTGCCCTTGAGAAGGTGGTGGTGAGCTGTCTTCTTGCACCGTTACAGTCCATGTGCTGTAGGTAGACCTACAACACAGTTAGGGAGTGAATTCAGGATTTTTACCCAGCAACACTGAAGGAATGGCAATATATTTCCAAGTTAGGATGGTGAGTGACTCAGAGGGGAAATTGCAAGGGGTGGTGTTCCCATGTATCTGCTGCCCTTATCCTTCTAGATAGAAGTGGTCGTGAGTTTGGAAGGTGCTGTCTAAGGAGCATTGGTGAATTTCTGCGGTATATCGTATAGACAGTACAGTCTGCTGCTACTGAGTGTCAGTGGTCTGTGTTGATGTGGTGCCAATAAAATGGGCTGCTTTGTCCTGGATGGTGTTGAGCTTCTTGAGCGTTGTTGGAGCCGCTCCCATCCAGGCAAGTGGGGAGTTTCCCATCACACTCCCTGACGTGTGCCTTGTAGATGGTGGACGGGCTTTGGGAAGTCAGGTGGTGAGTTACTTAAAACAGTATTCCCAGCCTCAGACCTGCTCTTGTAGTCACTGTATTCATGTTGGTGAGTACATTTCAGTTCCTGGTCAATGGTGACCCCAAGATGTTGACAATGGGGGATTCAGTGATGCTAACGCTATTGAATGTCAATGGGTATTAGTTAGATTGTCTCTTGAATTACAGGTAGACCAGACTGAGCAATGACAGCAGATTTCCTTCCCGAAAGGGACATTAGTGAACCAGATGGGGTTTTGCAACAATCCATTAGTTGTCATGGCCACCTTTACTGGGACTTGCCTTCAATTCCAGATTTATTAATTAAATTTAAATTCCATCAGCTGCTGTGGCGAGAATTGAACCCCCTTTCCCAGGGCATTAGCCTGAGCCTTTGGATTGTTTGTACAGTAGCTTTACCACTCCACCACCATCTCCCCCATCTTGTGATAGGTGCTATATAAACGCACGAGTTTCTTTGCTGACTCATGTGACTGGCTTGAACTCTGAATTTGAGGCTTCTGGACTGATGGGTTTGTTTGAAGTGTCAGTACAGAGAATGGGGAGAGGGTGGACCTGCCTCTTGCAATCTTTTCACTTAAGGACTTCTGCCAACCCTATACAATTGCCCCTGGGATTTGTACCTTTAGTCCTTTGTTCATTTGTAGCAAGTTCTCTAGCCTTTCTCTTTTCCCATCTGGTCAGTTCCTCTACGTCCCCTGTTTTCCCTTCCCATTTTAATCTGAGGACTTGCTCTGCACCTTAAACCCCTCCTGATTTCCACACAATGTGGTCGCTCCTGCTTGGATTTCTGGCCTCTGCTCTGGCTTCAGTTTCTTTCTCATTGGAATCTCTCTGCATTGAGTGTGGCAAAGTGCAGCCAAGTTACCAGTCTGAAATTGCTGTCTAACCTCCACTCTCAGCGCCTTGTGAATGGGACTTTAAAAAAATTACAATAAAACATTATTTTGTTATGTGTAACGTTAATCCTCTGATACAGGCTATAATAAATGATTATGGTCAAACTTAAAAACATGAACTAAATTGAACAAAATGTCTATGCATACGCATGTTGATGATAGTTATAGCTCTCCTCTGTTGTTGGGTCTCCCTGCACCCAATACCCAGGAAGTGTCTGTGCCCATGACAGGATCTACCGCCAGACCTGAATATTCCCACCTTCAGCAAAGGACACTCACTGCTTTAGTTCTTTATTCTTTTAAGCGCGTGGGCGTCACAGTCAAAGGCCAACATTTGTTGCCCATCCCTAATTCCCCTCGAGCTGTGTTACTTGCCATTTTGGAGGACAGTTAAAGCCTAACACATTGCTTTGAGTCTGGAGTCCCATGTATGTTGTACTGGCTAAAGGCAGCAGATTTCCTTCCCTCCCGATGTCCTTATCCCTAGCAAAATAACCCCACCACTTCCCGATGCTGCAAAACCCAGCTCATCATCGTGATCTCGGCGAGGCAAAGACTTAAACGTACAAGGTACTGAACTGAAACAAAGTTGCTGGAAAACCTCAGCAGGTCCATAAGACCATAAGACCATAAGACATAGGAGTAGAAGTAAGGCCATTTGGCCCATCTGGCAGCATCTGTGAAGGAAAAAACCAGAGTTAACATTCCTGAAGAAGGGTCACCGGACCCGAAACGTTAACTCTGTCTTTTCCTTCACAGATGCTGCCAGACCTGCTGAGGTTTTCCAACAATTTTGCTTTTGATCCTGATTTACAGCATCCGCAATTCTTTTGGTTTTTATAAGGTACTAAACTGGACAGGTACTTTTTTTTCAAATCAATCTGTTTAGATGTCTTATAACACATATCTGGGGTTTGAATCCAGGCCTTCTGGTCCAGAGGGTGGGATGCTACTGCTGTAACAAAAAACCAAACCAATTTGCACTTTCACCAGTACTCAACCCCTGAAACAAGATTGTCCCTCTCATGAGCAAACTGAATGCTTGGGTGTTTGAGAAGGCGCTTAGGATATTATGAAGCTGGGGAGGGTTCAGAAAAGATTTACCAGGATGTTGCCGGGAAAGCAAGATTGATTCATATGGATAGGTTGGAATGTTTTTCACTGGAACCGAAGAGGTAGAGGGGTGATCTGATAGAGGTTTATAAAATCATGAGGGGTATAGATTAGGTGAATGGCAGGTGCCTTCTCCCGAGGGTGGGGGATGTCAAGACTAGGGGCATATTTTTAAGGTGAGGGGAGAGAGGTTTAAAAAAAGACATGAGGGGCAACTTTTTTCACACAGAGAGTGGTTTGTGTGTGGAATGACGTGATGGATGTGGGTATAGTTGCAACATTTAAAAGTCAATTCGATAAGTACATGAATAAGAACTGTTGGGAGGAATATGGACCAAGCACAGGCAGGTGGCACTAGTTTAGTTTGGGACTTTTTTTCCTTTATTCATTCACACAATGTGGGCATCACTGGCTAGGCAGCATTTATTGCTCATCCCTAATTGCCCAGAGGGCTGTAAAGAGTCAGCCACATTGCTGTGGGTCTGGAGTCACATGTAGGCCAGACCAGGTAAAGATGGCGGTTTCTTTCCCGAAAGGACATTAGTGAGCCAGATGGGGATTTCCCTCAACAATTGATTCACGGTCATCATTAGATTCTTAATTTCAGACATTTATTGAATTCAAATTCCACCGTCTGCTGTGGTGATTTGAACCCAGCTCCTCAGAACGCTATTTGGGTCTCAGGATTAACAGTCTAGTGATAACACCACTAGGCCTTTGCCTCCCCAGACTATGGTCAGCATGGACTGGAAGGGCCGAAGGGTCTGTTTCTGTGCTGTACGACTCTATAACTCGATAACTCCCCTTTGTTTCATTCCCTGCTTTCCATCAGAAGCTGACACAAGATCTTCAAAGACTTGGCAGAAACAGAGAATGAGAAACAGTGTCAGAAGCAGAGAGTCAAAAGCAGAGGATGAGAAACCGAGTGCAAGGAACTGAGTGTCAGAAACTGAGTCTGAGCTGTACTGAGAGATTTTACACCTCTCAGCTCATACTGTCTACAATCACACAGCTCCCATCCTGTAATGCTCTGTATATTTTTTTCACCTTGTCCCTCCTTCACAAGACATACCTTTTGCCCCATTAAATGCAACCCCTGACTCCTTGGTCCTCTGCTCATCTATATCATCAATGTTTTTTGAAATCTTCTCCTTAAAATGAAAACGCTTCTATTTGATCTAAAATAACATCCAATCGGCAAATTCCCCTTCTTCTCTGAGCATATTGTCACCATTGTACCCAACAGTCATTGTACAAACCGGGAATGGCCTGGTAAACAGTGGCAATGTTTATAAAGGGATAACAAGCATGGGGCTGGATGAACACAGCAGGTCAAGCAGCATCATAGGAGCAGGAAAACTTGACGTTTCGGGCCTAAACCCTTCATCAGAAAATCTTTGCGCAATGTTTATAAATGCTACTCTTCTGCCCTATTTATCTTGTCCGTACGATCTTTGGTAGACATCACCCTGCTATTCCTAACCCTCCCTGTGTTTCGCATCCGCAGAACTGTCCCTATGTCCCCATGCATCAAGGAAAATGGCTTCTTCTCCTGCCCCATGTGAGCAGTTGCTATGGTTTTGAATTCTCACTTTGTCAACAAGCTACTCTTAAGCAACCCATTTCACCAAAATTCAGTTAACTTCCAGAAATAGGCCAGTGATGGCTAAGTTTCTGTCGGTGTCCCCGCTCTCTCAGTAGACAATTATTTCTGTTGCCCAGCAGATCTCAACCTGTGGATGAACTGGAACTTTCTGGTCTATGGAGGCCAATGCTTCCATTAAACGTTGTACCCAGCAGAAACCAGCTCTACTCCTTCCAATCACGGGCTTAGACTGAAGCCAAGAGGAAAACTTGTGTGATGTTAGACCCGTAGCTGGCCTTCAGACATCACTGGCCTAGTGGAATTATCACTGAACTGTTAATTCAGAATCCCAGGTAATGTTCTGGGCACTGGGTTTGAAGCCTGCCATGGCAGCTAGTGGAATTTGAATCCAATGAAAAATAAGAAATCTGGGATTAAGAGTCTAATGATGACCATAAATTGATTGTTGGACAAACCCACCTGGTTCATTAATGCCCTTTTGTTGGAAACTGCCATCCTTACCTGGTCTGGCCTACATGTGACTTCAGGCCCACAGCAATGTGATTGCCTCTTAACTGCCCTCTGGGTAATTAGGGACGGGCAATAAATGCTGGCCTAGCCAGTGATGCCCTCATCCTGTGAATGAATAAGGAAAAAAAGAGTAGAGTGTAAGAGTCGGAGTAAGTTCTCAAGGCTGCCTCAATAAATTAACAGTTTGTGGCCTCGGTTCCACTTTATTGTCCATTTGCCATAGAGTCATAGACATCTGCAGCACCGACAAAAGCCCTGTGGCCCATCCTGTCCACACCAGTCAAAAACAACCACTTAACTATTCTAATTCCATTTTCCAGCACTAGTCCCTGGTAAATCAAAAATCTAACTCAATCATGAACACATTGAACAATCCTGCTCCCACCACTCTCTGGGGGAAAGAATTATAAATGTTAATGAGAGGAAAAAGATTCCTCCTCACTTCCATCTTAAATGAGAGACAGGAATGCCTATGTTCCCTTTTGTATCAGTTCCCGTCTCAAATCTTCCTCCCTTATTCACCATCACTGAAACCCTTGCCATTTCTGTCCTTGCATCTTCTAGCTCATAGTCCCTGCATTCCAACAGGCATAAAGTCCAACTTGTCCACATCTCTACTGCCCAATATTCTTCCATCTTCCCACTATGCTAAGTACGTGCGATGCACCAAACTACGGCAGTCCCTGTCGACAGTGTAATGCAGGAGATGTGTCGGATGGTGACAGACTGTGCCGCAGTGTTGTACCAGTAATTGTACATGTGCAGCTCTGTTAACTAGAGATCCCATCTCTGGGAAAGATGCAATGTATCTGTGCCTCAGGTTGTTACTGACCCTGTTACAGTGCAACACGGGTGTTGTATCTGTGTATGAAGCCAGGGGACTGATGGCTGAATAAGATTATTGTTATTAAATGTATGCTTCATTTGAATAATGTATTCAAGCGTGGGGATTGGGACTAATTTCCTGTTCCACCAAAGCCCCATAGCAGTCACAGATAATGCTCCAGAAATAGTATATTTTAATAAGTTCTCTCTGCACTACACTTAATTCTTGTCATTGCTACGGACTGGCACTGTTATTCTGACTTTACTTTTGAACAGAGGAGATGGTAAGAAAGCTGAATTGGAGATGTCCCTGTTTACTGACACTGCAGGCTAAGGTTCCCCATGTGGCACTGCGAAAGTGTATTTATGTTCCCGTTAATATGCAGAGTGCTGGAGGAGAGGGGAAGGGGGTGGAGATTTACAATGGCTGCGTCACATTCACTGAAGTTTTTGATGGTATTTGTCGAGCCATCTCACTCGGAAGCCAGCTTACAGATTTATTTTCGAAAGCCAGAATAAATCTGCCTCTGGAGTGCCGATCCTGGCAAGTTAGTTAAACCTTGTGCCAGGTCGGTGAATTCAGTGAACCCCTCCGAGACACTTTGCAGCTCCTAAAGCACCATTTAAGCGCTGTGGTGAAGCAACGACAAATTTGTACATAGAAAGATCCCAGCCAAAGGAATGAGGTAACGACCAGGCCGCCGCTGGATAGCCCTCGAATATTGTTGAGAAGGGAGATGCCTTTCATCTCGTACTCATCAGGATCATCAGTTGGATGGCCAGTGGTTGACAGGCCCGGAGTGGAGTGAAGCAGTGTGTGGACTGGAGGCCAGTGTGGTCAGCCTATCACGAATGGCGGGCAGCAGCTTGCGAGCCTGCTTGGGGTCGGCCCAGTGTGTGGGAGAGCAGACCACGTGTGGAAAGCCCCCAGGCTATAGAGGGACTGTAATGTCTGTCTTTTAACTTTACCTTTTTATTTCCCTAATTTATAGTATGAAGAACTGCAACTTAGAACTTTTAGCTTCCCTGTTTACTTCTCTATTTTTGTACCTAATCTATTTTAGTACGTGGGTTTTGTTGAGTAGGTACTTAGTGCCTAAGATGGTGCCGTGTGCAACGACATTGTATGTTTTTCACTTAATTCCTGTACTCAAGTACTTTACAATAAAACCTAATTCTGATTCTAATTCTAAAAAGCAAGAATACCAAATTTCAGAAAATCACAACAATTTATACAACCGGAGAATAGGCGCGTTGGTCAGCAAATTAGCTCTGATCGGCCATGGCATTGTTTTGAGAGAACAATGGGCAGCTCTCAGCTCCCCAGATCCTGAGTAACTTAAAGAAAGGTTTGAACATAGTCACCTTGCCATTGGGTATAGTTGACTTGTGGGGACTGTAAGCCAAAGTCTTTGACAATTAGCTTCAAGGCAGTCTGGTTTTCAGTGATGTCAGTTGAACTATAAACAGACCTTAGTCAAAGAGGTAGATTTTAAAGTTTTCTTCAAGGAGGAAAGAGTGGGATATCAGGTGGGGAGGAAATTATTGAAAGGTCTTCAAGCTTGGAGGTACTTACACACAAGACTTGGCAAGCTAACACACAGGTGCAGCAAGTAATCAGGAAGGCTAATTGAGAGTTGGTCCTTATTTCAAAGAGGGATTTGAGTGTAAGAGTAGGGAAATCTTACTGCAACTATACAAGGTAATGGTGAGACCACATCTAGAGTAGTGCAAGCAGTTTTGGTCCCCCATGTTTAAGGAAAGAAATTATTTCATTGGAGACAATTCAGAGAAGGTCCACTAGGATGATCCCCTGTATGGAAAAAATGTCTTGTGAGCAAAGTTTGGGACTGTATTCACTGGAGTTTAGAAGAATGAATGGTGTCCTCATTGTGACAAATAGGATTCTTAAGGGGCTTGACAGCTGAGAGGGTGTTTCCCCACATAGGAGTGTCTAGGACCAGAGGACACAGTTTCAGAATTAAGGGGTGCCAACTGAAGACTGAGATGAGAAGGAATTTCTTCTCTCAAAGGGTTATGAGACTTTGGAACTCCTTTCCACAGAAAGCTGCGTATATTTAATGCTGAGGTAGATAAATTCTTGATCAATGGGGAAATGAATGGGTTATGGAGAAAATGCAGGAAAGTGGAGTGAGGAATGTCAGATCAGCTATGATCCTATTGAGTAGCAGAGCGATCCAAGCCTGTTCGATTTTTCCTGATCACCATAATCCCTCAGTTCTGTGACTCCCTGCAAATCTGATTTATATACTTTCTGCAAAAATGCTCCCATGTCCCCTTTATATTATGGAGACCAGAGGTACACTCAATACGTCTAACCAGGGTTCTATAACAGTTAAGCTAACATCAGAGCTATCATATAAAATGCTGTACATCCACAATGTACCTCTCAGCATTTATGCTGTCAAGCCCCTTAAGAATCCTATGTGTCATAATGGGAACACACCTCATTCTTCTAAACTCCAGTCTGGGGGCAGAGCTGAGTATGGTGGCCATCACCAAGGAGAAGGTGCTAGTAAAACTGATTGACCTGAAGGTGGATAAACAACCTGGACCAGATGGACTACACCCCAGAGTTCTAAAACAAAAAGCTAAAGAGATGGTGGAAGCTTTAGTGGTGATCTTTCAGGAATCACTAGATTCAAGGAGTTTCCCAGAGGACTGGAATATCGCTACCATGACACACCTGTTTAAAAAGGGAGTTAGGCAAAAGACGGAAAATTACAGGCTGATTAGCCTAACCTTGGTCGTAGGTAAGATTTTAGAGTCCATTGTAAAGGATGAGATTTCTGAATATTTGGAAGTGTATAGTAAAATAAGGCAAAGTCAGCATGGTTTCATAAAGGGAGGTCATGCCTGACAAATCTGCTGGAATTCTTTAAGGAAGTAACGCGCAGGGTAGACCAAGGAGAGCCATGAATGTTATCTACCTGGACTTCAGGAAGGCCTTTGATAAGGTGCCACACAGGAGGCTGCTGAGTAAGATAAGGGCCCATGGTGTTCGAAGCAAGGTGCTAGCATGGATAGAAGATTGGCTGTCTGGCAGAAAGCAGAGAGTACGGATAAAAGGGTCTTTCTCAGGATGGCAGCTGGTGACAAGTGGATATCCGCAAGGGTCAGTGTTGGGACCACAACTTTTCCACTTTATACCTTAATGATCTAGATGAAGGAACTGAGGGCATTCTGGCTACGTTTGCAGATGATACAAAGATAGGTAGAGGGACAAAGAGTATTGAGGAGGTGGGGAGGCTGCAGAAGGATTTGGACAGCTTAGGAGAGTGGGCAAAGAAGTGGCAGATGGAGTACAACGTGGGAAAGTGTGAGGTCAGGCACTTTGATAAGAATAAAAGCATGGACTATTTTCTAAATGGGAAGAAAATTCAGAAGTCTGAAGTGCAAAGAGACTTGGGAGTTCTAGTCCAGGATTCTCTCGAGGTAAACTTGTAAGTTGTGTCAGTAGTCAGGAAGGCAAATGCAATGTTGGCATTTATTTTGAGAGGACTTGAATATAAAAGCAGGGATGTAGTACTGAGGCTCTATAAGGCTCTGGTCAGGCCATATTTGGAGTATAGTGTGCAGTTTTGGGCCCCATATCTCAGGAAGGATGTACTGGCCCTGGAGCAGGTTCAGAGGAGGTTCACGAGAGTGGTCCCAGGAACGGAAAGCTTAACATATGAGGAATGTTTGAGGATTCTGGGACTATACTCATTGGAGTTTAGAAGGATGAGGGGGGATCTAATTGAAACTTACAGAATACTGAATGGCCTGGACAGATTGGATGTTGGGAAGATGCTTCCATTGATAGGAGAGGCTGGGGCCTAAGGGCACAACCTTAGAGTAAAGGGAAGACATTTTAGAATAGAGATAAGGAGAAACTTCTTGCCAGAGAGTGGTGAATCTATGGAATTCACTGCCACAGAAGGCTGTGGAGGTCAGGTCATTGAGTACATTTAAGACTAAGATAGATAGGTTCTTGATTATCAAGGGGATCAAGGGTTACGGAGAGAAAGCAGGAGAATGGGGCTGAGGAACTTATCAGCCATGATTGAATGGCGGAGAAGACCCAATGGGCCGAATGGCCTTATTTCTGCTCCTATGTCTTATGGTCTTAATGTATGACAGTAATGCCAGTACTGTCGATCACTCAGGTATATGGGGTTGATATGAAGGCTATCGTATAGCAGGTTGATAACAGGATATGTCATTATGATGTCAAGGGTAAATATCATATCTGTTTGTCATTACAGTCCAAAAGGTTAATTTGGGCACTGTAGAATAAATTATTAATATTGGGACAGTGTAAAATTATAAACGGTTAGTTTAAGGCAGTGTAAAACTATCATACTTTTATAATTTCAGAGCCATAAGTCACTTATGTGCAAAGGCGGATTGGCAGTATAGAGTAAAAATCTGAAAGAGCTGTGGATGTTGTAAATTGGAAATGAGAACAGAAATTGTTGGAAATGCTCAGCAGGCCTGGCAGCATCTGTGGAGAGAAGTCAGACGTAAAGTTTCAGGTCAAGCGACCCGTCCCCAGAACAATGTAGAGGGCTTCTGTTAAGGATATGTATCATTTTAGCTTGAACAGACAGTGTACGATTGAGGTATAAAGGCTTAACTGTTGATTATGGCAGTGTGTAGGGTTAATGTCAGCTGTAGATCGCAGAATTTGAAGGGTTCATATCAGAAATGTCAAATACAGTAGTTTATGATATTAGTGTCAGTGGTATTGATTCCATAGGGCCAGCAGGAGAGTTACACCTTGTGATATTGCAACTATGTTCAATATGATCAGTACTTGTGGCTTGGAAGGCAGGACATTAGAATTTGTTTGTAAAACGATAGCGAGTAAGAGTGCGTGGTCCCTTTAAAAGGTTTTTTTTTATAATGTCTGCAAGTAACAGCAGATACACAGAGAGTTCTTGGGACCGAAACATTGTATCAAAAAGCTGCACTGTTAGCAGGCAAAGCAGCATTTTTATCAAGACAACAGATTTTTGACTTTAGCCAATTAATTTAAACCAGGCCCTAGATACCAAAACCCAATTAAGTTTAAATCTGATGGTATTGAGAACCTAGGACCAATCCTATTGTAAGAAATTAATAGGCCATCATGGGTATAAAAGAAGAGGACATTTGACAATCAGTGTGGGAGCAAACTGCCATCTGTTAAGAGAACAGCTCTCAACAGCCATCAGCTCTAAAGAAAGAGAAAATTGTTGGCTCTGACAGAAATCTCTAAGATCGCAGAGTCAGCACCATCTAAATAAAGATATTGTGACACTCTTAGCTAATATTCCTGACACAAGAATTCGATGGAGGAAGATGTTCCTGCCTGGAGGACTGCAGAGAAGGCAAGGAATATTCTGGAAGACTTATACTGGCTGTAATTTTGAGAGATTAAACATTTTAAAAATTAATTTGGTTTATATAAGTGGGACTTATATCCATTGGAACAGCATACCATTAGAATTTTGTGTTATTTGGGAATAGTTAGTTGTTAAGTGGGGAATTGTTTAGTTTGTTAGTAATTCTATTAATTTGTTCACTGTTAGAGTTAGATAAATAAATTGTTACACTTGTTGCTTGTAAAATGAGTATCAGAGATTTCTTTCATTTAACCTCTGCTCAGTAACACAGGGTAGAACATTACAGTGGTAGAAAGATTTGTAGTGATGTGTGTCACCAAGGCAGAAAGGATTAACGTTTTACTGTTGACCATTTAATGGCAACCATGTCCAATTTGTTCGCACTTTCAGCTCTGAGTTAGAAGTTTGCAGTGTGTCATTACTCTGATGACAATTGCTGACACCTCATGGTGTTTGTCACCACTATGACCATGTATTTCAGAGTAGAGCTGGATGAACACAGCAGGCCAAGCAGCATCAGAGGAGCAGGAAAGCTGACATTTCGGGTCTGGACCCTTCTTCAGAAAATTTCAGAGTAAGGTTTGTTTGAGATAAGTTTTTTTCCCACCAAACATCCTTTGTCTAGGACCTACCTAATGTTCAATGGTGCTGGATGCACTGTCGCTGAACCTTTACAGAAGAGATGCTGTTCTTCATTATCAAGTTTCTGAATAATAGCAATAAGTACAATTATGTAACAATTCAGGCATAAAATACTGGGACTGTTGGGAGCTGTACAGACGCAACTGTTCTCTCCAAAGAGCACCTTTTCCCCACTCTCAGGCTGTGTGTGACATCAGTAGAATGAGGGGAGCTCTATTTAGCATGAACACTAACTCTGCTAGAACTTTTACCACAGACTGCATTTCCCCCAAACTCTTTACCTCATTTTTACCCCATCCTATATATATTACATTTACCACTACACTATCTCTCCCAAGCCTCTGACCTCACAAATGCAGATAACCTGGCAGGTTTGCAATTTTCCCAGAATGTAATGGATCTAGATGAAGGGTAGATTTTGCTTGAGGACCGTGGACACTTATTCTGATCCAAAGAGGTTTTTTAAATCCCTTTGATATCATCATTCCTTATAGACCTTGTTGTTGGTCCATATTCTTATCTGGTAGACCCTCAATCTCCTTCACAACGAAACTCTTTTCTGCTAACAAAACCAGTTGGCCAAAACATCATTTTGGGGTTGGGGTTGAAATGCATGGAAGGGGCTGCTCCATTGAAACATATGCCCTCTTCTTTAGATTTTCCTGGATTTCTTGACCAAGCATGATCCTTCTCGTTGGAAGAGGTAGTTGATTTTCCTCAGTAAGCTAGGTGTTTATCCCAGGAAATGTCTTTGTCTTGACCATGTCCTCAATCCGAGGACATTAGTCTGGCTCCCGTGCTACCTATCTCCCTCAGTTTGGTGTTTAGATTGGTCATTGTCAGTTGCTCTCTGTGGTTGTTTAACTGGCCAACTAGATCTTCTTTTCTCACATGCTCAGTTCTGTTACTGGGATTTTTCTGCTTCACTCATAGCCATCTCACATTGACTGTACTGCAGTTGAACAACATCCATTAAGGATTCTTGAGACACTTCAAGTGGTTTGGACTGTTCATTCTTGTTTACAGTGACTGCTTCTTCTAGCCAACTTTACTGAGTTTTCCTCTTCTGATCCTTCTTCAGTGGGTTTTGAATAGCTCACAAAATCCCTATGGTGCGGAAGCTGGCCATTCAACCCATCAAGTCCACACCACCCTCCAAAGACCATCTCGCTCAATTCCTGTAACTCATGACTAATCGATCCAGCCCACACACCTCTGGACACTATGCATAATTCAGCATGGTCAATCCACCTAACATGCCCATCTTTCACTGTGGGAAGAAACTGGAGCAAACCCATGCGGACACAGGGAGAATGTGCAAACTCCACACAGTCACCTGAGACTGGAATTAAACCTGGGTACCTGGTGCTGTAAGGTAGCAGTGCTGACCACTAAGCCATTGTGCCACCATGAAAGTTAGTTAACTGGTTGTTTTGGATAGATTGGGCTGAAGGACCATTTTCTGTGCTACAGACCCCTATGTCTCTATTGCAGGGTTCTTTCTACGCCAGTTATTCTAAAGGAACTTTCAAAGCTCGTTCAAATCTCTTTTGAGGTCCAAAGGTTCGTGTTGGCTCAAGTTGAGGATTATTAACAGTGATTGACGGAAACATCTTCCGCTGTCTTCCACTCCTGTATTGCTGTGAAACTTGTAGCAAACTGTGTTCTAGGCATCTAAGGCACTTAGCCTCCTCTCTGGAGGCTGTAGTTTCAGCTTTTTCAGCCTTGGTAACTGGTATGGACTGGACGTTAACTTTGACTCATTTGTCAAACTTCAATTAAACAGGACGTCCGTTGACATAAGCAATTCCGTGAATCCTAGGTTGGAAAGATAGTTCTGGAGAAACTCAACAGAAAGAGAAATAGTTATGATTTTGAGCTCAATATGGTTCTTCTTCAGGACTAATCCAAGCACTTCTCTTTGCTCCAATTTGAAATGAAGATCTCTTCCTGAGCCTTTCATAAATCTTCCACCAAAATTACAGCTAATTCACTGAGTCCCGGGTCTTTTAAATTTTTAGCTCCTCCTGCTTTCTCTTCTGCAGATTGGCTCTTCCATTTGATTTCATTAACTTATATCTTTTCCAGCATCTGTAAATTCTGATGCTCTACAGAATTTGTCACCGCGGTACAATCTGTTTTTTCCCCAGCTCTTTTATTGTCTATTGTAATTATGTCTTGCACAGCCTAATCACAATCATTCTGAAGTTTGTGGTGATAGGTGAGAACTCTGTTTATCACTTCCTTGCCTTACATTTCTGGGGTTGACGTGGGCTTGGGGGGGCTAGTCTAGAACTAAGGGTTACAGTCTTTGGATATGGGAGTAAACCATTTCATACTGAGATGAGGAAGTGTTTCGTCACTCAGAGAATTGTCAGTCTCCACCACAGAAGGCTGAGGAGGCCAAGTCACTGATTATATTCACAAAATACGTCAATAATGTTTTGCATTCAGACCATCGAGTTCATACTTACCCTCCAGAGAGCATCCTACCCACACCCACCCTCTACCATATCCCTACGCCCTGCATTTTCCCATGGCTAACCCATCTAGCCTGTACATCCCTGGATCCTATGGCCAATCCACCTAACGTACACGTCTTTGGACTGTGGGAGGAAACCAGAGCACCCAGAGGAACCCCATGCAGACATAGGGTGAATGTAGAAACCCCACACAGGCAGCTGCCTTAGGGTGGAATCAAACCTGGGTCCTCTGGTGCTGTGAGGCAGCAGTGCTAACTACTGAGCTAATGTGCCAATTATTTAGGAATGTGGAGAGATAGTGGGAATATGGCATTGAGATAGACGATTGGCAACGATCAAATTGGACAGCAGGGCAGGCTTGAGGGGTCGAATAGCCTATTGCAGCTCCTCATTTCTATGTCTTTGCGCTGTATTCATAAAGTTATCCTCTTTTCCCAATTTAACTTTATTCCCAGGGGCTTCCATTGTTCAGTACAGACTGAGACTTCAGAGACAGAGCCTCCTTCACTATGCTCACTTTTTCTGAATGTGGATGGTTTTTTTCTCTCTTTTCCTCACCCGCTTTTTTCACCTATACCTCTTACCAACTTCTGGGTGGAGTTGTGTCCTTGGAGTGCTGTAGCTGCCCTGTTACTGCTTCCACGCTCTCTGTTTCTCACTCACCACATTTTAGCTGCTGGCTGACTGCGCCTTCTGAAAGTGGGAATGCTCTATAATTGGCAAGCTCACTTGTTCGCAGCATTTTCTTTTCTTTTGGATTCACGTCTCCTGGAGGTAGGGATCTCTGCATGCAATTCCAGACAGTGTTGCTGTTCATCATGCAGGCACCTTGGCTTGGTATGGTTCCCTCCCAGCCTGGGCAGAGTAATCTCCCAGCCTGGCATGGCAGCCTACCAGTCTAGCGTGGGGGCCTCCCAGGCCAGCAAGGCGGACTTTCAGCCTGGCGTGGTGGTGTCTTGGACTGGCGTGATGGTCTTTCGGTGGTACATGACTGTTTCTCGGCCCGGTGTGGACTTCTGTTCTCCAGATGATTCCTCAAAGTGCGGACCCATCATGGCCAAGCATGGAACTTAGAACACAGAACAGTACAGCACAGTTCAGGCCCTTCGGCCCACGATGTTGTGCCGACCTATTATCCTACTAAGATCAATCTACACTGCATACCCTACATTTTACTATCCTCCATGTGCCTATCCAAGAGTCACTTAAAAGTCTCTAAAGTATCTGACTCCACTGCCAATGCCAGCAGCGCATTCCACATGCCCACCACTCTCTGTGTAAAGAACCTACCCCTGACATCTCCCCTATACCTTCCTCCAATCACCTTAAAATTATGTCCCCTCGTAATAGTCATTTCCACCCTGGGAAAAAGTCTCTGACTGTCCACTCTATCTATGCCTCTCATCATCTTGTACACCTCTATCAAGTCACCTCTCATCTTTCTTCACTTCAATGAAAAAAGTCCTAGCTCCCTCAACCTTTCCCCATAAGACCTGCCCTCCAGTCCAGGCAGCATCCTAGTAAATCTGCTCTGCACCCTCCCTAAAGCTTCCACATCTTTCCTATAATGAGGTGACCAGAACTGAACACAATAAACACTTAAGAAAGACAGTAATTTTTGAACTTTCAATTTTATTGCTTTATTTCCTACTTACAACTAAGAAGGTGCCTCCATGCTATAATTACTGCAAAGTTTAACTTTAACTTTGTTCTTTCCTTCTATCTTGTTCCTGAGATTCTGTACCTAGGTACCTATACCTAAGATGGTGCCTTGTGTGGCAACATTATACACTTTTCACTGTACTCCCCTACTTTTGTACTTGAATATATGTGACAATAAAAATCAAATCGAATCTTGTGTATGTCCCACCTCTGAGGAAGTTCGCAACCACCAATCCTCTTTATATTCCGCCTGGGAACTGTCTCATAATCGGTAGTGGAGAATACAACACTGTAAAATTTTTACAGAAGTGGGTCTATTCTGAATAAACAACATTGTTTATTGAAGATAACAATGAGTAACTACATCGCTAGTTAGGACCTCTTGGGAATTATGATGAAGGCATCTGCTCCCAAACAAAGATAAAAGGTACTGCAGATGCTGGAGAATCTGAGATAACAAGCATGGGGCTGGATGAACACAGCAGGTCAAGCAGCATCATAGGAGCAGGAAAACTCGACGTTTCGGGCCTAAACCCTTCATCAGAAAAATCAAACAAGGCTCCCAAACAAGGCTAGCATGAATCTCCCAGTTTTGTGTGCAATGTCAACAGAATGGGTGAAGCTCAATGTAACACAAACATTTACTTCTTCACAACCATAATCTCAAATTCCACTCTTGGACACGAGGGCAAGAATCTGAGCTGACATCCCAGTGCAGTACTGGGAGCTGTTAATCAGTTGGTTGGGTGAACCAAGGCACATCAGCCCATCTTGTAAAAGGTCTTATTGCATGATGTTGTACCAGTTTCCTGGTTAATGTTTATTACAAAACCACATTGCCTGGTCACTTTCGTTTTGCTGCTTATGGGATCTTGCTGTGCACAGATTGGTTGCAGTGTTCTGTTCATTGCAACACTACTTTAGGACATCTTGAGGTCATCTACAGTGGGGTGGCACAGTGTCTGAGTGGTTAGCACTTCTGCCTCACAGGGCCAGGGAACCTGGCCTGAATTCCACCCTTGGGCGGCTGTCTGTGTGGAGTTTGCACATTGCCCACGTGTCTGTGTGGGTTTCCTCTGGGTGCTCCGGCTTCCTCCCACAGTTCAAGGAAGTGCAGGTTAGGGTGGATTGGTCATGCTAAATTGCCTGTAATGTCCAGGGATGTGCAGGCTCGTTGAAATGTAAGGTTACAGGGCTAGGGTAGTGGGAGATGGGTCTGTGTGGGATGCTCTTTAGAGGGTCTTGAAGGGCCGAAAGGCCTGCTTCCACATTGTAAGGATTCTCTGAACTAGTTAATGTCAAGGCTGTTAATCATTGTGGTTTAAAGGGTTAATATCAGGCATTCGTCTCCCTGCATTTGTTTGACAGGTTTGACAGCAGGTTGCCATAAAAATCTCAAATGTTGGGAAGAATGTTTCTTCGTTAGTCCGTGCGCAAGTTTTGATCACATGGAGAAGCTGACAGATGAAGTGCTCAGTCTGTTAGTCTGTTTGCATGTTGAAGCCAGCGTTTCCACCTTTGACTGGTCAACACCATACTGACTTGCGGTGATGCTGCTTTCTCTGTGAACCACCTCCTGACACTTGGCTCATCACACACAGCCGACATGAGGCAAATTTGCTCAAGGCTGTTTCGACATCTCCTTAAATGGTCATGGGGATAGGAGGCCAGTGATGGATGGAGCTGGGAGCCTGAGTGAAAGGTTTTGACTTAAACGCCTTTGTACCACTGCTCTAAAGTGTTTAGATTAATGCACAACTTGAATCTCCATTGGCTGGGCTGCAGCAGAGACGTCTTTCTTCCTCAGTTAGCCCTGGGAGTAGTGGTGGTGAGGGTGAAGATGATGTAAAGTTAAAAGGTAACTTGAGTCTGAGCGGAACATTCAACGTTGATTCCTTCAAGTGCCATATTTTTGGATAAAATGCTGCCCAGGGCACAATCGTGGCCTTGGACAAGATCCCTAAAAGTCAGGCACCAAGTCATGTATTCACTCAAACCTTAACCATCCTTTAATTAAGTCATGAATGGCCTGTATCTTCATTCGATTTCCCTTCCTTTGTCATCTATCACTAGTTACCCTCAGGCTTCTTTTCCTGCGCGTGTAAGGGAAAAAGTGTAGTGGTGTCCACCTTTGTGCCTGACCATTTCCTGGAACAGCTCTCCAAATTCTTGCTGGAGGCTGGAACATGATTGATGCCACTTTGCAGAAGATGCTATTATAAAGGGGAGGTCAACCTTCCCCTCTGATAACCGAAACCGAAACACCCGGAGTTTCATGCCTCATTCTATAATCTGTTAAAAAAGCCCCCAATCTGTTATAAAGTAATGGTTAAATAAAACTAAACCCCTGACACTCACTTTATAATCAATAAGTAACAATTTATTTATCTAACTCGAACAGGGAACAAATTAATTTGACTATTAACAAACTGAATAATTCCCTTCTAACTACTAACTATTCCCGAATAAAACATGATTCTAATGGAACAAAAACAAAGTTGCTGGAAAAGCGCAGCAGGTCTGGCAGCATCTGTGAAGGAATAAACAGAAATAATGTTTCGGGTCCGGTGACCCTTCCTCAGAGCACAAGTTGCTTTTCTGGCAACTTTATTTTTGCTTCTAATTCACAGCATCCGCAGTTCTTTTAGTTTTGATTAAGATTCTAATGGAATGCTATTCCCATAAATACAAGTACCACATACATAAAACAAAACAAATAAAATAGAATTTAGTATCTCAAGGTTTTGACCAGGTTATGTCTTATGGAATGTTCTGTCTTCTGTCAGGAATGCCTTCTCGGTGAATCCTTTTGGCAGGAATGCCTTCTCGGTGAATCCTTCTGTCAGGAATGCCTTCTCGGTGAATCCTTCTGGCAGGAATGCCATCTCGGTTGAATTATTTTGTCAGGAATATTAACTATTTGTGCCATAGGTACCTTTAAATTAAATGGAGCTTCCTCTAAGACTTAGAGAATTCTGTGAGAGCCAGTGATTATTTCTTTTAGAGTTGAGAGCTATTCTCTTGGCAGATGACGGTTGGCTCTTCTCCGATTTCCCAAATGCCCTCTTCTTTTATATCCTCGATGACATATCAATTTCTTACAACAGCATTGGCCTTATGTTGTCAAAGCCATCAGATTTAAATTTAATTGGTTTTTGGTATCTAAAGGCCTGGTTTAAATTAATTGGCTAAATTCAAAAACCTGTTGTATTGGTAAAAACGCTGCTTATTCTGCTAACAGTATAGCCTTTTGATTTAAATGTTTCAATTCAGGTGATCTGTGCACCTGCAAACCCACAGACATTCTTTTTGAATCTCTAAACATAGAAAAAAAGCACATCATCTTTTAGAGGGACCACACACTACTTTCCCCATAGCACTTTACAAACACTAACTGTTTACAAATACCACATTGTAATGTCCTGCCTTCCAATCGACAATTACTGTACCCAACTTCGCAACACCTCCCCCAGAAGAAAAAGAATGAACCATCATTGTGAAAAGATGGCTTCATTTTCATTCTTTTCTAAACCTTAATGCCATTGTTACTAGGTCCATATCTCATTAATCTAGAGTCACACATCTCATACTAATTCTACATATTTACAACATTGAACACTACCGCTTCTATCTTATATAAACATTTTTCTTTTAAACCTGCGATAAAGCATCTGTAATAACATTTTCAGTACTCACACAACATTTACAATCTGTAAATTAAATGCTTGTAACATAAGACTCTGACAAAATAATCTGGTGTTCTTGTCCTTAAATCTTTCCAGAAATGTCAAAGGATTATGATTGGTATACACAGCATTCTCTGCTGCAATGTTTGCAATGTAGGCATTAAAATGCTGTAAGTCCAGTACCGAACAGAATAACTCTTTTTCAATGGTTGAATATTTTTTCTGGTGGATATTGAGTTTTTTTGAGAAATAACTGATTGCCCTTTCAATTCCACAATCATCGTCCCGTAATAACATAGCTCCAACTCCTACATCGCTTGAATCAATGGTGACTTTGAAAGGTTTCAAAAAACTTGGTGAGGCTACAATTGGTGCAACGGTTGACACTGCTTGTAAATTCTCAAATGCTTCCTGGCATTGCTCTGTCCACCAAAATTTCATGTTCTTTTTTAACAAATTCACCACGCTACTGAAGTTTGGCACAAGTTTCCTGCAGAATCTGCTCAGTCCTAAAAATCGCAGCACTTCCTTCTTTGAGGATGGTCCTGGAAATTCTTCGATGGTCTTCGTCTTCACATTCCTCAGTGTCATCTGTCTGTGTCTGATGTTGTACCCCAAGAACGTCACTTCCATCTTAGTGAAATCTGTTTTTGCCAAGTTTATGACCAACGTTGCCTTCCGTAGTCTCTCAAAGAGGTCTGCTAAATGCTCAGTGTGATCTTTCCATGAATGGCTAAAGATCACCAAGTCATCTACATAGACAGCACAATTAGTCTATCCTCCCACAACTCTGTTCATAAGTCTTTGAAAAGTGGCTGGTGCATTTTTCATTCCAAAGGGCATGACTTTAAACTGATATAGCCCATTTGGGGTTACCAATGCAGAAATTTCTTTTGCTCTCTCTGACAAAGGCACTTGCTAGTAACCGAGAAGTAAGTCCAACTTTGTGATGTAAGTGACTTGTCCTACTTCTTCCACACAGTCCTCCAGCCTTGGAGTTGGGTATAAGTCAGATCTGACCGCAGCACTGTTCTTCAGATAATCTATGCAGAGTCGTTTGGTACCATCAGGTTTGGGGACCAACATGGTGAATTCCACTCGCTTTGACTCGGCTCTATGATATCTCCTTGGAACATCACTTCTATTTCCTTCTAAACCTGCACTACTTTGAAAGTATGAAGCCTGTAGGGGTGTTGTTTCATTAGAACAGCATTCCCTACGTCAACCTCATGTATTATGCTGTTAATCCTCCACATTTTATTTCTACATATGTCCTCATAGCACTGTAATAAGTCTTTCAGTTCAGTTCTCTGTTCCTGGGACAGATAGCTCACTACCCTATCTTACTCTTTAAGGACTTCCTCATTATTCAATTTAGTCTGAGGTACATCAAAATCCACATCATCTAGATTTGATCCCTCACTCTGAGTGGCAGTAACTAATACCTGTTTCTCCAGTTCCCTTTCCCTGTCATAGTAAGGTTTCAGCATGTTCATATGACATGCCCAATAATTTTTTTCCTTTCTGACATCTTTACCAGATAATTCACCTGACTTAACTTCTTCTCAATCTGACAGGGACCACGAACCTTTGGTTTGAAGGGATCTCCTACCACTGGTAACAGCACCAACACTTTATCCCCATGGGCAAATGTCCGAATTTTAGATTTCTTATCTGCTTCTTGCTTCACTATGTGCTGTGTCACTTTCAAATGTTGTCGAGCTAATTCATCTACCCTGTTTAATCTTTCTCTCACCTCAGATACATCATCCAACTTTGAGATCTCTGACTTCAGACCTATCAACATTTCCTTAATTAATTTTAAAGGCCCTCTTACATTGTGTCCGAATATCAATTCAAATGGAGTAAACTGAGTCGATTCATTTGGAACATCTCTAATCACAAACAATATAAATGGATACCTTGATCCTAATCATTTGGATAATCCTGGCAGTAAGTCCTCAACCTGGTCTTTAGGGTATCATGCCACCTTCCCAATGCTCCCTGGGATTCAGGGTGGTACGCACTGGAATTAAAGTGCTAGATGCCTAAATTATCCGTGACCTCCTTAAATAAGATGGCAGTAAAATTGGACCCTTGTTCTGACTGAATCTCCCTGGGTAGCCTATAACTGGTAAAGAAAGCAAGCAACTCCTCCATAACCTTTTTTGCCTTGACATTCCGTGATGGAATTGCTTCCGGAAACCTGGTAGACATATCCATAACGGTTAGCAAATATTGGTTCCCACTTTTGGTTTTAGGAAAAGGACCTACGCAATCAATCATAATCCACACGGAAGTTTCTTCAAATGCGGGAATTAGCATCAAGGGCGTTGATTTTATTACTGCCTGGGGCTTTCCTACCATCTGACACGTATGACAGGCTCAGCAAAATTCAACCACATCTTTATGTAATCCCAGCCAATAGAAATGCTTCTGTGTCATGGTCTGAGACTTCCTCACTCCTAGATGACCCCCTCCCGGTAATTCCTGTGCTACCCACAATACTTCCTGTCTGTATGCTACCGGCAACACAGTCTGGTGAACTTCCATCCATTTCTCATGTGCACTGACCTGCCAAGGTCTCCATTTCCACATTAAAATTTTATACTTAAAGTAATAATATTTTGGAATACATTCTGATTCCTTTTCCGAGTAGGCTTTATATTATAGTATCCTTTATCATTTCATTTTTTTGTTGTAGGTCCATTAATCTTTCAGAACTAAACACCTCTGATCCCCTACCTGCTTAGGTTTTCCCTTTATCATTTCGTCAAACAGGGTGTCAGCTAATTGGACCTCAACTCCTTCATCTTTCTCTTTTGCGTTCTCTTCTTGTTTTAGCTTATGGCTGTAGGATCTTGTCACTACACAGTCCAGACAGATTCCAGGATATTTTCCTTTCAACTCATCAACTACGTGGTTTTCTTTCAGCCTTTCCACAACAATGGGCATCACTTCCATCTGAGATCCAGCTGTATCGTTTCCAAGAACAAACGGTATTCCTGGAATAGACACACTTTCAATCACTCCCACTATCACCTCCCCAGTCTTGATGGGGCTGGGAAACACTAATCCTCTCTCCATTTATTCCACAGATTATCACTCACTTGGGCAATATTTCAGAAGGAGTGCAAATGTCTTCACCTCTTACTATTAGAGACTAGCCAGCTCCTGTTTCTGCAAGTATGTTAACTACTTTACCTAGTCTCCCTGTTCTACCTGAGTAAACCTTACCCACACAGGTGAAGTCTTTGAAAAGATCGGGCACTATGTTACTATCCAGCCTATGACTAGGCTGTGCATTCTCCTGCAGCTCCTTGACTTCTCACGGGATTTCCTTCACTACTTCAACTAATCCCACTGGTTTAGCATCTTTTACCACATCCTTTTTCCCAGTGCCTTTCTTAATCCACCAGCACTGTGACTTTATGTGTCCCACTTTATTGTAGTGAAAACACCTGAGGTCTCTCACTCTTTTCCACCCTCTTGGGTTTCTTTATTTCACATGTGGTCAACTGTTCCCAGTGTGATCTACTTGTTGTTTTTCATTGAAGGATCTCCCTCTTTCCCAGTTTCTGTCCCTCAGAGAATGAAATTGCTGTCGGAAGCTAGATTTCGATTTATGGCCTAATGCATATTCGTTTGCCATCTCTGCAGCTATTCTTGCTGTTTTAATTTCATGTTCCCCAACATGAGTTCTCATCACTTCTGGAAGTCAGTGTTTGAAATCCTCCTGCAAAATAGCATCTCCAAGATTCTCATGTGTCTTTTCTATCTTTAAAGCTCTCACCCATCTATCAAAATTACTCTGCTTAATTCTCTCAAACTCAACTAAAGTCTGCCCTGGTTGCTTATTTATATTTCTGAACCATTGCCTATATGTTTCTGGTACCAATTTGTAGGCACTCAAAATAGTCTGTTTTACTTCTTCATATTCTCCTGACACCTCCCCTGACGGCGCTGCAAACACCTCACTAGCACTGCCTACCAACTTGGTCTGATTTAATGTTACCCACACAGTCCCTGGCCAGTTCATCTATTTAGCCAATTTCTCAAAGGAAATGAAAAAGGCTTCTACATCTTTTTCATCGAATTTTGGTAGGGTTTTGACATATTTGTACACATCCCTACCAGGACTTGGCTACGATGGGTCTACCCATCATCACCCTCTTCATCACTAAGATTGTCTTCTACGTTAATTTCCATCATTTCAGGTTGGCTATCCTGTCTAATTTGCAACTTCTGAAGTTCAAACTCTCTCTCATTCTCCTTTTCTTCTTTCTCTTTTCCTTTTTCTCTTTCCTCTGCTTGTAGCCGTAATTCAAACAAATCCCTTTCCCGTTCAAGCTGCTTTATCTGCAATTGAAATCTAGCAATTTTTAAATATTTTGATGGCTTGTCCAGCAAATTTAAATGTTGAGCTATTACTGTAATTGCCTCCTTTTTTTTCTCACAGACAAAGGCAACTCCAACTCCAGCTTGTCTGCCAATTCCAACAGCGTTTCCTTGCTTACCTTTAATAAAACCTCCAGAGTCACTTCTTCCAAGAAGAAGAAAACACTTAGTGACTGAAAGAGCCATTACCTCATTTTTGATTTAACCAACAACCGGCGACCAAAATTAAACAGATTTTTCACTTCTCACCTAAGTTTTATTTAAAGAACTAGGACAGTAATCTCCAAGTTTGTTTAAATCCGCTGGGACCTTTCGTATCCTAAATCTGTCCAGATCCATCCAAATCCATTCAAATTCCAGACACGGTCTGTTCCAACCTGTCCAAATCCCGGGCTCAAGCTGGGCAGACCCTGGACCCGAGCCCCCAATCTGTTATAAAGCAGACGTCGACTCCCCTGGCTCTGATAATTAAAACTGAAACACCAGAGAAGCGTGCTCTAAAAGAGTAGTTAAATAAAAATAAACCCCTGACATTCACTTTGTAATCAACAAGTAACAATTTATTTATCTAACTCTAACGGTGAACAAATTAATTAAACTATGAACAAACAGAATAAATCCCTTCTAACTGCTAACTATTCCTGAATAAAACAAGATTCTAATGGTATGCTGTTCCAATAAATACAAGTCCCACGTATGTAAAATAAAATAAAAATTTAGAATTTAGCCTCTCAAGATCACAGCCAGGTTACTTCTTTTGGAATGCTCTGTGTCTTCTCTGACAAATTCTTCTGTCAAGAATGCCTTCTCAGTTGAATTATTTTGTCAGGAATGTTAATTATTTGTGCTGTAGGTAACTTTAAAATAGATGGAGCTTACTCTAAGGCTTAGAGAATTCTGTGGGAGCCAGTGATTATTTCTTTTCGAGCTGAGAGCTGTTCTCTTGGCTAATGACAGTTGGCTCTCCCCCAACTTTCCAAATGCCCTCATCATTTATATCCTTGATGGCATATCAATTTCTTACAATAGGATTGGTCCTACGTTGTCAAAACCATCAGATTTAAATTTAGCAGAAAAAGTAGGAACTGCTGATGCTGGACAATCTGAGAGAAAACGTTGTGGAGCTGGATGAACACAGCAGGCCGAGCAGTATCAGAGGAGCAGGAAAGTTGACGTTTTGGGTCGAGACCCTTCTTCTTCCATGTTTTATCTCAGCTTTAAATTTAATTTTTTTTGTTTCTAAAGGCCTTGTTTAAATTAATTGGTTAAATTAAAAACCTGTTGTATTGGTAAAAATGCTGCTTTGCCTGCTAACAGTATAGGCTTTTTATTTAAATGTTTCAATTCAGGGGCTCTGTGCACCTGCAAACGCACAGGCACCTTTTTTGAATCTTGACGCATAGAAAAAAGCACATAATCTTCCAAAGGGACCATGCGCTGCTTTCCCCATAGCATTTTCCAAATACCAATTCTAATGCCCTGCCTTCCAATCCACAGATGTTCTACCAAACTTTGCAATAATACCTCTCCTGCAGGAGACCAAGTCCCTCTCGCCACCTGTTGTAGGCACCTCGGATAGATTTACCAATTGGTAGCCAACCCCTAATGCAACATAATGTCTGTACATTTTGGTCATCACTGCCTTTTCCTGACGTTCCTTGTTCATGTCCTATCTCTCCAGCAGCACATCCTTCAAAATGATCCTGGTGTGGCAAAGTACTTTTAAGCATCTCTACATGAGGAAGCAGGCCATTCAGCCTAACAAGCCCACATCAAATCTCTGAAGAACATCCCCTCCAAACTCACCCTGTAACCCCTTTTTTCCCATGGCTAATCCACCCAGCCAGCACATTGTAGGTAATTTATCTGGTCAACGCACCTAATCTGCAAACATTTGGACTGTGGGAGGAAACCAGAACACCCAGAGGAATCCACACAGACACAGGGGGAACATGCAAACTCCACACAGTCACCCAAGGCTGGATTTGATCCCAGGTCCCTGGCACTGTGAGGCAGCAGTGCTAACCACCGAGCCACTGAGCCACCATGCCCCCTGTGCTACTGTGTTGACTTTGACAATGTCAAAGACACAGGCAAAGTCTTGTGACAGCCTTAACAATGAGCTCAAGGCACATTGTCTCAAAGGCTTGGATATTATTGAAGCTAAACTTTACATACAAAGAAAGGAAGACTTGCATTTCAATATCAACTTACACACCTTAACAACATTATGGGTGTACCTGCAATAAACAGAACTGCAGTGGTTTACAAAGGCAGCTCACCCTTATCTTCTCAGGGGCAACCGGGGATGGGCAACAAATGCTGGCCTTACCAGCAAAATGCATATCCCAAGAATGAATTTAGAAGACCCTCAATTTATCCAAAAGCTACTGAAGTATTTTTAAAATCTTATGATTGTTGCATCAGATTGTTGTATTGGCTCTTCATTTGCTAAAGCACAAAGAGTAGCGAATGGAAATGGTTGTCCTAAGGAGTTGACACCATTCACTGGGAGGATAGAGAGCTGCCGCCCAATTGCTTGGCATAGCACTTCAAGAGGCAAGCCACTTCTAGGCTCAGGGAACTAACTGTGAGCTGGAACAACGGTGGCAGAGGAAGGAGAGAGGAGACATTCAGGCACTGCAAATTCCCTTTCCCCTTATGACCATGAGCCCCCAGTATATACAAACCTATAGATCCACAATTGGCTTCCTCAGTGATCTGAAGACTAATCCAGCTCAGACATTGTCATCCTCGATTCTGAGGGACCCAAAACGATGATTAGAAACTTAGGGAGATAAGAGGCCCTCCAGTCCCTCAAGCCAATTGCAACATCCAAAGAGATCACGGCTGATCTGCAACTTAGCTTCATCCTTTGACATCATTGTTAGATTTATTATTATTTTGTAACAAATACAGTGAAAAGTGTTGTATAGTGTTTCCACTCTCCAGCACCATCTTAAAACATGGAAAATAAACCAACCACAGAATACAATAGCAGGACATAAACAATAAAGTTCACCTTTAAATTTCCTCCTGTTAAGTGGTCTTTGGAATGACTCTCTTGTCCTGCTCAACTTCCAGACCTGTGACCTCTACCAGCTACAGGGCCAAAGGCAGCAGGTACCTGGGAGCAACAGTCACTGCAGAATCCCTTTCAAGCCACACACACCATCCTGATTTGGAACTGTATCACTCTTCCCTCACTGTCACTGGGTCAAAATCCTGCAAGTCCCTCCCTGACAGCACATAAGGCAGTGGGCAGTGATTCAAGAAGGCATCTCGCTGCAGCCTTCTTAAGGGTGACTAGGCACAGGCAATAAATGTTGGCCCAGCCAACAATGTCCACATCTCATGAATGAACACATTTAGAAAGTACATGGCTTTGCTTCATGTTCATCAAAACCATTGGCTCATAAAATCTGTAAATATCAGATGTTGAATTTAACAATGCACCAAGTAAAAGTTCCAAACTTTTATCACTGTTTGTGTGTGCAATTGTTTCTTAATTTGACTCCTGAAAGGACTGGCTCTAAATTTTTGGTTACAAGAGTCTACATTATAAGAGCCAACTTGATAGGTGTATTTACATTTTACTTTATGTTTGAAAATGAGTTCGTTCATTCTGATGTAAGTGTTAAATTTTAACAGGTGAAATTATGTAAACATAAGATTATAAGATATAGGAGCAGAAATAGAGCATTTGGCCCATTAAGTCTTCTCCATCATTCACTCATGGTTGATATGTTCCTCTTCTTCCTTCTCCCCATAACCCCAAAGGGGTGGAGGCTGGTACAATTACAACATTTAAAAGGCATCTGGATGGGTATATGAATAGGAAGAGTTTAGAGGGATATGGGCCAAATACTGGCATATGGATCTAGATTAATTTAGGATATCTGTTTGCCATGGGCGAGTTGGACCGAAGGGTCTGTTTCCATGCTGCATATCTCTATGACGCTATAACCCTTGATTCTCTTACTAATTGAGAACTTATCTATCTATGTCCTAAATACACTCAATGATTTTGTCTCCACAGCCTTCTGTGGCAATCATTCCCACAGATTCACCTCCCTCAGATGAAGACTTTCCTACTCATCTCAGTTTGACAGAGTCATCCCTGCACTCTGAGGCTGTGCCCTCAGGTCCTAGTCTCTCCTAATCGTGGAAATATCTTCTCCATGTCTATTGTATTCAGGTGTCTCAGTATTCTGTAACATTCAATCAGATCCCCCTCATCCTTCTAAACTCCATCGAGTACAAGCTCAGAGTCCTCAGCTGTTTGTCAAATGATAAACATCACATTCCCAGGATCATTCTTGTGAATCGCCTCTGGACCCTGCCCAGGGACAAATTGGCTGAAATGATTTGGGAAGCTACATTAAAAGGCATGATTGTAAGTTGTCAATTATAGTCTTCAAAGAACCATTACATGGCCTACCCTTTATCCATCAAGGTGCAAGATACTTATAAAAGGTCAGCCAGCCACAGCTGACAAGGGAAGTTAAGGATTGAATAAGATTAATAATGAAAGGCTCATGAAGTGGCCAGGAATGGCAAAAAGTCCGAGGATTGGGAGATTTATTAAATGCAGCAAAGGCAGACCTAGAAATTGATAAGAGGAGGAAGACTAGAATATGAATGCAATTGAGCAATTAACATAAAACTAGACTGTAAAAGCTTCTATAGGTACATGAAAATGAGATGTTTGGTTAAGGCAAATGTTGGTTAATTAAAGTCAGATTCAGGCAAATTTATAATGGAGAAAAGGGAAATGGCAGAGAAACAAAGTAAGTATTTTGTGTCTGTTTTATTGAAATATGTAAGAAATCTGCCAGATTTAGAAATCTAAGTGACTAGTAATAGTGAGGAGTTAAAGGAAATGCGTATAGGTAAGACGATTGTCCTGGAGAAATTAACGGGGCTGAAAATTGTAAAGTCCCCAGGACCTAATAGTCGATATCCCAGAGGGTTGAAGGAGGTGAACATAGAGGTAGTTGATACTTTGGGAATTATCGCTCAAAATTCCATAGATTCTGAAATGTATCCTAAAGACTAGAAACTTGAAAATGTCACCCCAAGTTTAGGAAAGGCACAATGGAGAAACAGGAAACTACTGACCTTTCAAACTTATATCAGTAAACGTGAAAATGGTATAACCTATCATAAAGGACATGGTAAAATGGGGCACTTGGATAAAAATCTGTTTAAACATAGTCAGCATGGATTTGTAAATGTAAAAATTGTCTTTGACAAACTTGTGGGAATTTTTTTAGGGTGTAAAAACTACTTATTTAAGGGGAGTTGATGGATTTTCAGAAGGCTTTTGATAAGGTTATTCCCCCACTCCCTGGAAGTTGGTTAGAAAAGTTAAAGAGCATGGTCATAGAGATATTGCAGTGGCATGGATTAAGGATGGGTGAACAGACAGAAATAGAGAGTAGGAATACTTGGTCATTCTTGTGCTTTCCAGCTGTGCTGAGTGGATCAGTACATCATTGCTGAGACATTTGAGTATAGGAACTGGGACACCATTGCAGGCCACAGTGACCATGTGGGAGGGCGTTGGTCTCATAAACCAAAGATCATGGGTTCAGTCCCCACCAGTGTCTAGCAGTATATGGGTTAACACAGGGGCCAAAGTGCCTGTATTTGGCCATGGTGGCACAGTGCTAGGGACCCGGGTTCAATTCCACTCTCAGGCGACAGTCTGTGTGGAGTTTGTGCGTTCTGCCTGTGTCTGCGTGGGTTTCCTCCGGGTGCTCCAGTTTCTTCCCACAGTCCAAAGATGTGCAGGTGAGGTGGACTGGCCATGCTAAATTGCCTATAGTGTTCAGGGATGTGTTGATTAGGGGGATGGGTTTGAGTGGGTGTTCTGAGGGTCGGTGTGGACTTGTGGGGCTGAAGGGCCGGTTTCCACTCTGTAGCGTTTCTATTCTATCATGTTGAGGCTCTACAGGACATTGGTGAGGCCTTCTTTTGGAGTGCTGTGCGTAGTTCTGGTCACCCTGTTATAAGAAGGATGTTATTAAGCTGGAGAGGGTTCAGAAAAGATTTACTAGGATGTTGCTGGGAATGGAAGGTTTGAGATGTAGAAATCCACTGGAAAGATTGGACTTTTGTCAATGGAGTGTAGGAGGTTCAGGTGACCTTAATGATATTTATAAAATCGTGCGGGGAATGGACAAGTTGAATCGCAAGGTCTTTTCCCTAACCTCGGGGAGTTCAAAATTAGGGGAGCGTATTTTTAAGGTGAGAGGAGAAAGATTTAAAAAGGATATGAGGGGCAACGTTTTAACACAGAGAGTGGTTCGTGTGTGGACTGAGCTGCCAGAGGAAGTGATGCATGCGGGTACAGTTACAATGTTTAAAAGACATTTGGAGAAGTTCACGAATAGGACAGGTTTGGAGGGATATGGGCCAAGCGCAGGCAGATGGGACCAGTTTAGTTTTGGATTATGGTCAGTGTGGACTGATTGGACTGAGGGGTCTGTTTCTGTGCTGCATGACTCTATGACTTGAGCCCCAGCTGTTCACAATAAATATCAAAGTTTTGGATGTGGGGCAAGTATTTCAAAATTTGGAGATGATACAAAGCTAAATGGAAGTGTGTGTTGTGACAAAGTAAAATATTTTCAGGAGAATTTGGGCAAGTCTTGTGAATGGGCAAGGACATGACAGATGGAACATACTGAGGATAAGTGTGAGGCTATCCACTTTTACAGGAAGGATACAGTATGTGCACAGTATTTTTTTACATTGTACAAGCTTGGGAATTGTAGGTGTTGAAAAGGACCTAGGAGTCCTTGTCAATATGTCACTGAAGGCTAATGTGCAGACGCAGCAAGTTATTAGGAAGGCTAATGGAATTATCACAAGAGGATTTCAGTTCAGGAGTAACAAAGTCTTCTTCAATTTTATAGGATAGTGGTTAGTCTGAACTGGAGTACAGTGTGCAGTTTTGATCTCTTTATCTCAGGGAAGGTATTATTGCAATAGAGAGAGCTCAACGAAGGTATGTCAGAATTGTCCCTGGGATGGTGGGACTGTCCTCTGAAGAGAGATTGGACAAACTGGGCCAGCATTTTTGACAGTTTTGAAAAATTAAACTTTTGAAATATACAATATACTTAAAGACAGGGTAGATGCAGATAAGATGTTCCCCCTAATTGGGATGTCTAGAACAAGAAGGCAACATTTCAAAGTAAGTGGAATGCCACTTAGGATGAGACGAGGAGAATTTCTTTTTTACTTGAAGAGGTGTGAATCTTTGGAATTCTTTTATCCCAGGGGGTGGAGCATGGTCAGTCTATGCGTATGTTTAAAGTAAGGGTTGATAATTTTTGATCACCGATGGATTAGAGGGATAGTGTGAGTAAAGGTATTGAAATGTTCAATCAGCCACGATTGTACTAAATGATGGGGTAGGTTTGATGGGCTGAATGGCCTTTGTCTGTCCAAGGGTCCTTCATTATTGCATGGCGAGGTGATGGTCTGGTGCCATTATCACGGGACTGTTAATCCAGAAACCCAAGTGATGCTCAGCTATAGCAGATGGCGGATTTTAAATCTAATAAAAATTTGGAATTAAGAGTCTAATGATGACCATGAATCCATGTTCAGGAAACAAAAAATACCACCTGGTTCACTAATGCCCTTTAGGAAGGGAAACTAACATCCTTATGTGAAACAGAAATCGCTGGAGAAACTCAGTGGGTCGAGCAGCATCTGTGGAGAGAAATCAGAGTTAATGTTTTGGGTCCAGTGACCATCTTCAGTACCATCCTACACGTAATTCCAGGTCCTCAGCAACCTGGTTAACTGTTAATTCAATTCGGTACCCAACCTAACTGGCCACTTAGTATAATACTATTCAATTAACCATAGCAAGCAAATCTGCCATCCTTACCTGGTCTGGCTTATTGTAACTCCAGACCCACAGCAATATGGCTGACTTTTAGGGCAATTAGGGATGGGCAATAAATGCTGGCCTAGTCAGCGATGCCCTCATCCCATGAACGAATAATTTAAAAAAAAAGCTTGGTCCCAAACACCATACATTTGTATACACTCAGAATATAAACTAACCCTCCTTCCAACCACACCATACCCCCATTAGCTGGAAGCCCAACAAATGGATGCATTTGACCTAATAACACCTTATAGCCAGGATGCACGAGAGTAAAATATGCTCACTCAAACCAGACCCCAAATGGTTAAAGATAAAGATGGCACCAGCCCACACCACCAGCAATGTTTAGACTTGGTGTAAAAATGAAGCCTTAGGGCTTTTGTGACACAGTGGTACGATCTCTCGGTTGAGGCCAGAAGGCTCAGTTTCAAGTCTCACTTCCTCCAGAAATGTGTCATAACATGATTGACTTAAAAATATCCAAAAATGGGTCCCTGTGTGTGGAGGGATTTTTCAAGCGTCAAAAGACTAATCATACGTTGATGGTACTCCTGATCAGAAGTGGTTTTTCGATATCTATGGTTTGAAATATTGTGAAAACATCGAAGATATCACACCTTAATTTTCTAAATTTTAGGGACTGCAAGCCGAAATGAGAAATACAGGGGCCGACAGATAAATAAGCAGATAAACTCCTCTGTACTCATGTTGGTGGAGGGAAAATTTTGCTTGGGTCACTAGCAGGATGAAATACATCTACCAGAGAGGACAGGCAGAGACTTTAATGTCTCAACTGAATGATAATATCTCCATCAGAGGTAAACTATCCCTGCACAGCATTGGAATGTCATTTGGGTTATGTATAAAATGAGGACTTGAGCATTTATCGTATTATTGCACAGACTCCAGATCAGACGGGGTGTGTATCTTTAAAGCACTTTGATTATTTCAAAGGGAAAGGAGTATAACCGTAGGGAAGTTTTGCTAAAGCTGTGCAAGGAACTAGTCAAACCACAGCTCGAATATTGTGAACTGTTTTGGTCCACTTATCTGAAGAAAGATACCAGCATTGGAGACAGTCCAGAGAAGGCCTATTTGCCTGATCCCAGGTATGGAGGGACTGTCTTATGAGGAGAGGTTGAGTAGTTGAACCTGTACTCGTTTGAATATAGAAGAATGAGAGGTGATTGCATTGAAACACACAAGATTCTTAGAGGATTTGACAGGATAGATGCAGAAAAATTGTTCTCCTGCTGGAGAGGGCAGAATCTCAGAGCAAGGGGTCAAACATTTAAGATAGAGATGAGAAGGAATTTCTTCTCTCTGAAGAGAGTGAATCTGTGGAATTCTTTACCACAGAGGACTGTTGAGGCTGGGTCATTAAGTATATTGAAGGCTAAGATGGTTGCTAATGCAGTCTAAGGTACAGCACAGAGTGTAGAATTCTTGTACATTGATAGGGATGTGCCGTGACAGTTCCTAGATATCGCTACATATCAGATGGCAGTGTCCATAGACATGGGGTGCACTTGGCCAGTGCCTAGGGACCATGGCCTGAGATATTGGCAACTAGTGTCTAACATGGAGATCCTTTGGAGCAAGTAGCGAGCTGGGTCTGCCAGGTATCCGTTCTGACTTCCACATCGAGAATGTCCAGTTTACTCTTGGTGGGATAGGAAACTACATTGTAATGAGGCACGATCTACCATTCATAAGATTGTTAACAAGAAATAATGCCCCTTAACAGGCAACTCACTACAACAGCCAATCTTAGAAAGTTGCTCCCAATGTTGAGATGGGCCTTATCGATATTCTCAAATGCTTTGGCCACAGCTTTTGCCCTTGCCCACATCCCAGTGTGATATCTCCCTATTTGTAATCTGATACGTTATAGCAGTGTGAACGGTTAGTGTTGTTAATAAACTTCAAGATAAAAGCCATGTTGCAGGAATACAATAGGACCACGATCAGATCAGCAGATGAACCGAGGAGTGGCAGATGGAGTTTAATTTAGATAAATGTGAGGCGTTGCATTTTGGAAAGGAAAATCAGGGCAGGACTTATATACTTAATAGTGGGGGCATTGGGGAGTGTTGCCAAACAAAGAGACCTGGGGTTAAAATTGTTTCAGAGATAGTAGGAACTGCAGATGCTGGAGAATCTGAGATATCAAGGTGTAGAGCTGGATGAACACAGCAGGTCAAGTAGCATCAGAGGAGCAGGAAAGCTGACATTTCGGGCCTAGACCCTTCTTCAGAAAATCTTTTTTTTTCATAATACCTTTGAGCTTCAGTCTTTGTTTTAATTGAGTATAATTTTTCAGAAGAAGGGTCTAGGCCCGAAATGTGAGCTTTCCTGCTCCTCTGATGCTGCTTGGCCTGCTGTGTTCATCCAGCTCTACACCTTGTTATCAAAGAGACCTGGGGTTAGGTTCATAATTCCTTCGAAGTGCAGTCACAGGTAGTCATAGGGTAATGAAGGCAGTGTTTGGTGCCCTTGCCTTTATTGGTCGGAACATTGAGTATTGGAATTAGGATGTCATGTCGCTGCTGTACAATACATTGATTAGGCCACTTTTGGAATACAGTGTTCAATTCTGGTATTGCTGCTATAGGAAAGATGTTTTTACACTTGAAAGGTTTCAGGCATGTTTGACAAGGATGTTGCTTGGTTTGGAGAGGCTGAATAGACTGGGGCTTTTTTCCCTGGAGCGTCGGAGGCTGAGGGGTGACCTTATAGATGTTTATAAAATCATGAGGGGCATAGATAGGGTGAATAGCCAAGGTCTTTTCCCCGGGGTGGAGGAGTCCAAAACTAGAGGGCATAAGTTTAAGAGGAGAGGGAAAACATTCAAAAGGGACCTAAGGGGCAGAGGATGGTGTGTGCATGGAATGATCTGCAAGAGGAAGTGGTGGAGGCTGGTACAGTTACAGCATTTAACAAGCATCTGGATGGGTATATGAGTAGGAAGGGCTTAGAGGGACATGGGCCAAATACTGGAAAATGGGGCTAGATTAATTTAGGCTGTCTGGTCGGCATGGACTAGTTGGATCGAAGGGTCTGTTTCCACGCTGTACAGCTCTATGACTGTAAATAGGGAACACACGGTCATTCTCATCTTGGGAGTAGTGTTTAACCCAAGAAATACCTCCTGGTCAACATGTCACCCACTGAGCCAATCTGAGATTGAACATTCACACTGAGACTGAATTAAACACTGCACTTGTTAGAGCAACACTGATCTCTTCACATTTGTGACCGTAATTCTCGTTTGTGTCATTGGGTTTGGACAGTTTCATTAACTCTTGGCAGCTATAAAGCACTCAAACTTCATGAGAAGATGTTTACAGCTTTGAGAACATCTTCGTTCCTTCCTGTGTTCCACTCAAATCCCCTGAGTGTCTGTCACTTCCTTCTGTAGCATTGGAGGCTATCACAGTTAACCCTTAATGGGACTTTGTCGAACGAGCCCCACTTTATCACAATTTCAAAAAAGTGCACATTGATTCATGGGATATGTGCACCATTGACTGAACCAGCATTTGTTACCCATCCCTAATTCATAGAATCGCTATAGTGTGGGAGCATGGCATTCGCCCCATCAACTCAACAGCATCCCTCCAAACAGCATACCACCCAGATCCTTCCCATCCCTGTAACCCAGCACATCCCACCTAGCCTATATGGGCAACTTAGCATGGCCAGTTCACATAACCCACATGTTTTTGGACTGTGGGAGGAAAGCAGAGCACAAGGAGGCAACTCACACAGACACGGGGAGAATGTGTAAACCCCACACAGACAGTCGCCCAAGAGTGGAATCAAACCCAGGTCCCTGGTACTGTGAGGCAGCAGTGCTAACCACTGAGCCACTGTCCTGTGAGGAAACGGAGGTGTGGGGACACCCACAAACACTGACAGGGAGGGACTGGCATGACTTTGACCCAGCAATACTAAAGTTTGCGGTCTGAGCAATTTCGATCCTTTTAGTCTTTGCAACGGTTTGATGCAACAGTGTGGCTGACTAAGGCCACTTCAGAGTACATTTAAGAGTCACACACATTGCTGTGGGAATGGAGTCATGTGTAGGCCAGGCCGGGTAAGGATGGCAGATTTCCTTCCCTAAAGGCTGGAGGATTTTTACAACAATTAACAATGGTTTCATGGTCACCATTACTGAAACTAGTTTTAAATTTTCCAGATGTATTAATTGAAAAATGTTACCAGCAGATGTGATGTGATTTAAACTCAGGTGTCCAGTATATTAACCTGGATTCATAATCTAGGCTGACACTCCCAGAGTGAATCCAAGGGAGGATTACTCTGTTAAGTCAGATCTTAAACAAATGTCACAGAGAAGTTTCCTGGGTTTCTGGATTACTAGTCCAGTGATATCGCTGCTATGCACGTTGGGAGGCAATGGTCCAGTGTCATTATCACTAGACTATTAATCTAAAGATCCAGGTCATCTTCAGGGGACCTGGTTTCAAATTTGCTATGACAAAATGTGAATTTGATTTCCAAATCACAATCTGGAATTTAACAGTCTAATAACGACTGCACCAATTTTCAGGGCAAAGTCCACCTGGTTCATTAATGTCCTTTAGGGAAGGAAATCTGCTGTCCTTACCTGGTCTGGCCTACATGTGACTCCAGCCCCTCGGCAACCTGGGCAATGAATGCTGGCCTAGATAGTGACGCAACATCTCATAAATGAATTTAACAAAAAAATCTCTTCCAAATTTATAATTGATCTGAGCCGCATTCATCGATTTACCCCAGTTTGGTGGCTGCCCCTATGAGGGTGTTATTGAGTGTTTTGTACCCTGGAGTGTTTGGCCACAGCTAAGTTTGATCCTGCCATGACTATTGGATAAAAATCAGAGCAGAGGCCCGAGGATGAGCCCCTCTTGGGTCTCGAAACACTGAACCTAATCACAGCAGAGAACATGGCTGAATCTGAGTGAGTCAGCAACTTACAAGCTGTCTGAGTCATCACTTGGTGATGATATTCCTTCATATCACAGTTTGTTCTCGGAGAAACCTCCCGGGTGAGAAGGTGAGCAAGTGTTGAGTGATTTCAATTCTAAGTCTCCTGGGGAAGGGGAATTATTTTTTTGGCCAGTGCTGGTAACCTCGCTGAAGAATCTTAAGAATTTTGAAGTGGCATATGTCTGCCAGCTGATGGAAATGGAAATGGAAATGTATGAATTAAGAACAGAAGTAGTCTATTCGGCCCTCAAGCCTGCTGAGCCATTGAATACCTTCTTTGACTCCCTTTGTGAGTCAACATGCTATCTGAAAAATATCTAATGTCCCTGCCTCTCTGTTCTTTGGGGAAGAGAAGTCCATAGACCCATCACCCTCAGAGAGAAAGAAAACCATAATAACATAGGAAATAGGAGCAGGAGTAGGCCATTCAGCCCTTCGAGCCTACTCTGCCATTTAGTATGATCATGGCTGATCCTCCAACTCAATGGCCTAGTGGTATTATCGCTGGGTTGTTAATCCAGAGACCCAGGTAATGTTCTGGGGAACCTAGGTTCAAATCCCATCACAGGAGATGGTGGAATTTGAATCCAAAGTAGGGGGGCAGGGGAGGAATTAGTCCTAGAATTAAGTGCTAAATGATTGCCAGGAAAATCCCACCTGGTTCGCTAATGCCCCTTTAGGAAAGGAGACTGCCATCCTCACCCAGTTTGGCCTACATATGACTCCAGACCCAGAGCAATGTGGTTGACTCTTGAATGGGCAATAAATCTGGCCCAGTCAGCAGCACCCTTATCCTGTAGAATGAATAAGCAATTAAAAAAAAAGCCTGTTTATGCTTTCCCCCTACATCCTTTGATTCTCTTTAGTCCCAACAGCACTCTACGTCGGCAGCACTGAGGGAGGCTGACACTGTCCAGCTGGATGTTAAACTAAGGCCTGTTTTGTTCTCTGAGGTGGATGTAAAAGATCCCATACCACAACCGAAAAGAAAGTAGAAGTTCATGCAACATGGGGTTCAGTGTAAATGCCAGCTTGCTGTTCTTTGTATGGTACAGTGGCCCAGTGGCTAGCACTGCTGCCTCACAGCACCAGGGACCCAGGTTCCATTCCAGCCTCGGGCAACTGTCTGTGTGGAGTTTGCACATTCTCCCCGTGTCTGTGTGGGTTCCCTCTGGGTGTTCCAGTTTCTACCTATCACCCAAAGATTGGCAGGTTGGGTGGATTGGCCATGCTAAACTGCCCAGGGATGTGCAGGCTAGATGGTTTACCCATGTGAAATGGGTAGGATGCTTTTTGGTGTGTTGGTGCAGATTTGGTGGGCCGAATGGCCTCATTGCACTCTGTAGGGATTCTATGCTCTGAAAGTGAGTGTCTCTCTGGATCATTTCTGAGGGCAGCTGTTGTGGGTCTGCAGTCACGTGTAGCCCAGACCAGATAATGACAGCAGATTTCCTTCCCTAAAGGGGATAAGTGAACCAGATGGATTTGTGAAAGAATTGATGTAGCTGCCATTACACTCGTTCTAGATTCAGATTCTATTGAATTAAAATTTCACCACTTGCTCCTGTGGGTGTCCCTGGATTACTAATCTGGAGAAGGTACCTTGGCTATTCATCCTATCCATGCCCCTCATGATTTTATAAACCTCTATAAGGTCACCCCTCAGCCCTTGACAATCCAGGGAAAAATAGTCCCAGCCTATCCAGCCTCTCCTTATACCTCAAATTCTCCAGACTGGGTAATATCCCTTCTTTTTGCATCCTTTCCAGCTTAATAACAACCTTCCTTTAGCAGGACACCCAGAAGTAGGTGAGGGAAGAGTTTGAGTCAATGTGTAAATCAGTACCAGGTAGGAATGGATGATAAAACGGGAAGCTAACTATATCGGTGCACACTGCAAGCAGGTTACAGGCTGTAAGGAAAGGTTGTCTGATCAATATAGAGCTGGAACACGCCACTGTTTCCTGGTCAGCTGAATCCAGTGAGAACGGACCTTCGGACTGACGCGCCGCTGTGTGTTGTTGATAGATTCGGATGTTGTACACAGAACAGGAGTCAAAGCCTTGGACATTACGCTGTTTCATTTCCAGGAGGAGAGGCTGAGCGAATGTGTCAGTATTGAGTTATAGTCAGCTCACGATTGGAAATTAAATCCATATGTCACGGACAGGCAGTCCGCTTTCTTTTTATAACAAACATGATGTTTAAATATGTTCTGAGGGTGCACTGTGCTTTCATTCTCACACACTTCATAATTACAATGAAGCTTTGAGTCACTGTGATGTGGCCAGAACATGAGATATTGACGTTCACTCCACAGATTACTACAGGGCAGTTTAAGTTCTCAAATAAGTACCTCAAATTTCTACCCTGGGGCGAGCAATGGATTATCGCTACACTTGCACATCTGCGTGGCATGTTTCTGACCGAGCCTGTTCATTTTATATAGATGCACTGTCTGTCTGTGAGGTTCATGAAGGAGCAATTTGCATTTCCCTATCGCCTTTTGTAATTTCAGGGCATACCCAAGTGTCTCTGGCCAGGTAGGGGCTGGTTGGTCTAGGGCAATACCTCCTCCCACTTGTCAACCAATAGGCCCTTTTTTTCCAGACAGCACAAAATGTAAGACTCCTTTTGCCTCACCATTCTTGCAAATGTTCTGATGAGTACAAATAATGCTTCAGCAAACTAAGCAAGGGCATGGTGGCTCATTGGCTTGCACAGCTGCTTCACAGTGCCAGGCACCTGGGTTTGATCCCAGCCTTGGGAGATTGTCTGTGTCGAGTTTGCACATTCTCCCTGAATCTGTGTAGGTTTCCTCCCACAGTGTAAACATGTGGAGGCTGTGCTAAATTGTCCTGCGGTGTTCAGGGAGGTGTAGATTGCTCACAGGAAGCTCCCACAAGCAGCCCCCAGTGCCTACCACTGTTGGACCACACTTATAGTATGGGGTATGGTTCTAACTGCCAAATTTTAAGAGGATATAAAGGTACTGGGGAGGGTGCAAGAAAGATTTACAAGAGTGAGAGCAGAATTGATAGGTTATTCCCATCAGGAGAGGATGGAGAAGGTCTCACCTTTTTGGAAGGAGAACATTTGGAGGTAGAGGTATGAGAGAGGTCTTTAAAATTCGCTTCTCCCAAAGCCTTGCAAATTGTTCCGTCTCCAAATACTGACTCAATTCCCTGTTGGAAATTTGGACTGACCCTGTTTTCACCATCCTTTTGGGCAGTGTGTTCTAGATCATAACAACTTGCTGTGTTAAAGGGGAAAAAAATACTCCCTTTATCTTCTTCCAGTTGTGTTGCGAATTACCTTCAATCTGTGCCCTCCAATTCTTGACCCTCCCACTCAAAGGAACTCCGCCATAATTTTGAGCATCTGCAAGGGGAACAGACAGATTAACCTCTCAATGCTGCTGGTCTCCAGTTCTGTCAAAGAATCTTAAAACTCAACCATTAAAGTATCTCCTCTCGATACACATGCTGACTAACCTTCCACCTAGCCGTCAAATGTTCTATTTATCCGAACTGCATGGTTACTGACTGCAACAATCCTGCAGTTTATACACCAACTTGGAGGGCCCACAGAATGACAGACGGCAGTATCTATGAGATGGGGGAGGCGATGGCCTAGTAATATTATCACTGGACTGTTAATCTAGAGACCCAGAGAATATTCTGGGGACTGGGGTTCGAATCCTGCCACGGCTGATGGTGGAATTTGAATTCAATAAATATCTGGAATTAAGAAACTAATGATGACTGTGAATCCATTGTCAAATGTTGGAAAAACCCGTCTGGTTCACTAATGTCCTTTAGGGAAGGAAACTGCCATCCTTACCTGGTCTGGCCTACATGTGATTCCAGATCCACAGCAATGTGGTTGACTCTTAACTTCCCTCTGGGCAATTAGGGGCGGGTATAAGAGTTGCCTAGCCAGAGATGCCCTCATCCCATGAATGAATAAAGGGAAAATAAAATGTTGAGGTGAGGAGTGGAGCTAAGGAATGAAGGAGTTTCAGGAACCTTGCAATGCTTAAATTAGAATTATGTGGCCTGGAACGTGTTTCCTACAAGATGGCATGGAAGAGGCTGGGTTCAGAAGGGAGTTTGATGGGGACGTGAGGAAAATAAACTCGCAGGGGACGGAGTCGGGGTTTGGGACTGACTGGGTTGATTCTACAGAGGGTCTGAGGTCGACTCAATGGGCTGAGTGGCCTATTCCGCGCCGTATTAGGACTCCTTGACTTCAGATACCACAATGCGTGCCGGATCGTGAAATACTGTCTCTGCATTCACGGCATCGAAGGAAATCGGACAGCCAAACTGTGCACAGCAAGATCCCACAAGCAGCAGCCTGGTTAGTGATGGCACTGTCGGTGATGTTGACCGAGAGGTGAGTAATGGTTTGGGAATGCCACGCTCTCCCCACAGTGAGATACATGGCGAAATGCTCTGTTTCGGTGACGTGGAGAGAGGGGATTGGGCAGCTAGAGAATACTCCCCTCCTCTTCTCTGGCTGAAGTCCCATGGAAGGTGGGGCCTGGGCTGAAGAGAATTATAAACACTGCACAGAAATTGGAAGTGATTGCTGGGCCCATTAGATGGTAGGAGAAATCAAACACTCTGCTTGAGTAACGTCAACAATTTTTTTTTGCATGTGATTCATACAGAGTCCTTAAACCCACAGAAGTGGGACTCTCTGAAGGTACCTCTGCTTTACTGAGAGTACTATCTCTCTGCAAAGGTGATTGTCTTGTCTCCTGTTCTGGCAACACGTCAATCTTCCCTGCAACACACACGGTTCATTAGCATCTGTCTCAGGCACCAAGAGATCAGGCAATAGTTTGCCCTCCAGATTGGGTCAAGATTCCACATGCTTTCCTTTTTGGCGTCTATTCCACTCTGATTATGAACTCTGTACACCTCCAAAAATCAGATCCAGACCGCTAACAGTCGACCCTGATGGTGAGGTGAGGCAGGGAGAAGTTTGGACTCGGTAATAATGTTTCGTTTTAGATGTTTTTGTTCCAGTCCTTATTTACTCCCTCCAACTTCATTTTGATTTGGTCCCACCTCTCTCTCTTTCTCTAATGTTGCCTCACTTTTGCTGTCGTTGGCAGACTTTCCATATAAATTGGTCATTTAATTAGCGACATGGCTGATTTGATTTTGCAGAAATTTATGTAAGGAGCTGATACTACCTCAAGTTACCCTGATCACATGAAGAGTCAGCCCATCAAGTCTGCTCCACCATTCTCCTGCCTTCTCCTCACAACCTTTAATACCCTAACCAATCAAGAACCTATCTATCTCTGCCTTAATTGGACTCAAAACCTTCACAGCCCTCTGTGGCATTGAGTTTCACAGATTGACCACCCTTTGGTTGAAGAAATTCCTCCTCATCTCTGTTGTAAAGTGTCGCCTGGGGCTGTGCCCTCTGGTCATCATCTCGCCTACTAGTGGAAATATCTTCTTCAGATGAGTCATCCTGGTCTCAAAACATTATCTCTGTTTTTCTCTCTCCACAGATGCTGCCAGACCAGCTCACTTGCTCCAGCAATTTTTGTTTCTGTTATATTTAACTTCAATTTACCTGTTTGCGACTGGATTTCAGAGTGTCCAAGGGGAAAGCTAGACCCAGTTGCATCATTTACCAAAGCAGGAAGCAGGTGTTAATCTATCTTCTGCCACTGTTTATATGAAAATTCATAGTTCAATACAAACTCTTCCTTTTCTGGTCAACTCCCTTTACTGCTGAAAATTAGCCCTTTTTTAATGAAAAAAAATGACATGGTCGAGAGCATCAAGTTCCTAGGAGTGACGATCACCAACAATCTGTCCTGGACCACCCACATTAATGCAATGGTCAAGAAGGCACAATAGGGCCTCTACTTCCTCAGGAGGCTAAGAAAATTCAGCATGTCCATAAGGACTCTTACTAACTTTTATGGCTGCTCCATAGAAAGCATTCTATCTGGATGCATCATGGCATGGTGCGGCAACTGCTCTGCCCAGCACTGTAAGAAACCACAGAGAGTGTGAACATAGTCCAGTCCATCACATAAAGCCAACCTCCCATCTGCTGACTCCTTCGATATTTCCCGCTGCCTCGGGAAGGCAGCCAACAGCATCAAAGACCCCTCCCAACCCCAGTTATACTCTCTTCCACCCTCTTCAGTCAGGCAGAACATACAAAAGCCTAAACTTATGTACCAACAGATTCAGGAACACCTTCTTCCCTGCTGTTATTCGACTTCTGAATGGACCTCTCAAATTTTAACTTTAATGTTGATCTTGTTCTTTTTGTACCTTCTTTGCAGCTGTAACATTGTATTCCTCACTGTGTTCTATGACCCCAATGCACTTTGTGTGGGATGATCTACTTGTACTGCACGTTAAACAAAACCTTTCACTCTACCTAGGTACATGTGAAAATAATTAATCAAATTAGCCTTTTGTTTATGAAAAATTTACTGTCTCTTTTATAGAATCACCCAATGAACAAATTATGAAGCAAAACACTGTCCAGTATGGACCCATGATGATAATAAAAATAAAGTGTGTAGATAGAACGAGAGAAATAAATCAATGTAGTGTTGCAGAGGGAGATAATGCACTCCAGCCCCACCGTGCCTACATCTCTTTCAAAGCCTCAAAGGTGAATATCAATCCTTTATTTTATGAAATCACTATCAATTCACCTGCTTGCCTTCTTAAACAACGAACAAGAGACAACCAAGAGATTGGGCGACGAAGTGGGAGATAGAATACATTGTGGGAAAGTGTGAGATTATACATTTTGTTTGGAAGAATGGAGGCGTAGACTATTTTCTAAATGGGGAAAGGTTTCAGAACTCTGCATCGCAAAGGGACTTGAGGGTCCTAGTTTAGGATTCTCGTAAGGTTAAAATGCGGGTTCAGTTGCCAGTTAGAAAGGCAAATGCAATGTTAGCATTCGTTTCAAGAGGGCTAGAATACAGGAGCAAAGATGTTCGGCTGAGGCTGTACAAGGATCTGATCAGACCCCATTTAGAACATTGTGAGCAGTTTTGGACCCTGTACCTAAGGAAGAATGTGCCGGCATTGGAAGGGTCCAAGGGAGGTTTTCAAGAATGATCCCAGAGGTGGAAAGCTTTTCACATGAGGAGCTGTTGAGGTCTTTGGGTCTGAATTCAATTGAGCTGAGAAGGATGAGGGCAGGATCTCATTGAAACACACAGAATACTGAGACGCCTGGATAGAGTCGAAGTGGAGAAGATGTTTCCACTAGCAGGGGAGACTAGGACCCCAGGGCACAGCCTCAGGGTGAAGGGATGGCCCTTTAGAAATGAGACAAGGAGGAATTTCTTCAGCCAGAGGGTGGTTAACCTGTGGAACTCTTTGCTGCACAAGGTTATGGAGGATGAGTCATTGAGTGTACTTAAGGCAGAGATAGATAGGTTCTTGATTAGTAAGGGGATCAAAGATTATGGGGAGAAAGCAGGAGAATGGAGTTTAGAAATGTATCAGTCATGATTGAATAGCAGAGCAGCCTTGATGGGCTGAATGGCCTAATTCTGCTCTGGTCTAACAAATTATAAGCCCTGTCTACCAGGGTCAATGGAACCATAACAGCTGTGACAGAATGATAGGAATGGATGATGGAATTAAATTTGAGTGAGGTTTGAGGTGGAAATAATGCACTCAAACCCCACCGTGCCCACCTCCCTTTAATAGTCTTGAGTTTGAAAATCAGCCCTTTATTTTAGAAAATCATCAAAGAGATAGTAGGAACTGCAGATGCTGGAGAATGCGAGATGACAAGGTGTGGAGCTGGATGAACACAGCAGGCCAAGCAGCATCATAGGAGCAGGAAAGCTTGACGTTTCGGGCCTAGACCCCTCATCAGAAATGCGGGAGGGGAAGAGGGGGTTCTGAAATAAATAGGGAGAGAGGGGGAGGCGGATAGAAGATGGATAAAGGAGAGGATAGGTGGAGAGGAGGCAGACAAGTCAAAGAGGTGGGGATGGAGCCAGTAAAGGTGATTGTAGGTGGGGAATTAGGGAGGAGATAGGTCAGTCCAGGGAGGTCGGACAGGTCAAGGGGGCAAGATGAGGTTAGTAGGTAGGAGATGGCGGTGGGGCTTGAGGTGGGAGGAGGGGATAGGTGAGAGGAAGAACAGGTTAGGGAGGCGGGGACGAGCTGGGCTGGTTTTGGGATGCGGTTGTGGGAGGGGAGATTTTGAAGCTTGTGAAATCCACATTGATACCATTGGGCTGCAGGGTTCCCAGGCTAAATATGAGTTGCTGTTCCTGCAGCCTTCAGGTGGCATCATTGTGGCATTGCAGGAGGCCCAGGATGGACATGTCGTCTGATGAATGGGAGGGGCAGTTGAAATGGTTCGCGACTGGGAGGTGCAATTGTTTGTTGCGAACCGAGCGCAGGTGTTCTGCAAAGCGGTCCCCAAGCCTCCGCTTGGTTTCCCCGATGTAGAGGTCCTCGATGTCCTCAGTAAAAGGCTCACCTTTGTCCCCCTCCACCCACACATCAATGACTACCGCTCACGCTTGGACATTGAGCAGTTTTTCCGCTGCTTCCGCCTCTACGCTTACTTCTTCAACCATGAACCTAACCTTCCCTCTACTGACCCCTTCTCCCGCCTCCAATACAAGCCCTCCTCCTGGACATCACCCCAAGGCCTCCTACCCTCCCTCGACCTCTTCATCTCCAACTGCCGTTGAGACATCAATTGCCTCAACCTCTCCACCTCTCTCACCCACTCCAACCTCTCCCCTGCAGAACTTGCAGCCCTCCGCTCCCTCCGCTCCAATCCCAACCTCACCATAAAACCCGCTGACAAGGGAGGCACAGTTGTAGTATGGCGCACTGACCTCCACATCGCTGAGGCCAGGCGCCAACTCTCTGACACCTCCTCCTACCGCTCCCTGGATCACGACCCCACCCCCGAGCACCAAACCATCATCTCCCAAACCATCCACAACCTCATCACCTCAGGTGACCTCCCACTCACTGCCTCCAACCTCATCGTTCCCCAAGCCCCACACCGCCCGCTTCTATCTCCTTCCCAAAATCCACAATGCCTGGTCAACCCATTGTCTCCGCCTGCTCCTGCCCCACCGAACTTATCTCCACCTACATCAACTCCATTTTCTCCTCCTTGGTCCAGGAACTCCCTACCTACGTCCGTGACACCACCCACGCCCTCCACCTCCTCCAGAACTTCCAATTCCTCGGTCCCCAACACCTCATTTTTACTATAGACGTCCAGTCCCTATACACCTGTATTCCCCATGCAGATGGCCTAAAGACCCTCCGCTTCTTCCTGTCCCGCAGACCTGACCAGTTCCCCTCCACTGACACCCTCATCCGCTTAGCCGAACTCGTCCTCACCCTCAACAACTTCTCTTTCAATTCCACCCACTTCCTACAGACAAAGGGGAGTGGCCATGGGTACCCGCATGGATCCAAGCTATGCCTGCCTCTTTGTAGGTTACGTGGAACAATCCCTCTTCCGTAGCAACACTGGCCCTAAACCCCACCTCTTCCTCCGTTACATCGATGACTGTATCGGCGACGCCTCGTGCTCCCACGAGGAGCTCGAACAGTTCATCCACTTCACCAACACCTTCCACCCCAACCTTAATTTCACCTGGACCATCTCTAACACCTTTCTCACCTTCCTGGACCTCTCTATCTCCATCTCGGGTAACCACCTAGAAACCGATATCCATTTCAAGCCCACCGACTCCCACAGCTACCTAGAATACACCTCCTCTCACCCACCTTCCTGCAAAAAATGCCATCCCCTATTCCCAATTCCTTCGCCTCCGCCGCATCTGCTCCCAGGATGAGACATTCCACTCCCGCACATCTCAAATGTCCTCATTCTTCAAGGACCGCAACTTCCCCCCCAAAGTGGTCGAGAACGCCCTCGACCGTGTCTCCCGCATTTCCCGCAACTCATCCCTCACACCCCGTCCCCGCAATAACAACCAAAAAAAGAATCCCCCTCATTCTCATGTACGACCCCATCAACCTCTGGATCCAACGCATCATCCTCCGACACTTCCGCCATCTGCAATCAGACCCCACCACCAAAGACATTTTTCCCTCCCCACCCTTATCTGCCTTCCGGAGGGACCACTCTCTCCATGACTCCCTTGTCCGCTCCACACTCCCCTCCAGCTCCACCACACCCAGCACTTTTCCCTGCAACCGCAGGACATGATACACCTGCCCCACACCTCCTCCCTCACCCCCATCCCAGGGCCCAAGAAGACTTTCCACATCAAGCAGATGTTCACCTGCACATCTGCCAATGTGGTATACTGCATCCGCTGTACCCGTTGTGGCCTCCTCTACATCGGGGAAACCAAGCGGAGGCTTGGGGACCACTTTGCAGAACACCTGCGCTCAGTTCGCAACAAACAACTGCACCTCCCAGTCGCGAACCATTTCAACTCCCCCTCCCATTCCTCAGACGACATGTCCATCCTGGGCCTCCTGCAGTGCCACAATGATGCCACCCGAAGGCTGCAGGAACAGCAACTCATATTTAGCCTGGGAACCCTGCAGCCCAATGGCATCAATGTGGATTTCACAAGCTTCAAAATCTCCCCTCCCACAACCGCATCCCAAAACCAGCCCAGCTCATCTCCACCTCCCTAACCTGTTCTTCCTCTCACCTATCCCCTCCTCCCACCTCAGGCCGCACCGCCATCTCCTACCTACTAACCTCATCTTGCCCTCTTGACCTGTCCGTCCTCCCTGGACTGACCTATCTCCTCCCTAATTCCCCACCTACAATCACCTTTACTGGCTCCATCCCCGCCTCTTCGACTTGTCTGCCTCCTCTCCACCTATCCTCTCCTTTATCCATCTTCTATCCGCCTCCCCCTCTCTCCCTATTTATTTCAGAACCCCCTCTTCCCCTCCCGCATTTCTGATGAGGGGTCTAGGCCCGAAACGTCAAGCTTTCCTGCTCTGTTGCTGCTTGGCCTGCTGTGTTCATCCAGCTCTACACCTTGTTATCACCAAATCAGCCATGTTACTCATTAAACAAGTTGAAAGGCGGAATGTTTTTTGAAAAATTCAGAAGTGCTCCTACACACAACTGAACAGCTTAATTTCCCATCAACAAATCACCTACACTATTCTTTTTCATCTGTTACCCACCACCAGTAAATCACCAGTGTCTCCAATTAATATGGTCACCGTTGAACTTTAAATTCCAGATTAAAAAAAAATTAATTTAAATTCCACTCTCGGTTGTGGCAGGATTTGAACCAAGTTCCCCAGAACTTTAGGAGAGTTTCTACATTAATATGCAAGTGAAAATGTTTTTTTTATTCATTTATGAGATGTAGGCATCACTGACTGGCCAACATTTTGTTGCCTGTCCTCGTTGTCGGTGCAAAGGTGGTGATGAGCTGCCTTCTTTGACCACAGCAGTCCATTTACTGTGGGTCGACCCACAATGCCCTTAGGGAAGGAATTCCAGCATTTTGACCCAGTGACAATGAAGGAATGGCCCTATATTTCCACATCAGGAGGTGAACTTGCAGGTGGTCGTGTTCCCATGTACGTGCTGCCTTTGTCCTTCTAGGTGGAAGTGGTAGGGGGTTTGGAAGATGCAGTCTGAAGATCTTTGGTGAATTTCTGCTGTGCATCTTGTGGATAGTGCACACTGCTGTTACTGAGCGTTAGTGGTGGAGGGATCAGATATTTGTGCATGCAGTTCCAATCGTATTATCTTGGATGGTGTCAAGCTTCTTGAGTGCTGTTGGGGCTGCACCCATCCAGGCAAGTGGGGAGTATTCCATCACACTCCTGACTTGTGTCTTGTAGATGGTGGACAGGCTTTGGACAGTCAGGAAGTGAGTTACTCACCAAAGTATTCCTTTCCTCTGCTCTTGTCACCACTGTATATACATGATGAGTCCCATTGAGTTTTTGGTCAGTAATAACCCCAAGGATGATGGTAGTGAGGGATTCAGTGATGGTAACACCATTGAATGCTAAAAGGCAGTGATTAGATTGTCTCATATTGGGATGGTCATTGCGCGGCATTTATGTGGCACTATGCTGGTTCCCATTTGTCAGCCCAAGCCTGGATATTGTTCAGATCTTGTTGCATTTCAACATGGACTGCTTCAGTATCTGAGGATTCATGAATGGTGCGGAACATTGTACAATCAATCAATATTACTGGGCCATAGCCACCCCTTGAAAAGCAGCCCTTAAATATATGTCTCCAATGAGCAATGACTGTTCTCTATTATTGCTGGAGCATGTCCTGGTTCATTCTTAAACGGGCCATCATTTACAACATTGTCAATGTGAATTGTGTGCTGGTTGTGTTCAAGTGAATGTACACTAATGCAGCAACTGGGGATTTACGTGAGGCCCTATAAATAGACACATACAAAATCTGTGGTTGTTGAGTTAGGAGATTTGCTCTTGTAATGTAGATCTCTGTTGATAAATGTCAGCCAATTGGTTCTAGTTCTATGCTTTTCCAAATGGCTTTCTCAAATACTCTATGCCCCAATCATGGAAAGAGAGACTTGTATTTGTAGTCGGCCTCCATGAATGTCCCAAAGTGATTGAAATACTTTGCAGTACAATATGCACTCAGCAATGAAACAGATGACCAATTAATCTGTATCAATGATGTTAGGACACTGAAGGAATGGCGATATATTTCCAAGTCAGGACATTGAGTGACTTGGAGAGGAGCTTGCAGAGGGTGGTTCTCCCATGCATCTCCTGTCCCTGTCCTTCTTGATGCTAGAGGTTACAGGTTTGGAAAGTGTTGTCAAAAGAGCCTTGGTAAATGTCTGCAGTGCATCTAGTTACGGTACATACTGCTGCTACTGAGTATAGGTAACGGAGGGGGTGAAGTAATAGATGTGGTACCAATCAAGTGGGCTACTTTGTCTTAGACGGTGCCAACCTTCTTGAGTGTTGTTGGAGCTGCACTCATCCAGGCAAGTGGGGAGTATTCCATCACGTTCCTTACTTGTGCCTTGTAGATGGTGGACAGGATCTGGGGAGTCAGAAGGTGAGCTGCTCGCTACAGTATTCCTAGCCTCTGACCTGCTCTTGTCGACACAGTATTTATATGAATAGTCCAGAACAGTTTCTGGCCAATGGTAACCCCCAGGATATTCACATTGAGGGATTCAGTGATGGCAATGCCATTGAACATTAGGAGGCAATGTTTAGATGTGCTTCAGTCGCAGGTGGTCATTGTTTGTGTGTCATAAATATTACTTCCCACTTCGGGGGTGGCACAGTGGTTAGCACTGCTGCCTCACAGCACCAGGGACCCAGGTTCAATTCCACCCTCGGGCAACTGTCAGTGTGGAGTTTGCACATTCTCCACGTGTCTGCATGGGTTTCCTCTGGGTGTTCAGGTTTCCTCCCACAGTCTGATGACGTGCAGGCTAGGTGGATTGGCCACAGGAAATTGCTCATAGTGTTCAGGAATGTGTAGATTAGGTGGGTTATAGGTGAATGGGTTTGGGTGGGTGCTCTGAGGGTCGGTGTGGACTTGTTGGGCCGAAGGGCCTGTTTCCACACTGTAGGGATTCTATGATCTCACTTGTCAGCCAAGTCTGGATATTGTTCTATTGGGAACTATTTGGGATTATTTCAGTTTCTGAGAAGTCATGGATGGTGCTGGCCATTGTACAGACATCAGTGAACATCTTCACCTTTGACTTTATGATGGAGGGAAGGTTATTGTTGAATAAAGGAATAAATAAAGTCTGAAGAAAATAAAGAAACCAAATGGAACTCCTTGCCTCAACCTAAGCAAGCAAATCAAAGAGATAGATAGTTGGTGAAAGGTAACTGAAAGATGAACAGATAGATAAGTAGAAAATAACAGAGTTGGAGATGCAGGGAAAGGAAGCTAAGAATACTGTGGCGAGTAACTCACCTCCTGAGTCCTCAAAGCCTGTCCGCCATCGACAAGGCACAAGTCAGGAGTGTGATGGAATACTCCCCACTTGCCTGGATTAGTACAGCCCCAACAACATTCAAGAAGCTTGACACCACCCAGGACAAAGCAGCTCACTTGATTGGCACCACATTCACAAGCATCCACTCCCTCCATCACCGACGCTCAGTAGCAGCAGTGTGTACTATCTACAAGATGCACTACAGAAATTCACCAAAGATCCTCAGACAGCACCTTCCAAACTCATGACCACTTCCATCTAGAAGGGCAAGGGCATCAGATATATGGGAACACCACCACCTCCAAGGTCCCCTCCAAGTCACTCAGCATCCTGACTTGGAAATATCGCCATTCCTTCATTGTCGCTGGGTCAAAATTCTGGAATTTCCTCCCTAATGGCATTGTGGGTCAACCCACAGCAGGAGGCCTGCAGTGGTTCAAAAAGGCAGCTCACCATCACGTTCTCAAGGGCAACTAGGGACAGGCAATAAATGCTGGGCCAGACAGCGATGCCCACATCCCACGAATGAAAAGAAAAAAAAGGGTAGAGGGTCAGTTTTTTGAATGTAAAATATTATTAAGGATTGAAAGTTTGTTCCTGAACCCTTTACCATTCTTACAACCAAGCACAGGAAGTCTGAGAGAAAATTCTGACTTTCTATTTGACAAAGAGGAGAATTTGAGAGGATTCCATTGAAATTCAGGCACTTAGTGTTTATATCTGTGAGGTGCATTGAATTGTACTTAGTTTCCACATTAAAGATGGTAATACATAAACACAAATAGTTTTTCCATTACGTTGCAGTGTGCAGCTTAAATCTGAGAGGGGGTATGAATTGAAAACTCGGGACTGGGGAGAGAAATAACAAAAACCTGCCAAAAGGTTGTGCCCTGAATTAAAGCAAGCACTTGCAATAGTATAGTTCCTATCAAACCTTCCCAGGAAGCTGAAAGGAGGTCTGACAGAGGTTTTCAAAATCATAGGCGAGTGAGACAGGGAGAAGTTGTTCCCACTCTTAAAAGGAACAAGAACAAGAGAGGTAAAAGGTACTGCAGACGCTGGAGAATCCGAGACAACAAGCATGGGGCTGGATGAACACAGCGGGTCAAGCAGCATCATAGGAGCAGGAAAACTTGACGTTTCGGGCCTAAACCCTTCATCAGAAATAGGGGAGGGGAAGAGGGTTC
>JAHRHZ010000277.1:1570249-1580585 GCA_024137785.1 Ginglymostoma cirratum
GCTTGACCTGCTGTGTTCATCCAGCCCCATGCTTGTTGTCTAAGAACACGAGAGGTATAGATTTAAAATGATGTGCAAATGAAACAAAGGTGATCTGACAAAAAAAAGCGTTTTCACATGGCAAACAGTTAGGGTATCGATTGCACTGTCTGGGAATGGAGGAGGATTCGTTTGAGGCATTCAGGGCATTGGGTGGTTATATGTATGAAAATAATGGGCAAGGTTGTGGCGAGAAGGTTGGAGTTTAGCACTTGGTAACGTTGTTTGTTTAACGAGCTGGACCAGCCACAATGGGCTAAATGGACTCTCTCTGCATGGTAACAATTCTGTGATTCTACGATGGCATCCCAAAGTGCTTTACTAAGACCGACTAACAGAGTACAGCCCCAGTTACATTCTAAGAAAATGCTGCAGCCGATTTAAATCATCATTTCATGGGATATGGGTTTTGCTGGCAAGGCAGAACCCCTAACTGCCCTTTAGCTGAGTGGCTGTTTCAGAGGGCAGTTAAAAGTGAACAACATCCCTGTGGGTCTGGAGTCACATGTGGGACATACCAGGTGAAAATGGCAGATTTATTTCCCTAAAGAACATTAGTGATCTAGATATTTTAACAGCGATTGGTGACAGTTAAGAACACCTTACCTGAGTTCAACTTCATATCCCAGATTTACTATTTGAATTTTACATTCCACCGGCAGTCACAGTGGGAACTGAACCCTTGTCACTGGAACACGAACCCGTATTATGGTTCCAGCAACATCATCACCATCACCGTCAAGACTCCACACACAGCAATGAACAAAAGGTGAACCATTGGTTCGTCAAGCTGGTTTTAAAAGAGTAAGAATTTGCCAGGACACCAACCAAAACTGTCCTGCTCTTTTTCAAAAGCAGGATCTTTTGTGGCCCTTTGACAGGGGGCATGGAAGCTTAGTGCCTCTCCCATGATATTGCATTGGAGGATCAGCCGAGATTGTACACTGAAGTCCTGCTGTAGGGCTTCAAGCTGTGCCTTATAAACCAGAGGCATGGCCTAATGAACTGAGTGTGCATATGGAAGGACAAAAGCAAAAGGCTTGGATTTTTATCTAGGCAGCCCCGATTATGAACATCTGACTTGCAAAACCTTGTACTTAAAAGTGATTCCATACAAGTGTGTAATTTTAAAGATCTGACAGATGAACATTTAGTGTGCTTACAAAAGGCTATTATATATTGTTCTGCATTGTGTTCCGACTCACACGCAAATCGACTTGCAAACAGTCTCCAGAACAGAACCTGTTCACAACCCAGGAACTGCCTGTAGCTCTTTTCACAACCTTCCCAAACTACTTTCAAGACAATTTGGTGTTTTTTTAAATGTCTGTGCAGTAATTGGAAGGAGGTCAGGAGGTAGACCTCATAGAATATGAGTTCCCTGATTGGGGCTGGTAATCTGGTCCAATCAGGGAGCCCTGACTGACATAGACCCGGGTTCAAGTCCCACGGCTCTGGAGGTGTGTAAAAACATCTTTGAACAGGTTGGTTAGGAAAAACAGGTATAAACAGGAGGGTCTGCAGTTCTGCTCACTCAGGGAGCTGACTCTGTGCTAGCTGGTTCAGTGCCATGTACTATGCATGTGTAAATAAAGGTGATGGGATACTGGTCTCTGTGGAGTTATTTTGGTAAGCTCCATACAAAATGCAGGAGACAATTTCCACACACCAGGATCCTACAAGAAACCATACTGTCATTCATAATCTATTTTCAGCTGCTTTAATTGAGGGATAAATATTGACCCCAGGGCACTGTGGAAACTTCTCTGTTCACTTTTGAATGATGTCATGAGATCTTGTACAGCCCCCGACCTCAGTTTATCATTACCACTGAACGGCACCAGCAATGCCAGCCTGACTTCGCTGCTCCCTTTATAAAATCTCAAAGGGCATAGATAAGGTGAATAGCAAAGGTCTTTTCCCCAGGTTAGGGGAGTTCAAAACTAGGAGGCATAATTTTAAGGTGAGAGAAGAAAGATTTAAAAGGGACCTGAAGGGCGACTTTTATACACAGAAGGTGGTGCATGTAAGGAATGAACTGACAGAGGAAGTTGTAGATACAGGTACAGTTGCAGCATTTAAAAGACAGGTACATGAATAGGAAAGGTTTAGAGAGATATTGGCCAAATGCAGATAAATGGGACTAGTTTTAGTCTGGGAAACCTGGTTGACAAGGATGGGTTGGACTGAAAGGTCTGTTTCTGTGCTTTATGACTCTATGCTGCCCCCAGAGGATTGACCCCACAGTACAAGTTGGTGCACTTGAGTCAGGAGGAGTCGGCAGAAGGTGCCGAGCAAGCACAGAGCCCACAGTCTGACAGAGACTTGTGGGGCAGAGAGGTTGTAAATGAGAAAAAAGCCGAGAGAGAGAGAAAGGGGGAAAAGAAATTGAATCATGTCACAGCATCTGGGAAGATGACAACCTCAGGGCAGCTGTTAGATATTGTCGCTACAACATGCAGAGTTCAAGCTGGAGAAGAAATTGAAGCAAGCTCCATTTGCCCAGTTGTGAAAACTGCTATCGACACTGGCCAGAATTCCACCTCTGATAGGGCAGGCTTCCGTTGGCCCCTTTACCTTCTGCAAAACCTCAAATCACAGAACAGTGTGCAAGCAAACAATTGCAGAGGCCCAAGGCAGAAAGGTATTAGCCAAAGACGCGCTGATAAGATTAGGGAACGATTCTGTTTTGATCAGAGGGCCTTCCATGTGCTGCAGGCAATCTCTGTCAATCTGTGTGGAGGCGAATGTCAACATGTCAGGCACTGATAGAATTATTACAACACTCGACTTCTGTCTGATTCCCTCTCTAACGCTTTAAGAATAAAAATTCTTTTTCTCTCTGTCTCTCGGAAAAGAACACTATTTTATGATAAAGAAAGCAATGTTTCCAACCCTGCTGGCAATATTAACAGCTAACAATTTTAACACAAGCGTCTATAATCCACCCACTCATCACACAGGCTTTGAAAGTCAATTTCTCTCCCAAAAAGCCCCTCTTTCTGACAAGGCAGGGTCACCACAATACGGTCTCCAAGCTGCTGGGTCCGTCTTCCAACACTGCCCTATCTCTGTCGTTGAGTCTTGTGCAGGCTGTTCAAAGCCAATTTTGAATGTTTTTCCCTCTGAAAATAAGGTGTATTCTCCAGCAGTGGGTCATTTGGCAGGGACAAAATGGTACATTCCTTACCTCCCCTTCTATCAATCCAAGTGGCACCAAAATCCATTAAAGCACATGGAGCTATTGAGTGTTCCATAGGGATCAGTTCTGGGTCCTGTTTTGTTTGTCATTTATAACAATGATTTGGATGAGAACATAGAAGACATGGTTAGTAGGTTTGCGGGCGACACCAAAATTGGTGGCATAGTACAAAGTAAAGAAGGATTTCTGAGATTACAAAAGGATTTGATCAAATAGGTCAGTGGGGTAAAAAATGGCAGATGGAATTCAATCTGGATAAATGTGAGGTATTGCATATTGGTACAACAAAAACGGATAGCTTGTACAATTAATGGCAAGGCCTAGTGTAGTGTAGAACAGAGGGACCTAGGGGTGCAGGCACATAATTGTTTGAAGTTTGCATCACATGTAGACAGGGTAGTTAAATTTAGCACACTTGCCTTCATTACTCTGTCCTTTGAGTATGGGAGTTGGGAAATCATGTTGAGGTTGTATAGGACATTGATGAGGCCTCTTCTGGACTACTGTGTCCAGTTCTGGTTGCCCAGTTATGGGAAGGATATTATTAAGCTGGAGAGGGATCAAAAGAGATCTACCAGGAAGTTGCTGGGTATGGAAGGTTTGAGTTATAAAGAAAGGCTGGACAGGCTGGGACTTTTTTCACTGGAGTGTAGATGTTTAGAGGCATCCTGATAGAAGTTTATAAAATAATGAGGGGTATAGATAGAGTTAATGGTAGATGTCTTTTCCCAGGATGGGGGCTTTCAAGAGTAGGGGGCACATTTTTATAATGACAGGAGAGAAATCTAAAGAAGACATGAGGTGCAATTTTTTTTACACAGAGGGCGGTTCACATGTGGAATGGACCTGTTGAAGTGGTGGATGTGGGTACAATTACAACATTTAAAAGACATTTGGATAGGTACATGGATAAGAAAGGTTTGGAGGGATATGGGCCAAGTGCAGACAGGTGGGACTAGTTTAGATTGGGATTATGTTCGATCTGGACTGGTTGGACTGAAGGGTCTGTTTCCATTTTGTCTGACTCCATGATTCTGTCGTTGCGTCACAGATGGAGACCATTAGGTCCATTCTATCTGTGATGACCCTGTGCAGGTCAGTGTAAAGACGATGCCTTGTCATTTTTCTGCATTTTTGATTGTGGAACTGAAATGGAAAAAGAATTGTTTTAAAAACGAAGGGCTGCTGAATGTTATTGAAAGTAAGAAACCTGATGCTCATTGTAAACACTGTTTACACAGCTATATGGGATGGCACAGTGGCTCAGTGGTTAGCACTGCTGCCTCAGAGCACCAGGGATTCGATTCTACCCTTGGATGACTGTCTGTGTGGAGTTTGCATGTTCTCCCCGTGTCTGCGTTGGTTTCCTCCCACAGTCCAAAGATGCGCAGGTTAGGTGGATTGGCCATGCTAAATTACCTGTAGTGTTCAGGGACGTATAGACTAGGTGGGTTGTAGGGGGAATGGGTCTGTGTGGGATGCTCTGAGGGTCAGTATGGACTTGTTGGGCTGAAGGGCCTGTTTCCACATTGCAGGTGTTCTATTCTATTCCAATTAACACAAAATATGGCACAAGCTAGAAATCTGAAGCAGACACACAGAATGCTGAAGGAGCTCAGCAGGTCTGGCAGCATTTATGGAGAGAGAAGCAGAGTTTCGGGCCTGGTAAGATTCTTCAGCAGAACTGAAGAGGTCTTGCTGCCAGGCTTGCTAAATTTCTCCAGCATTCTCTGCATTTGTTTACACAACTTCTGGTTCAAGTAGTAACAGGACAAGGTGCAGAAGATCTGGACAATAGTGTGTGTACAAATGAAGATTAAAACATCAGCAAATCATAGATTAGTCTGTCGACCAGTGACAGTTACCAATGACAAAGATCTGTCATCATCTATGTGATTGGCTGCTGGTTAGGCGAACAGCTTAATGTTGAGAATAAAGGAATGAGAAGCCACCAGACCTACACCAGCTCAACAGCTGTGTATGTCCTCTGCAGAAAAACCCTCTTTAATCCTAAAGATACTAGTTTATTCTCCCTTCAGCAGTTGCTGTGAGCTGTGACTTTTAATTAAAAAGTCTGGGACCTTTTATGAGTGTCAGCCAGCTACCCTGTGACTCCTGCAACCCAGTAAAAGCATCCGGAGAAGAAAGACTGAGAAGCAATGTTTTGATCTGTATGAGAACCATCTCAACTGAGCCCATGAGCTGAACTACTTTCCCATTCTATCTCTCCAACTAAAACACCCATTTCTTTTCAAGTTTGATTTAGTTTTTGTGTGTGAAAGCAGAAGTTTATAAAGGATTAGAATTTTAACCAGTAGAGTTCTCAGCTGACAGGCTCATAATTGTTTGTCTGTAGCTAGAACCTATTTACTTGTAATAAATAGCAATTCTTGTTAAATGCATAAACCTGGCATCTTAGGTCTAAAAGACAGGAAAATTGGGGAATTTTGAACACTTTTCAAAATCTCTAAATTTTATGATGACTTCAGGACGATTTCCAGTGCATTACTGCAGTGAGGTGTAACATTAATCATCCCATTCCTCCACTATATTCCTGCACTTTTCCTAATCAGACACTTCTTGAGTTGAGATCCTAAGGTACAGTAGCCTCCAATCCAGAAACTCAGGATTCGAGTCCTACCCCCAGGATTTATGACCTAGAGAGATGCATTCATCATGTGGGCAAACAGTGCAACCTTCAAATCCTTCCAACACATTACAAGATGGCGGTGCAGGCAAGTTAGACAGCATTCAGGGTCCTGTGCCCATCCGCTCCAGCAGCCACTTCCTCCCTTTTTTCCTTACCCTTTTTGTCTTCTTTCTTTATCTTTTTCTTTGCTTTCTTCCTGTTGGTGGGGAGGGGGTGACATCATGGAGGGGAGCGGCTGGAGCAAGGCTCTTGGTGTGGTAGAGGCCTGGCCTGGTGGTGGAGCCAGGGATTCCTGGTTCCGGCAGGCCCAGAGTGGGAATTCCAGGCATCGGCAAAGCGGTAGTAATAGCTCCTGGTTCCGGTAGGCCCAGAGTGGGAATTCCAGGCATCGTCAAAGCGGTAGTAATAGCTCCTGGTTCTGGTAGGCCCAAAGCCGGGGACTCCTGATTGCAGGGCGAGGGTGCGTCCAGTATCATTGGTGGAGTGGACCCAGTGACAAAGTGATGACACCTGAAGAGTGACAACTCCACCAGATGGCAGCGTGGGTGTGGTTGGTAGGCCGACTCAGGGCTCTGGACTCATGGTGGAGATGGCAGAGTGAAGATGGACTTTCTTTCAACTTTATCTTTTTATTCTTGAAGTACGGCACTGGATTGTGGTGACCATTGAAGCTTTTTGCTATATTTTACTGCGTTGTTCATCGTAGAGTACAAGTGACAATAGGTAAAAGTGGGGGAGGTTGCTGGTCAATATTTGATGGACACAACCCTGAAGCTTCTACCCATGACCATTAGTGATATCTCTGGGCTACAACATGAACGTGAAAATGCATCTTGATGCAGCAAACCGGAACTCCTGCGTGAGGTTTAGGTCTCAAACACTAACCAATTCCCTTTTGGAAAACACTGCTGAATCTCTCCATCATCACACTTCCACACTCCTCACCATCACAGTCTTGTTTATCACCACTCAGCAAATGGAGAATTCAATCATAGAATCCCTACAGAGTCAAAGCAGGCCATTCAGTCCATTGAGTCCACACCTACCCTCCGAAAAGCATCATACCCAGGCCCACTCCCCATAATCTTGTATTTTCCCATGGCTAACCCACCTAGCCTGCACACCCCTGGGCACTATGGACAATTAGCATGGCCAATCCCCACTAACCAACACATCTTTGGAATGTGGGTGGAAACCGGAGCACCTGGAGGAAACCCACACAGATGCAGGGAGAATTTGCAAACTCCACGCAGAGAGTCACCTGAGGGCGGAATCAAACCATGGTCCCTGGCTCTGTGAGGCAGCAATGCTAACCACTGAGCCGCTGAGCCACCCACTGGGGAAAAATGCAGAAAATGCTGCAAGGAGGGATTTGAGAGTCCCTGTGCATGTATCACAAAAATACCAGCATCCAAGTTCAGTGGGTAAGAGAGAAGGCAAATGAAAAATTGGCCTTTATTCCAAGGGGACCGGAGTGTAAAAATAGGGAGGTCTTGCTAAAACTGTGTAAGGCACTGGCCAAACTATGTTTGGAGAACAATGCACATATCTAAGAAAATATATACTGGCAATCGAGGCATCCAGAGAAGGTTCGCTGTGTTGATACCTGGTGTGGAGGGACTGTCTTAAGAGGGGATATTGAATAGGTTGAGCCTATACCCTTTGGGATTTAGAAGAATGACAGATGACCTCATTGAAATGTACAAAATTCTTCGGTCACTTAACAGGATAGATGCAGGAAGGTTGTTTCCCTTCTGGGAGAGTTTAGGACCAGAAGGCATAATCTCAGTCTAAAGGGTCACCCATTTAAGGCAGAGATGAGGAGAAATTTCTCCTCTCGGAGGGGAGTGAATCTGTGGAATGTTTTATTACAGAGGGCTTTCGAGGCTGGACCATTAGGTACTTTCAAGGCTGAGATAGTCAGATTATTTAATTAGTAAGGGAATCGAGGATATGGGGAAAAGGAAGGAAAGTGGAGTTGAGGATTATCAGATCAGCCATGATCTCACTGAATGGGGGAACAGACTTAATGGGCTGAAAGGCCTACTTCTGGTCCTACGTGTTATAGTCGTAAAAAAGATTTCCTCATGTTGCCATTTTTTCATTCACCAGCATTTTAAATTGGTGCCCATTGGTTCTTGATCCATCTGCCAGTGAAATTAGTTCTCCTGATTAACAATGAACAGATCCCTTCGCAGTTTGAATGACCTCCATCAAATGTTCTCTTAATTGGAGAACAACACCAGCTTCTCCAATATTTAAACCATGTAAATGAAAACCATCATCCCCAGGACAATTCTTGTGAATGATTTCTGCATCCTGCCCAAGGTTTTCACATAGTTACTAACGTATGGTGACTATTGGATCAATGTTCCAGCTGGAGCCAAGCCAGCATTTTATATCGTCTCGTCATAACTACCTTGCTCTTATACTCATGTTCTTTATTTATAAACCTTGGGATAGCCTGGTCTTTATTAACTACTTTCTCAACCTGCACTGCCACCTTCAATGGTTTATGCACACTCAGGTTCCTCTGGTCCCACCGTCCCAGCAGAATTGAAAGCTTTATTTTAGGCCCCTCTTTACTCTTCCTAGTAAAGTGAATCACTTTACACTTGCTGCAATTAAATTTCATCAGTCACTTGTCCACCCAGTGTACCAAGCTGTCTGTATTGTCCTGCAATTTATCACTATCACTCGCACAGTTCACAAACCCTTTTGAAGTTTTGGATCATTCCCAAGTTTTGGAATAGTGCCTCACCCACTCAGGTTTAGCTTATTTATATAAATCCGGAAATGTAGTGGTGTCCTTATTCCTATCTCTAACCCTAACCCTATCCCTATCCCTTATTTCTATTCTTAACCCTGACCCTATCCTCTCCCTTATTTCTATTCCTAGCCCTATCCCCATCCCTATCCTTATCATTAACTCTAACTCTATCCTTATTCCTATCCCTATCCTTATCCTTATCCCTATTCCTATCACTAACTCCAACCCTATCCCTAACCCTTATTCTATTCCAAACTCTAACCCTATCCCTATCACCTATCTCTATTCCAAACCCTAACCCTATCCCTATCCCTACTCCTATCACTAACTCTAACTCTATCCCTATCCCTTAATCTATTCCAAACCCTTACCCTATCCTTATCACCTATCTCTATTCCAAACCCTAACCCTATCCCTATCCCTACCCTATCCCTATTCCTATCCCTACCCCTATCCCTACACCTACCCCTATCCCTATCCCTATTCCTATCCCTACCCCTATCCCTATCACTAACTCTAACCCTATCCCTATCCCTTATCTCTATTCCAAGCCCTAACCCTAACCCTATCCCTAACCATAACCCTATCAAGAACAAAAGTTGCTGGAAAAGCTCAGCAGGTCTGGCAGCATCTGTGGAGGAGAAAACAGAGTTAACGTTTCGGGTCCGGTGACCCTTCCTCAGAACTAACCCTATCAACTTGTGGTCAAGATGGGGACTCAGCTGACCATGAGATTGTGGATGAGAGTAAAAGTAGGCAAGGATACAATAACTCTTCAGAGAAGATGCAAAGGGAAGGGTGTGAAGCATAATGCATCCACAAAAAGAACAAAGTGATAATCATTTTTTGTCAGAATATGGGCTTTGTGGCTAAACTTTCGAAGGAAGAACTTTCTAGGTCAGGCTCTGGGCTTCCTGAACCTTTTATCTTTTCAGATCTTACAGCCCTGTGTTAAAACACTTGTTTAAAGGGAATCCAATGTTTGTAAATACACTCCTAACATCATTGCTTGGTAATTAATTTTTCTAAAACAACTCATGCGTGAGGTAAAATAAATCGTTGAACAACAGACACTTCAGAAAGATCACAATTGAATCCAATTAATGCATGCTTTGTATTCAGTCCTTGCCTTCAGTGAAGGAGCTGCCAGCATTTGACAAGGTCAGGCCAATGCTCCTATGAATTCGAGTTGTGTTTCAATACATGTAATAGTGGGAGTATCAGTGTCCGATTGTTGTATTTCGGAATAGCTGTCAGAGCACTTATCTGTGCCTGAAAGCAGGAGGTGTCCAACTTGTTTGTTTAGTTACTCTTTCTGACTCGGCTTGTCAGACCAGCCCTTAGATTTTCTCCTATGAGCTGCAGGAACAGTTGGGGAGAAACCACAATCTTCCAGCAGTGTGAAATTGCTGCTAGCTGTAGAGGTGGTGTTGCGATGGTAAAGTCACAGTGTTAGTAACGTAGAGGCCCAAGCTCATGCTCTTGGGGCATGTCCCATCATCGCTGTTTAAGTAAAACCATTGAAACAAATCTCAGGAATAGTAACCGCGCTATTGAACGTCGGAAAATTCCCAACTGGTTCAGTAATTGCTGTTTCAGAGATAAAAGGTACTGCAGATGCTGGAGAATCTGAGATAACAAGCATGGGGCTGGATGAACACAGCAGGTCAAGCAG
>JAHRHZ010000277.1:1580985-1593966 GCA_024137785.1 Ginglymostoma cirratum
GCTGCTTGACCTGCTGTGTTCATCCAGCCCCATGCTTGTTATCTCGGTAATTGCTGTTTCTTGTGTTTTCAGCCATTGAGACACCCAGTCTCTAGTACAGGTGTTAAAACGTGTTTCATTGACGTGAATTGGCTGTAATACATTTGATGAATAGTGGATGCTGTTTGGATAATGAGAACTTTCTGCAGGTATAGCGATTTTCTATAGCGATTTCCTTATAATGTGATTTTCAATTTTCTTTCGCATGATTTTCTAGCGGGAGGTCACACAAGAATGCAACTATCGCCTTAAAGGAGAACTGTGCATGTCTGCATATACACTGAGGCTGCTTGCTCCTAATCTCTAAGGAAGGCTGTTCAACTCCTTATGTACTGTAACTCTCCCTTATTTACATCTATATATGGTCGTTATCAAACACACTTCTGCAGTGTCATTGAGCCGTAGCACAGGAAAAGGTCCATCAGCCCATCGAGTCTGCGCTGGACTAAAGCACCTAACTACATCAAACTTTAAACAGCACCTGATGAACCATGAAACAGCAAAAATTATATACCACAAATATTGGAAGTTCACTGTGTTACTGCAATCTCTGCGATGTCCGAATAGTCAGCTGAGCGTTCAAGTGCGATATTGGTAAGTTTTATTTAAGACAAAGTTGCATTATTATTTGAGCAGTTTATGTTGTAAATAAAATATAGCAGTGATATGTATTACACCTGCATTACATTTCTATTACTGAATGTGAGTTTTTACATTGGTGTGTTTTTACATTGACTATGCATACCTTTGATTATCTGGAATATTTGATCACACTCCTGGCCCCAAAGATGCTACCTGTTAAAAAAGGTTTGCAGTATTCTCATTGTATTTTCCAGTACTTGGCCCAAAGCCTTGGATGCCTTACTACCACAAGTGTACAATCTAATACTTCTTAAATGTTCTGAAGGTTTCAGGCTCTGTCAGAATTACAGGCTTCGCTTCACACTTCAGGCTGGTGACTTTCCTGGATTTCAGAGACATGTGATCAGTTATATCACCATGATGCACCATAGGTCTTATTATACTGTAATGATGCCGTTTAGGGTGTCATTACGATGCCATCTATACCTGACGAGTGGTGTTCCACAAGGGTCAGTGCTGGGACCACAACATTTCACTTTGTACATTAATGATCTTGATGAAGGAACTGAGGGCATTCTGGCTACGTTTGCAGACAATACAAAGATGGGTGGAAGGACAGATAGTATTGAGGAGGTGGCGAGACTGCAGAAGGATTCGGACAGGTTAGGAGAGTGGGCAAAGAAGTGGCAGATGGAGTACAACTCCATGGGAAAGTGTGAGGTCATGCACTTTGGTAAGAAGAATAAGAGCAAGGACTATTTTCTAAATGGGAAGAAAATTCAGAAGTCTGAAGTGCAAAGAGACTTGAGAGTTCTAGTCCAGGATTCTCTCAACGTAAACTTGCAGGTTGAGTTGGTAGTCAGGAAGGCAAAGGCAATGTTGGCATTTATTTTGAGAGGACTTGAATATAAAAGCAGGGATGTACTCCTGAGGCTTTATAAGGCTCTGGTCAGACTGCGTTTGGAGTATTGTGTGCAGTTTTGGGCCCCATATCTCAGGAAGGATATACTGGCCCTAGAGCGGGTTCAGAGGAGGTTCACAAAAGTGGTCCCAGGAATGGAAAGCTTAACATATGAGGAACATTTGGGGACTCTGGGACTATACTCATTGGAGTTTAGACAGATGAGGTGGGATCTAATTGAAACTTATGGGGTTCTGAATGGCCTGGACAAAGTGGATGTTGAGAAAATGCTTCCATTGGTAGGAGAGACGAGGACCAGAGGACACAGCCTTAGAGTAAAGGGAAGACCTTTTTGAACGGAGATAAGGAGAAACTGTTTCAGCCAGAGAGTGGTGAATCTATGGAATTCACTGCCACAGAAGGATGTGGAGGCCAGATCTTTAAGAATATTTAAGACTGGGATAGATAGGTTTTTGATTGTCAAGGGGATCAAGGGCTATGGGGAGAAAGCGGGAGAATGGGGTTGAGGGACTTTTCAGCCATGATTGAATGGCGGAGCAGACTTGGTGGGCCGAATGGCCTAATTTCTGCTCCTATGTCTTATGGTCTTATGGTCTGGCATACATGTGACTTCAGACCGACAGCAATATGGTTGACTCTTAAGTGAGTGCTTTGGCATTGGTCCCATTGCTGGCCCCACCAGTCAGCCTCACATCCCGCGAATGAATGAATGAAGTCGGAGAAAGCATGTCCAAACCATATTTAGGGTGAGGCTGTGATCTCAGTCTGGTATCTTCCACCCTCCCTAAACCTAAACTCACCTACAACTAACCCATTGCCCTCCTATTCCCTTGCACCAGATCCCTCTCACCCATGGCCTTGTTAAACCCTCAACAAAGCTCCCAGCCTATTATCCAACTCCCTATGCAGACTCATTCCTCATTCCTCTACCACCCTATGAAATCCCTGCATTCTGGCACAATGCCCCCCCACCCCCCCCAAGATTTTGAATTGGTCTAGAATTCGCAGCCATGCCTTCAGCTTCCTGGAATCCCACCTCACTACCCCACCATCCTCCTTGAACGTAATTTTTCTCTTAAACTAAGAGTTTAGTGAATGCTGCCCACCTTGACATTTTTTTTGTGCTTCTCATAGCCTAAAGGTACCACATAAATGGAAGTTATCGTTGGATATCACTGATGGTATCTCTGAAGTCAATTGATGTTGTTAATCAAAAACCCATATTTTTACTTTAAAGAGAAAGGGAATAGAGCATGTGTTATATAAAATTAACTTCCGATTTGCTTGGATCACCTCACCTGGTGTTGGCTGTGACCTTTTTTTGCACTTTTCATACAATTTCCTTCAATACTCTGGCTGCTACATAAACTCTTTGCAACTTCAAGCTATAGCGTTCAATGGTTAAATTGATCTGTGTTTGATAATGGATGTGTCTGTTGACTGAACTATACTTACTGTGTTTAGATGGTTAAGCTGGAGTTTGGGCTCAGAGGAAAATTATCCTAACTGCAGAAAGAGCCAGGACACATGCTGGAAAAATTGAGTAGATGTTTTAAAGTGGACATGGTAAATGAATTTCTGTTACATAAGGGGAAGTAGCATCACCCCTGCCTTAGATCCGAGATAAACAAAATATAACGTGCCACCAGCATCTGATGTCCCTACATTGTTCCATCATTTAGTGAAGTGGGCAGTGTATGTGGATTTGATTCAGCAACTCATACAAGTCCAAACTAATGTGTAGCTACTAAAAGAGCACAGAATTCATGCTCACCTTACCTTAGTAAGTTAATTAAGTTAATAAATGAATTAAGTACAAAGTAACATTCCAATTAGTTTGCTTAACTAAAGAAATACCTCAGGGTAAGAGACAATGTAATATTCCCTCCATTACTCCTTCAAGGCAAGACATGGTCAGTTATAACATAGATTGGAGACGGATTCATGCTCCCTCAACACTGCCATATTTTAAAGGTGAAGCCAAGATTAGGTGCATGGTGAAGATACATTTGCAATGTCTCATTCAGCATAGTTGTGCGCTGACTTTATGAAGATACCTGGCTCTTTTGTTGCTTTCAGTGTGATTAAATGTCACCTAAATTGTAACTTCTCAGTGCTCCAATACAATTTATTATCACAGAAGTAATTCCATTTCAATCTCTTCATTCTGTCCCTTTGTTATGTCGCAATTCTGATGTGAACCCTGTCCTCTAGCATGGATGGTTTTTCCAACCAGTTTGAGTAAAATCTCCCTTCATCTCAGATTAAATAACCACTTTTGATTACTGCCAATTCCAGTCTTGGATGACAGCTTTCCCAGCCCCCAGCCTACCTTACTGTCCTTGATGTAGATTGCAGAGCCAGTTCTTTAAAATGTCTGCCCACCCTCAGCCTTAATCCTGTCTCTGTTCAGCCAATTATACTCATCTTCTCATTTTTTCCATAACCCTTGCTTCTCATGCCCTTTGCATTAGTATAAAAGCTACTCGATTTGATCGATATTGTAATGATCTGATGGTATGCTATCATTGATTTTCTAACCCTTCATCTTTCTCTTGGCAATTTGTACTCAACTCAATGCACTGTTCTTTCTGGAGTTTTCTTCCCCTGCATCAATGCTTCTTTCTAACGCTGTAAGAACACAGGGAGGAGGAAGAGTCAGAATTAGAAAATCTATTTGGAGGTGATGAGAATATAACCCAGTTAAGTATTTTCCAATCGCAATGATTGAATCAGCTTTTCAAAGCTGCGTGGAGTGCCTTTGCCTGTGTTATGCTGGTTTTTTAGCTGAGGTAGCTAGTATAGGAAGCTTATAATACCATGATTGTGGGTTCAACCACAGTCCAAACCAACATTGCTGGCTTCCATGTCAGGTTTCATTTCAAGAGGTTTTCGTGGCACAGTTGCAGTGTGTCTAATTCAGGGCCAGGAGGCCTAGGTTCAAGTCCCACCTCTCTGAAAGGAATGATTAGCAATTTACACTGTTGGGCTGCAGTGGTAGTGGCTCAGCCTCTGCATCAGAGCCTGTGCATCATGCTCCACACTGGCCCCATTTGTCAAATTGACCGGCACTTTAATCAGCTGATCTGGACAATACGTAAAAACGCAACTTGTTAAAACCGAAACGGTGCAAGATCGAGGCTGATCCGTCAGGAATCCTTTCACTAACAGAGGAGAGAGTGAGTAGCTGGTCCTTGTGCTGTTTTAGCGTTCATCAGCATATTCAGGAAGCAGATCAGTATTCTCGAACCTCTTTGGAAATTCATCAGTGAACCTGCCTAACGCTTTGGTGATCACCATGAGATGTGACAATGATCTGACATGTTCACCAGAGTCAGGATCACCACAGGCTATGATCACCCATAATCCTTTCAAAATCTTGTTGCACCCGATACGTTCTTCTCCCATTCAATAGCGAGGCGCCAAGCACCCACAAGGACTGGTGAAACAATCACATGGGTTTCCTATTTGAGGATAAATCCTGATGCAGATACTTCTATTGGAAGTTAAGTATAGTGCATCTGACTTCTGCCTCATTACTTGATTGAATCCATATGCATCACCTTGGGGGTGGCATGGTGGCTCAGCGGTTAGCACTGCTGCCTCACAGCACCAGGGACCCAGGTTCAATTCCACCCTCGGGTGACTGTTTGTGTGGAGTTTGCACAGTCTCCCTGTGTCTGAGTTTTCTCTGGGTGCTCCAGTTTTCTCCCACTGTCCAAAGATGTGCAGGTTAGGTGGATTGGCCATGCTAAATTGCCGGTGGTGTTCAGGGATGGGTCTGGGTGGGATGCTCCAAGGGTCAGTGTGGACTTGTGGGGCCAAAGGGCCTGTTTCCACACTGTAGAGATTCTATGATTCACACGATGTAGATGATATCACAAGGACAGGCGAAGGGACTAAGGATGTTGAAAAAATTGGACCTAAGGCCAGGTCCTCCAAACAGCCTCTGCCAAATATGTAACGGATCCTTGTATTATTTACAAGATGCACTAAATTGCATTTTCTTTGCTACAAGAGATTCTTCTGGTTAGACCAAATACCAGCCGGCCTCAACCACAATGGAGCACATACTGATTGAAGACACTGGGGGCAGCTCATAAAAGAATTTACTTTGCTGTATGCACAGTGCCGACAAGCCTTGTGACTAACACATCGCCTCTTATCATGGCAGATGATAATTGATTGTAGTTTACAGGAGGTAATGGCCTAGTGGCATTATCACTGGGTTGTTAATCCAAGGGTCCAGTTTCAAATCCTGCCACAGCAGATGGTTGAATTTGAATTCAATAATATCTGGAATTAGGAGTCTAATGATGACCATGAATCCAATGCCGTTTGTTGGAAAAACCCATCTGGCTTGCTAATGTCCTTTAGGGAAGGAAACTGCCATCCTTACCTGGTCTGGCCTGCATGTCACTCCCAGACCCACGGCGATGATGTGGTTGATTCTTAACTGCCCTCTGGGCAATTGAGGATGAGGACCTTCTTCCCATGAAGGAATCAAAAAAAAGGATATGCTCCCTTAAAGGTGTATGCATATCTTATCATAATACCATTCATGTCCAATATTGATGAAATCTTCTGTTGTAGCTGTGCCCATGGCATATGATGTAAAGCAAGAGCTACACAGTACCTTCTCATGATACCATGTAGGTGCATATGTGTGCAACTTAATGGGACTACGGGTGGTTTTCATTGCATTTTGATTGTGATCTTAAAGTATTTACTGGAGGAAGCAGCAATCTCTTCATTGATCAGTGGGTCTTGGTGTTCTAGCTGATTGAAATACTCAAATAGAAACTATCTCAGTTTTTCCACTTTGGGTACCAGCTCAATTGTTTCCAACTTGTTCGCTTGCTGGATGGCTCCCTATCACTTAGCTCCAGGACACTTGTTCGAAAGCGTGATATTTCAGGGAGCACTGAGGCTGGTATTATTCTGATTCCAAGAACATTCTCCTTGGAGGTGGTTACGGTTATTGGCTTGGCCAACTGAGAGCAAAAGTAATTAATTCCCTACTGGTTCAGTTTGAATCATGTTTAATCCTTTCGAAAGCCATCGTTATCAAACAAATAATTAGCTATCAAGGATGTTGCTCATTTTTGTACCAGAACCAGAGGCTGATTAGAGGAGATGGATATTTACAGCTTTAGGTACCTTTGTGGGATGTGAGCATCAGTGGCCAGGCCAGCATTTATTACTCATCCATGATTACAATAAAGAATCAACCCTGTTGCTGCTGACAAATGTTGGCCAGAAGATTTCCTTCTGTCAAGGACATGAATGCACCAGATGGATTGATATGACAGGGGACAATGGTTGTATGTCCATCATTATGGTCAACTTTTTTTTTTTCAATTTATATTTTATCATCGGCCATGGTGAGATTTGAACCCATGTCCCTGGAACATTAGCCAAATGTTCTGGATTTCTAGTCCAAGTGACATTACCACAACACTACAAGCTCCTTATTGCTTTGCTTTTGAATCTATTGGTAATGAGTCACACAACATGTGACTCCAGAATCACAGCAATGTGGGTGACTCCCTTCTGGCTACTGGAATGATTGAGTAAGCCACTCAGTTCAGTAAGGACTGTAATAAACCATTAGCATTACTAATGATGTCTATATCACATGGATGAACAGTGGGAAAAAAATCACTCTTTCATGGGGTCCAAGGATATTTTTATAAAAATAATTCACATGATGTAGGTGCCACTGGCCAGGCCAGCATTTATTGCCCATCCCTAATTGCCCAGAGGGCAGTTAAGAGTCAACCACATTGCTGTGGGTCTGGAGTCACATGCAGGCCAGACCAGGTAAGGACAACAGCTTTCTTCCCTAAAGGGTATTAGTGAACCAACTGGGTTTTTCCCCAAAAATTAACAACTGTTTCATGGTCATCATTTGACTCTTAATTCCAGATTTTTATTGGATTCAAATTCACTACCTGGGCCTCTGGTTTAATAGTCCAGCGATAATACCACCAGTGCATTGCCTCCCCTTCATTCTGGTTAAACCATCAATGGGACAAGCTAAACTAGCTGAATTGCAATGACCCAAAATAAACATTTGTTTGAAGCCTGTTACAAAAAAAAGGACTTAAATAATTACCTTGAAAGACATCCGTGATAACAATCTATCCTCTTGGTCATTTAAATAATGAGATTCATGTTGTGATTCTCTCATGAAAGGACTTTTAAACGTAAATCTTAAAGGAAATATTTCAAAAATAAATCATGTGTTAATTCTGTAAAGGTTGAATAATGCTGGAGTGAATCACTGGCTGGGCTGGAAGCGAACTCAATTTCCATTTTAACACGATCAAGGGCAAAGAGGTTTGTTGAAGAACCGGGAAATAAAAGCTGTCTCAGTTTGAGAATGAATAACTCACCGCTTCAGTATTAATAATAATGCTGATTATAATGAAGAGATATCATTCATCTTCCAAAGAAAATGTATTTTGTAAGGCTCAAAAGGCTAGAACTGACTGCTGGTTAAGTTAAATGGGGTTAAAATCTATGTTAAGAAAGCCGGAAGAGGAATGAGGCTTGAATGCAATTAGTGGCACTTTTATTAAATATCATCAACTTCATCTCAATGATGCCCCTAATATAGGACATAGCCTGAGGTGCTACAGGTTGGAGGGGTGGAGTCAGAAATGGAAAGAAGAACAGAAATTGCTGGAGAAACTCAGCAGGTCTGGTAGCATCTGTGGAGAGAAAGTGGAGTTAATATTTCAGGTCCAGGGACCCTTCCTCAGAACATGATTACAGCATCTAAAAGGCTGTGTATGGTTGGAAGGGTTTAAGGGGGTCTGGGCCAAATGCTGGCAACTAGGGCTAGATTAATTTAGGATATCTGGTCAGCATGGACAAGTTGGAGGGAAGGGTCTGTTTCCGTGTTGTAAAGCTAGATGACTCTACCACAGTGGAAAGATTTACATTTATGTTGCACCATTTGCAATATCGGGAAGTCTCACACAAATGTGACTGCCGATGAAGTACATTGGGGAACGTTATTGCGACAATCAGAACAAAGTCAGCCAGATGGACCTCAGAGAATATGAGTTCCCTGATTGGGGCTGTTAATCTGGTCCAATCAGGGATCCCTGGCCGACAGATATAAACAGGAGTGTAAGGGGTTCTGCTGGCTCCGAGTTGGCTGTGTAATGTACTGAGTATGAGTAAATAAAGGGTGACTTGGTGATAGGATAGCCTTTCAGTTGTCATGTGATGAAAGCAGCAGCCAATTTTCACACAGGTAGGTCCAATGACATAATGACTACTTCTAGATACCCACAGGCTTGCTATTGATTGATATCAACAAGGACGCTAGGGAGATTGCCCCTCCTTTTCAAATTGTCGAGTAGAATCTTTTACACCTGCATTGGTTTTCCAGTCTAATCTGTGTGGCAACACCTCTGATAGTGTACCACTTGCTGTGTACTGCACTAGGAGTGTACATTTAGATTGTACTTTCAGATTTCTGGAGAGTGTCTTGACCTGCAATCCTTAGCCTCAGAGGTATAAAGGACTACCTGAGGTTATTGGGAATCAGCTTGAAGAGAATACTGACCAATGGTTAGTTTAAGAGGGATGATTAAAAGCTTAGATGATAATATAGAACAAAGAGTGAACCGCATCTTTCGGAAACACATGGAGAAGGAGTTATGTTCTTATGTTCTGATGTCGTACTGTATAGAACTGACGGAAGAAAGCACTAGTGAAGACCACCTCTACTGTACCTCCATAGATAAGGTAAAGTCATCATAGTCTCCACAAGGGGCTGTCATGGCCTACTAATATCATTACAGAAATATTAATCCAGAGACTCAAGTAATGTTCGAATCCCGCCATGGCAAGTGGTGGAACTTGAGTTCAATAAAAATCTGGAATTAGGAATCTAATGATGACTATGAATCAATTCCTGTTGGAAAGGGTAAAAGAAAACCCATCTCATGTCTTTTAGGGAGGGATAATGTCATCCTTACCTGGTCTGGCCTACTTGTGAGTCCAGACCCACAGCAATGTTGTTGACTCTTCACTGCCCTCTGGGCAATTAGGGATGGGCATTAAGTGCTGGCCTGGCCACGATGCCCTCATTCCACGGATGCATAACAAAAAAAATGTCTTACCAGACCTCAAGGCCGGTCTCTCATGACCGAGAGATGACTGGTGGTGGAGGGTCACCAGCCTCAGCTGGGGAGAGAGGTTGAGGAGGAGAATCCTTCAAGGTAACCTCTGCCAATGTGGGAATTGAATCCATGGTGTTGGTATCACACAGCATCAGCAAACCAGCCATTCAGCCAGCTGAGCAAAACTACCCATGACTTGTATAGAAAGCTCCTATTTAATAATATTAATGGCTGCCAAGTATTCATGTTGGAAAAACCCATCTGATTCACTAGTGCTCTTTAAAGAAGTTCGCGAGTCAGTTATCCTAACCCAGTCTGGCCTACAAGTCCTTTCTGACCCACAGCAATGTTGTTGGTTCCGAGCTTCCCTCTGGATAATTAGGGATGGGCAATAATTGCTGGCTTAGCCAGTGACACCTATGTCCCATGAACTGATGTATAAAAAAACATTGACCTGGCGCCCAGTCCTTGATGGTCTTAGGGTCGTAGCCATTTCCTACAATATTCCTACAGATAAGTTTTGCGGAAGGTTTGTTTTGAAGAAGGAGCGTGCAAAGTGAAGACAAGGATTAATACAATATCTTTTATGACCTCAGGTCTTTCCAAAACAATCTACATAGAATGAAATGCATTTAAAATGCAGTCACTTGTTCAATGGAAGGAAAACAGGGAGCTGGAAAGGCTTATGGATGGTTTTGTGTATTTGGAAGATGTACCGTCACTGATCTTAATGCTGTTATATGTTGGGAAAAACTTTTAACGGGATGTCTAAATGTTTATCCATTCAATGTCCACCTGAGATGACAAGTTGAAAAATGAGGTAGCTCCTGTAATAGAGCTGAGTGGGCAGCTTGTTGTGGTGTGTTCTTTGGTGAGGGCACACGGTCACAATCACACTTTGGGTCTGGTCTTCCACTTCTATATTGGATGGACATCATCCATGGATTTGATTCAGTACTCTTCACTACGTTGCAGGGACATCAAATCCAGGGACCTGAGTTTTAGAATCCCTACGGCCCATTGATTCTGCACTGAGCCTCCAATGAGCAAATCCATCCAGACCCAATTCCCCCCAGCTTATTGCCATAGGCCTGTATTGACCATGGCCTATCCACCTAGCCTGCACATCCCTGCATACCACAGGGCAACTTAGCATGGCCAATCCACCTTAACCTACACAACTTCAGATCATGGGAGGATACAGGAGCACCCGGAGGAAACCCACGCAGACACGGGGAGAATGTCTAAGCTCCACACAGACAGTCGCCCGAGGCTGGAACAACATCTGCATCCCCAGTGTTGTGAGGCAGCAGTGCTAACCACTGAGCTACCGTGCTCCCCTTTAGGATTAGAACTGTCATGATATGGAAACACAGGATTTGTTGGACATTCTGGAGTTGTTGGAGATCTTGGCGGTGTTGATGACTTGGTCTTATATGGAGCAGGCCTGATGGGCTAAATGGCCTACTTCCTTTTTATTCACTCATGGGATGTGAGCATCACCACCTGGGCCAGCATTTATTGCCTGTCCCTTGTTACCATTGAGAAAGTGGGGGCGAGTTGCCTTTTTGAATCAATACAGGCCACATGCTTTGGGTTGACCCACAATATTCTTAGGGAGGGAATTCCAGGATCTTGACCCAATGACAGTGAAGGAATGATGATATATTTCCAAGTAAGGATGGTGACCGGCTTGGAGGGAAACTTGAAGGTGGCGGTGTTCCCATGTATCTACTGTCCTTATCCTTCTAGATGGAAGTGGCCATGGGTTTGGAAGGTGCTGTCTAAGGAGATTTGGTGAATATCTGTAGTGCATCTTGTAGTTAGTACACACTCCTGCTACGGACCGTTGGTGGTAGATGGGATGCTTGTGGATGTCAGGCCGATCAAGTGGGCTGCTTTGTTCCGGACAGTGTCAAGCATCTTGCGTATTGCTGGAGCTGCACCCATCCAGGAAAGTGAGGAGTATTCCATCATAATCCTGACTTGTGCCTTGTAAATGCTAGATAGGATTTAGGGAGTCAGGAAGTGAGTTACTCACTGCAGTCTTCCTCGCCTCTGACCTGCTCTTGTGGCTGCTGAGTGTATGTGGCAGGTCCAGGTGAGTTTGTGGTCAATGATAACCCCAAAGATGTTGATACTTGTACTCCTCTGTCTTCTGTTCTATATTCTGTCCATCTAACTAGCAGACCTGATACCCCAGCTGTTTGTACATGAGCTGTTGTATTCCCGGAAAGAATGGCATGATTTGTTGAACTTCCTTGGTGGAAACATTAGCTTCTTATGAATGGAAGGTTGGGAATATTGATCACTACTACTTCCCATCTCATACAGCCGATGGTCTCATGCTAATTGACAAGCAACATGGACTAGCATTGGGGTCCAATAAATTGGAGGGGGATTGTGTGTCTCTAAAAGCATTTATGATAAACTACACGTGGTCAGTCTGCTTGTGCTAGTTTAATGAGGACTTGCCAGCTAATGTTGTCATTAGCTCAGTTGGCTGTGATGCCAACACTATGGGTTCAATACCTGTACCAGCTGAGGACACCCTGCTTTCTCAACCTTATCTGGGGACCCTCGCATGGAGCTGACCACAGGTTCTCTCTCTCTCCAATGAGGAATAGAACGTTGCTGGCTTTTTCTTTTCAAGACAACAGGATGTTGCGGGGATTGGAGGGTTTGAGCTACAGGGAGAGGCTGAATAGGCTAGGGCTATTTTTCCTGGAGCATCGGAGGATAAAGGGTAACCATATAGAAGTTTATAAAATCATGAGGGGCATCGATGGGATGAATAGTCAGGGTCTTTTCCCCAGAGTAGGGGAGTCCAAAACTAGATGGCATAGGTTTAAGATGAGAGGGGAAGGATTTGAAAGGGACCTGAGGGGCAACTTTTTCACGCAAAGGGTGGTGTGTGTATAGAATGAGCTGCCAGAGGAAGTGGTGGAATCTGGTACAATTACAACATTTAAAGGCATCTGGATGGGCTTATGAAGGGTTTAGAGGGATATGAGACAAATGCTGGCAAATGGCACTGGATTAATTTAGGATATCTGGTTGGCACAGATGAGTTGGACCGAAGGGTCTGTTTCTGTGCCGTACATCTCTATGACCACCATAGGCTGCAGTGGGTTTCCCAATTGAGTGGGATCCCAAGGTGTAGAGCTGGATGAACACAGCAGGCCAAGCAGCATCAGAGGAGCAGAAAGGCTGACGTTTCGGGCCTAGACCCTTTCTGAAGAAGGTTCTAGGCCAAACGTCAGCCTTCCTGCTCCTCTGATGCTGCTTGGCCTGCTG
>JAHRHZ010000277.1:1594366-1678734 GCA_024137785.1 Ginglymostoma cirratum
CAGCAGGCCAAGCAGCATCAGAGGAGCAGGAAGGCTGACGTTTGGCCTAGAACCTTCTTCAGAAAGGGTCTAGGCCCGAAACGTCAGCCTTTCTGCTCCTCTGATGCTGCTTGGCCTGCTGTGTTCATCCAGCTCTACACCTTGTTATCTCAGATTCTCCAGCATCTGCAGTTCCTACTATCTCTGAGTGGGATCCCATTGGGATCATGGAGAATGTCCCATTCCAGGAATCTGGTTGGTGGGAATCCGTGAAACCCTTTCTGAGAAATGTGCTCATGTTATTGTCATTTTGAAGGAAGTGGTTGTTAATATTGATGCTTGGTTTAAAACAAGCTCTGCTCTGAGTAATTAGGAAACTTTATTATGATTTGCAACACATAGCTCACTTGCAATGCTATTCAATTGAATTATGCCGCATTATCATTACCGAACATAACAGATTATGGAGATAGCATCAACACTTGACTTCCACTTCATTCTTTCAGTGTAACATTTAATGAGAGGCCTTCAAAGAGGAGATAGTTTGGGGACAGACAAGATAGATTCTCACAGTGAAAGAAAGGGAAAGCCTTCAAAGCTATAACTCCCTGGGTGGCTAAAGATATACAGATTGAAATGAAACAGATAAAGGAGGTTTATGATAAATGTCAGGCTTATAATGTACCACAGACCCGAACTAAACACAGAAGGTACAAAAGAGAAGTGAAGCAAAGATGAGAGGCAAAAAGAACATATGAGAAGAGATGACTGTAACATTAAAGCAAACGTAGAAACTTATAAATTATGATCAACTCATTGAAGGAAAGGTGGGATTAATTTGGGGCCAAAAAGGGCATCTTTATGAAGAGGCTGAGGCACTAAATTAATATCTTCCATCTGTCTACACTATCAAAGAGGATGCTGTTCCTGTCACAGTAAGTAAGGAAGTACCGAATCTGGAAAGGATAAAAATAAAGTCAAGCTACTGAAAAGGTTGACAGTGCTCAAAGAATCACAGAATTGTTACAATGCAGAAATAAGCCATTCAGCCCACCAGGCCTGTGTCAGCTCCTTAAACAAGCATCATTGCCTAGTGCCAATCTCCCACTTTCTCCCTATACCTTTACACACTACTTTATCCAAATAATCATCAAGTGCTCCTCTCGAAAGCCTCAATCGAACCTTCCTCCACCACATTTCCATTCTATATCCTAACTCCTCGGCTGTGTGAAAACATTTGTCTTCACTTCACCGTTGCTTCTTTTGAAAATCACTTTCACTCTACACTTTCTCATTGTTACTCTTTTTATGAGCAGGAATAGCTTCTCCCTAGGAGCCCATTCACAAGTCTGAAAACCTCGATTAGATCTTGTTACTGTGTAAGTAGAGAACTCAGGGGCCAGGATGGACTACATCTTAGGCTGCTGGAGGACGTAAAGAAGAAATGGGGGAGGCTCTGACCACCAGCCTCTACAGATAGGATAGAACAATTGGATGAATAGACAATTAGAAATGTTCTACTTCTCTATATAAAGGGTTTGATGGGTAAACCCAATGATTACAGGGCAGTAAGCCTAATGTCGAGATAATAATCCGTGACAAATGAATTGTGGTGATAAATATAGGCCAATAAGTGATGGCTAATGCAGATTTGTTAAAGCCAAATTGTGTTTGACTGACGTGGTTGAGCTCTTTGGTGAAGAATTGGGAAGAGTAGATTAAAGTGCCGAAGTTAATTTGTTTGCGAATCAAATATCAGAACTAAACGAGTCAGCGAAGTGAGGGCCCATGTGATTAATGGGACGGCAGCAGTGAGGACACCAGATTGGCGAAGTGCCAGAGAGCACCAAGTGGAGGTGAATGGTTGTCTTTCGCATTGGGGGTTGGTATTCAGTGACAGTTCCTAGTGGTATTAGCACCATTGCTCCTTTACTAACGTAGCAGTGATCTTGTGTTGGGGCATGCGTGGAATAATTTCAAAGTTCACAGCTTGACAGCAATCTCAGAAATTCAGTGAACAGTGAGGAGCTTCGTTAAAAACTCCCAAACGGGATAGGCAGACTGGTGGAATGCAAAGACCCATGGTGGATTAAATTTAATGCACCGAATTGCAAACTCAAATTGCAAGAATGAAGAGAGGCAAATTAAGTTAAATTACATCATTTTAAAAAGAACAGAGAGGTGATATCCGTACAAGAACATTGGAAATATAAACAGGAGGAGGCCATTCAGTCCCTCCAACCTGCACTGCTATTCAACTCGATAAGGTGTGGTTGTCTATCTCCACACCATTTTCTTGCGTTACCTCATTTTTTTTATTGCATAGAAATCTATTAAACTCAGTCTCAATGATTGAACCTCCTCAGTTTGCTCCACCTTCTGAGTGAAGAAGTTCTTCTTCATCTCAATCTTTTATGACTCGCCCCTCATTCTGACAATCCCTGGATGTGCACTGCTCCCAACCATCCTTTCTGCATCGACTCTGTTAAACCCTCTGGGCATTTTGTCCACTTAATGAGTGTTCTTCTCATTCCTCTAAACCTTAGACAAAATAGGCTCTTTTTAACCTGACATGCCCCATTGTTACATTAGAGCCAGTCTCAGTACCAGAATCCTGGCTGTCAGTGCTACATTCCGCTGAGAATTCATGACACACTACATTTCCCAAAACAACACACTTGTTTGAGATTGGGATAGACACAGGAGACTGCTGCACTACCTTCCTACCTTTCCTAGAGGTAACTCATCTACTCGACTATATCTGTGGGTTTTCTACCTTCCTGAAACTGCCATCCATCACACCCCCTCCCCAGCTCCTTTAAATTCCTCATTGCCTTTTAACTGCCGCTCCAATTGATCCATGCAATCCGAACTATAGAACGGTGAACCTGACACCTGTGGTGGATAAGTTGTTGGAGTGGATTCAAAGGGACAGGATTTATATGTATTTGGAAAGGCAAGGACTAATTAGGGATAATCAACATGGCTTTGTGTGTGGGAAATCATGTCTCACTAACTTGATTGAGTTCTTGGAAGAAGAAACAAAGAAGATTTATGAAGGCAGAACGGTGGACATTGTCTATATGGACTTCAGCAAAGGCATTTGACAAGTCATTCTGCTATTGGTGGCTTTTGCCTTCAGCTGACAAGGCTCAAAACTCACTCTTTCTAAACCTCAGCACCTTTCTCCCCCTCTTTAAGAACCCCATAAGACCTATTTTATTTGATTCATAGAATCCCTACAGTGTGGAAGCAGGCCATTCAACCCCTTGAGTTTGCATCAACCATCCAAAAAGCATCTCACCCAGACCCACCCCCTATCTTATTGCTGTAAGGCTACTTTCCCCATGGCTGATTCACCTAGACTGCAAGCCTTTGCATTGTAGGAGGAACCGTAGCACCTGGAGGAAACCCACACAGACACAGGGAGAATGTACACACTCCACACAGACAGTTGTTTGAGGGTGGAATTGAACCTGGGTCCCTGGCACTGTGAGGCAGCAGTGCTAGCCACCGAGCCACCGTGCCATCCTAAATTCATTCACAAGAGGTGAGCAACTTTGGCTACATGTCATGTATTGCCCCATTCCTAATTACCCTTGAGTAGGTGGTTGTGAGCAACCTTTTTAACCATTGCAGTCGATGGGATGTAAACCCAGGGTCTGGTACTGGGGTTACACCTGGGTCAGAGGCTCTAGGGTGACCAAAGGGTCTGTTTCCATGCTATACAACTCTATGATGCTCCTCTAACCTGCACCTACAAAGCTTTAAAATAGTAGGATGTGTTGGGAAGACTATTGAATAAACAAACAGGAAACTTGATTTTATAAACAAAGGCATTTTGATTGAAAGAGCCCAAAATGAGACTTTGAGCTGTATTGCTTGATTAACTCAGGGTGGCATGGTGGCACAGCAGTTAGCACTGCTGCCTCACAGCACCAGGGACCCAGGTTCAATTCCAACCTCGGGCAACTGTCTGTGTGGAGTTTGCACTTTCTCCCTGTGTCTGCGTGGGTTTCCTCTGGGTGCTCCAGTTTCCTCCCCACAGTCCAAAGATGTGCAGGTTAGGTGGATTGGCCATGCTAAATTACCCATAGTGTTCAGGGATGTGTAGATTAGGTGGGTTATAGGGGGATGGGTCTGGGCAGGATGCTCTGAGGTTTGCTGGGGACTTGTTGGGCCAAAGGGCCTGCTTCCACACTGTAGAGATTCTAAATTCAAGTTTAGCTCAAGAGGTAATCTTGGAAAAGGAGCTGAGGCATACACTAGGATTTACTACTTGGAGGATGTTGCCTGAAATGAGTTAGTGCTGCACCCTACAGGAGTCACCAGGAGAAGGGAAATTGTTTGGTTATTGACATCTTTCTCTAAGGTCCCCCTTGGTCTGCAGGAGGATAGGGAGAGGACATTGAGGCCAGGATGGACATTATCAGCTGTTGTAGGAGAGAGGTGACAGGAGGAACAGGAGACAGATTCCCTGCTACAAGTTTATCTGGGCATCCTCCAGTGCTGAGTCCACAAACTCACCCTCAGTCCCTGAGGCATGTGTGAACCTGTTACTTCTTTAATTCATGCAAAGGATCAGGGTATCACTGGCTGGACCAGCACTTATTGCCGATCCCAACTGCTATGGAACTGGAGTCACATGTAGGCCAGACCAGGTAAGGATGGCAGTTTCCTTCCCTAAAGGACATTAGTGAACCAGATGGATTTTTCCAACAATCGACAATGGATTCATGATCATCATTAGACTCTTATTACCAGATTTTTATTGAATTCAAATTCTACCATCTGACATGGCAGGATTTGAACTCACATCCCCAAAGCATTACCTGGGTCTTTGGATTAGCAGTCCGGCAGTACTGCTAGGCCATGACTTTCCTGGTATTGTGCAACACCAAGTAAACCCTGCCCTTTCAGTGAAAGTGGTTGGGAGGATCCCGTTTATACTGCTACAGGAAAATTGGATCTATTCAGTACTTGAATACTATTTTCTAGATATTAAAATCTATGGCATGAGTGTGGGAAAATGGCGTTGAATGAGAGGATCCTCCATAGTCTAATTGAATGATTGCACAGAAAAGAATGGCCGATGGCCTACTCCCATTTGTGATGCTTGTAAACATACACCTTTCTGGTTTAACATTTCCATGTAAATTCAAAGTCAAGTCATTCAGCATTAAGCTGATCATTGAGCCTCCATCGCCTTTCAATAGGATTATGATTGGTCTGACATTCCTCACATCCACTTTCCTAACTTTTCCCTGTCACCCTGTATTCCCTGATTGGCCAAGAATCTATCTATCTCAGCCTTAAATATACACAAGGATTGTGCCCCACAGTTCTCTGCAGTAAGGAGTTCCAAAGACTCTCAACTTTCTGAGAGAAGAAATTCATCCTCATCTCAATTGGTCTTAAATTGGTGCCCCTTTATTCTGAGACTGTGCCCTCTGGTCCTAGATTCTCCTATGAGGCAAAACACCCTCTCAGCATTGACCCTGTCAAGCCTCTTAAGAATCCGACATGGTTCAATGAGATCACCTCTCATTCTGTGCAACTCCAGTGAGTAGAGTTCCAACCTGTTTCCCCTTTGCTCAGAAGACAATCCCTTCATACCAGGGATCATTTAAGTGAGTCTTCTCTGAACTGTCTTCAATAAAACAATATCTTTTCTTAGATATGGGTACCAAAACTGCTAACAGTACTCCAGATGTGGTCTCTCCAGCACATTGTCTTGTTGCAGTATGCCTTCTGAATTTTATGCTTCAACTCCCTTGAAAAACGGGCCAACATTGCATTAGCCTTCCTGATTACCTGCTGCTCTATGTCCTAGCTTTCTGTGTTTCATGTGCAAGTGCCATCAAGTCCCTTTCTGTTGCAGCTTTCTGCAGTTTTTCTCCATTGAAATAATGTTCTATTCTTTACCTCTGCTTTCCAAAATGAACAATTTTACATTCTTCTACGTTATACTCCATTTGTCAACTTTTGGCCCACTTATTGCTTCTCTCTCTGTAGGCTGTTTGTATTCCTCTAGCAACCTGCCGTTCCACTTCTTTTGTTTTTTGTCTGCAATTTTGCCTGCGGTACGTTCACTTCCTTCCTCCAAGTCATTAACATTTATCATAAACGGTTGTGGTCCCAGCACTGGTCCCTATGGAACCCCACTTGTTGCAGTTTGCCAACCCGAAAAAGAACCGTTTATCTCCACTTGCTGTTTCTTGCTCATTAGCTAATTCGCTAACCACACCAACATACTACCATCAATAACATAGCCTCTATATCTTCGGACTTAAACTTTCATGAGGTACCTTGTCTCTGGACAATTTCTGACAGTTCAAATAAAACATATCTGGTTCCCTGTTATCAACTCTGGTCAGGACTTCTTTTGCAAACTAAAAAATTAGTCCTGCATAATTTCCCTTTCATTAAGCCATGATTAGATTATGACCTTTCAAATGTTCGCCTTTCTTTTTTCTATTCAGTTGTGGGATGTGGGCGTCACTGGCTAGGCCAACGTTTCTTGCCCCTCCCTAGTAGCCCCTTGAGAAGGTGGTGGTGAGCTGCCTTCTTGAACTGCTGCATTCCTCCTGCTGTGGGTTGACCCACAATGCCACTCGGGAGAGAATTGCAGGATTTTGACCCAGCGACAGTGAAGGAACAGCAATATATTTCCAAGTCAGGATCGAGAGTGGCTTGGAGGGGAACTTGCAGGTGGTGGTGTTCCCATAAGTCTGCTGCCCTTGTCCTTCTAGATGGAAGTGCTCGTGGGCTTGGAAGGAATCTGGTCTCGGGATCTTTGGTGAATTTCTGCAGTACATCTTGTAAATAGTACACACTGTGGCTACTGAGCTTCGTCAGTGATGGATACTTGTGGATGTGGTGCCAATCAAGCGGCTGCTTTGTCCTGGATGGTGTCAAGCTTCTTGAGTGCTGTTGGGGCTGCCCCCATCCAGGCAAGTGGGGCGTATTCCATCACACTCCTGACTTGTGCCTTGTAGATGGTGGACAGGATCTGGGGAGTCAGCAGATTAGTTACTAGCCACAGTATTCCTAGTTTCTGACCTGCTGTTGTAGTCACTGTGTTTATGTGGTGAGTCCAGTTGAGTTTGTGGTCAGTGATAACACCCAGGATGTTGATAGTGGGGGATTCAGTGATGGTTACACCATTGAACGTCAAAGGGTGGTGGTTAGACTGTCTCTTATTGGTGATGGTCATAGCCTGGCATTTGTGTGGTATGAATGTCATTGCCAGTTGTCAGCCCAAGCCTGGATATTGTCCAGATCTTGTAGCATTTGAACACGGACTGCTTCAGTATCCGAGGAGCCATGAATGGTGCTGAACATTGTGCAATCATTGGCAAACATCCCCACATCTGACCTTACGATGGAGGGAAAGTCATTGATGTAGCAGGTGAAGATGGTTGGGCTGAGGGGATTACCCTGAGGAGCTCCTGCAGAGATGTCCTGGAGCTGAGATGATTGACCTCCAACAACCGCGACTATGTTTCTATGTGTCAGGTATGACTCCAACCACCGGAGAGTTTTCCCCTGATACCTATTGATTCCAGTTTTGTTCGGGTTCCTTGATGCTACACTTGGTCGAATGTAACCTTTATTTCAAGGGCTATCACTCTCACCTCACCTCTGGAATTCAGCTCTATTGTCCATGTTTGAACCAAGGCAGTAATGAGGTCAGAATCTGAGTGGCCCTGGCAGAACCCAAACTGGGCGTCACTGAGCAGGTTATTGCTGAGCAGGTGCTGCTTGATAGCGCCGTTACTGACACCTTCCACTACTTTACTGATGATCGAGAGTGGATTGATGGGACGGTAATTGGACGGGTTGGATTTGTCCTGCTTTTTATGTACAGGACATACTCGGGCAATTTTCCACATTGTCGGATAGATAACAGTGTGGTGACTATGCTGGAACAGCTTGGCTAGGGGAGCGGCAAGTTCTGGAGCACAAGTCTTCATGACTATTGCAGGAATGTTGTCAGGGCCCATAGCCTTTGCAGTATCTAATGTCTCCAACCATTTCATGTTAACACATGGAGTGAATCGAATTGGCTGAAGGCTGTTATCTGTGATGCTGGAGACCACTGGAGGAGGCCGAGATGGATCATCCACTTGGCACTTCTGGCTGAAGATTGCTGCAAATGTTTCAGTCTTATCTTTTACACTGATGTGCTGGGCTCTTCCATCATGGAGGATGAGGATATTTGTGGACCCTTCTCCTCCAGTGTGTAGTCCACCACCATTCACGACTGGATGTAGCAGCACTGCGGAGCCTGGATCTGATCCATTGGTTGTGGGATCACTTAGCTCTGTCTATCACTTGCTGCTTTTACTGTTTGATGTGCAAGTCGTCCCGTTTGGTGACTTCACCAGGTTGATACCTCATCTTCAGGTATGCCTGGTGCTGCTCCTGGCATGCCCTCCTGCACTCTCCATTGAACCAGGGTTGATCCCCTGGCTTGATGATAATGGTTGAGTGGGGTCTATGCCGGGCCATGAGGTTACAGATCGTGCTGGAGGACAATTCTGCTGCTGTTGATGGCTCACAGTGCCTCATGGATGCCCAGTCTTGAATTGCTGGATCTGAGCAAAGTCTGTCCCATTTAGCACAGTGATAGTGCCACATAACACGATGGAGGTTGTTCTCAAAGTGAAGGCGGGACTTCGTCTCCACAAAGAATGTGCGGAGGTCACTCTTACCAATACTGTCATGGACAGATGCAACTGCAGCTGGCAGATTAGTAAGGATGAGGTCAAGTATGTTCTTCCCTCTTGTTGGTTCCCTCACCACCTGCTCCAGACCCAGTCTAGCAGCTATGTCCTTTAGGACCTGACCAGCTCAATCAGTATTACTGCTGCCGAGCCACTCTTGGCAACGCACATTGAAATCCCCCACCCAGAGTACATTTTGTGCCCTTGCCGTCCTGAGTGCTTCCTCAAAGTGTTGTTCAACATGGAGGAGGACTGATTCTCCAGCTGAGGGAGGACGGTACGTAGTAATCAGCAGGAGGTTTCCTTGCCCATGTTTAACCTGAAGCCATGAGACTTCATGGGGTCCAGAGTCAATGTTGAGGATTCTGATACACCCTTCCGACTGTATACCACTGTGCCACCCCCTCTGCTGGGTCTGTCCTGCTGGTGGGACAAGACATACCCAGGGATGGTGATGGTGGTGTCTGGGACATTGTCTGTAAGGTATGATTCTGTGAGTATGACTATGTCAGGCTGTTGCTTCACTGGTCTGTGAGACAGCTCTCCCAATTTTGGCACTAATGCTCAGATGTTAGCGAGGAGGACTTTGCACGGTAAACAGGGCTGTTTCTGCCGTTGTCTTTTCTGGTGCCTAGGTCAGTGCCAGGTAATCCATCTGGTTTCATTTCTTTGAGACTTTGTAGCAATTGTTACAACTGAATGACTTGCTGGGCCTTTCAGAGGGCAATTGCGAGTCAACCACATTGTTGTGGGTCAGGAGTCACACGTAGGCCAGACGAGGTGAGGGTGGCAAATTTGAAGGATAATAGTGAATCAGATGGGTTTTTCCGACAATCAGCAATAATTTCATGGTGATCAGTAGATTCTTAATTCCAGGCTTTTTAAAAAATTATTGAATTCAGATTCTTCCATCTGCCATGATGAGATTTGAACCTGGGTCCCAGAAAATTGGCTGGGTTTAGTCTAGGTTAATAGTCTAGTGACCATACCACCAGGCCATCAACAGCCCTATTTCTTCCTTAATAATTGATTCCAACACATTTCTAAAAGTTGATGTTGGCTGATCAGGCTATAAGTGGACAAAAAACTTGGCAGGTGGTATATAATGTGGGCAAGTGTGAGGTTATGCGCTTTGGCAGGAAGAATGAAGGAGCTGAATATTTTTCAAACAGAGTAAGGCTGCAAAAAGTTACAGGAGGCCCCCCTGGAACACTGTGTCCAGTTCTGGTCGTCCAGTTATAGGAAGGATATTACAAAGCTGGAGAGGGTTCAGAAGAGGTTTACCAGAATGTTGCCAAGTGTGGAAGGTTTGAGTTATAAGGAAAGGCTGTATAGGCTGGGACTTTTCTCACTGGAGCAGAGGAGGTTGAGAGGTGACCTGATAGAAGTTTCTAAAATAAAGAGAGTTATAGATAGAGTTAATTGTAGTTGTCTTTTCCCAAAGATGGGGAATTTCAAGTCTAGGCGGCACATTTTCAAGGTAAGAGGAAGAGATTTAAAAAAGACATAAGTTTCAAATTTTTTACATGGAGAGCGGTTTGTGTGTGAAATGAACTTTCTGGGGAAGTGACGGATGCAGGTACAATTACAACGTTTAAAAGACATTTGGATGGATATATGAATAGGAAAGGTTTGGAGGGCTATGGGCTAGGAGCAGGCAGGTGGGATTAGTTTAGTTTAGGATTATGTTTGGCATGGACTGGTTGGACTGAAGGGTCTGTTTCCACGCTGTATGACTTGATGACAAGAATTTAGGAGAGTTTGTTCGTAAATCAACAAAAGCTGGTATACATGCACAGAACAGAATAGATTCGGCAAAGGGGATATTAGTCTTCATTTCACAGGGCATGAACTATAAAAATTAGGGAGGTTTTGCTAAAATTATACAAAGCTGTAATCAGACTACAACTCGAATACAGTGAACAGTTTCTGGCCCTACTTTAAGAAAAGTTATAATGGATTGGAGGCTGTCCAGAGAAGATCACAGGGTTGATTCTGAATATTATGAGGAGTGGATAAATAGGTTGGGTCTGTGCTCATTGGAGTTTCGGAGAATGAGAAATGACCTTATTGAAAAATACAAGATTCTAAGGGCACCCTGACAGGGAGGATGCTGAGCAGTTGTTTCCTCTTGTGGGAGAGTCTAGAACCAATGAGGAGAAACTTCTTATCTCAGATTAACACTTGAGGTACTGGAAGTGTTGGAGATACCGGATGTTCTGGCTTCATTTAGGTTCTGGGACACTGGAGGCTCTGGGGACACCAAAAGTTCTGGAGCTACTGAGGTGTTGAAGACATTTGAAATTCTAGGAACACTGGAGGTGCTATTGTCCTTTCAGGTATTGGTTCGACAGTTATTGACTCTATAGATATTGGTTCTAAGGTATTGGCTCTACTGGTATTGGCTCTGCTGGTATTGGCTGTACAAGTATTGGCTCTACTGGTATTGGCTCTACTGGTATTGGACCTACTGATATTTGCTCTGTAGGTATTGGTTTTACAGATATTGGCTCTGCAGGTATTGGCTGTGCTGGTACTGGACCTGCTGATACTGGCTCTGCAGGTATTGGTCTGGTCCACACTTCCTTCACCCCCAACACCGCCCATCAGCCCTACAGCACCTTCCCCTGTAACCGGTGAAGGTGTAACACCTGCCCATTTACCTCCTCCCTCCCCAGTATCCAAGGGCCCAAACATACCTTCCAGGTGAAGCAACGCTTCACCTGAACTTCTCAGGATCTCGTCTACTGCATTCGCTGCTCACAATGTGGTCACCTCCACATGGGGGAAATGAAGTGTAGACTTGGCGACCGCTTCGCAGAACATTTATATTCTGCTCGCAAAAAAGATCCTGAACTACCTGTTGCCTGCCACTTTAATGCACAACCCTGTTCCCTGACCAACATCTCTGTCTCCGGCTCGCTACAGTGTTCCAGTGAAGCCCAACGCAAGCTGGAGGAAAAACACCTCATTTTCCGCTTGGGGACCCTACAGCCCTCCGGGCTCAATATTGAGTTCAATAATTTTAGGGCCTAAACTCTCCCATGTCCCAGCCCCCCACCCCACACACCAGGCCTTGTTACCACTTAGCCTGTGATTACACACCCCCTGTTATTAGTCACTATCAGCCCCCATTAACAACTATTCACCCTCCCAGCCTGATCATTAGCAACTCCTTTGTCTGTCCAAGTGTCTTTCTCTCTCTTTGGGCTCTATACTGTCATTTACTCCCTACCCCACCCACCTCACTACTTTCTGCATTCACGGATGCTGCCAGACCTGCTGAGCTTTTCCAGCAATTTTGTTTTTGTTCCTGATTTACAGGTTCTTTCGGGTTTCATTGAACATTTTGATGATTTCATTAAAGGTCTTCTGATCTCTTTAGTACCATATACCAAGGAATCCTGACAGACCACTATCTGACCCCAGTCTGAATCAGCTCTCTGGGAGGTGAGGGCCATGCGGTGATGGCGATGTCTCCTGAAGCTGTGTTCTATTGGTTAAATAATTAACAGAACGCTTGGGAAAGGGAAAATTTTGTGTGTGAGCTAACAGAGACTATTGGTAAACTCACCCCTCATCTGAACACCTCAAATTGTGCATCAATTGCAATCGGAGAAAAGAGTCACAGAAAAATCTCCATCAACAAATGCCTGCTTGACATGGAGACAATGTGGATGCTTCTTAAAAACAAGCTCAGCTGAACAACAGGAAACCTTTATCCAACAGCTGAATTTCTCCCTCTGAAACACAAGTCTGGTTTAATTGGGGTTATTGCATCTTGGATTGGTTCCAGAAGCTACTCCTCGCACACTAACCTTGACAAACACAGTCGGATTGAGTTTCAGATGGGAACACAAAGCACTGTCTTACAAGCCTCTGCTTTAATCAATAAATATGATCAAAATGGGCCTGAGCATCATTGATCTAAACTGTAACGGATGGGTGTCCACGTGTTAACACAGAACTAAATAAAGGTTGTTTAGAAGGGCAGAAACAATAGGATATCTATCTCCGTTTTCCTCACTTTTCGCACCAGTTGGTAGCTCTGTTCGTCCAATTGTTTTCACCAGGAGTCAATAGAGTTATACAGCACAAAAACAGACTCTTTGGTCCAACCAGTCTATGCTGACCATGTTTCCAAACTAAACTAGGCCCACCTTTCCTACTCATGTACTCATCCAAATGCCTTTTAAACGCTGTAACTGTACCCGCATCCACCACTTCCTCTGGAAGTTCATTGCATAGCTGAATCACTCTTTGTGGAAAACAAAGTTGCCCCTCATGTCTTTTTGAAATCTTTCTCCTCTCAACTTAAAACTATTCTGCGTAGTATTGAAATCCCCCACCCGAGAGAAAAGGTATCTGCCTTTGGTCTTATCTATACCCCTCATTATTTTACAAACCTCGAAAATGTCATCCCTGCATCTCCTATGCACCAGTGGAACAAATAATTATTCTCTAATTTTTGAGCCACTAAGTCGATCTTTGGGTTCTGCTGGATTTTCCAACCCGACTGCACTGTAGTTCATTTGTATAGCCCCTGGGCCAGCAGTGACCAAATGCAATCTGGATGGTTCACTTACGTTGTACTCTAATACCAGGCTTGTTTGGCATGGTAGCTCAGTGGCTAGTGCTGTTACTTCACGGCACCAGGGAGCCAGGTTCGAATGCAGCTTTGGATGATGTCTGTGCACTTTCTCTTTGCGTCTGCATGGGTTTCCTCTGGGTGCTCCAGTTTCCTCTCACAGTCCAAAGATGTGCAGGCTAGGTGCAGGCTAGACTATGCTAAATTGCCCGTGGTGTCCAGGGATGAGCAATTTAGGTAAATGTGAGGTTAGAGGGATAGGGTGGGATGCTCTTCAGAGGTTCGGTGCAGACTTGATGGGCTGAGTGGCCTTTTCCTGCAGTGTCAGGATTCTTTGACAAGCTTAAAGATCCCAGATACAACACCAAGCTTCTGCTGAGTTAGTTCATGCCAGCCAATGAGAGACTGTTTTGCGAGGCTCCTCATTGCCTCTGAATCAGAAGCTTGCAGGTCTGTCCCAGGGCAAATATTTTGACACATAAACGCAGCAGACCCTTCCGTGTACTACTGAGGGAGTGCTGCACGTTTGGTGGTGCCCTCTTTCAAGCTGAGATGTTAAACCGATGTCCCTTTGATTCCCTCAGGTGGCTGGATCCTTCCCACTATTTTGCAGGACAGCCATGCCTGGTGTTCAGGCCAACTAATTAAAATGAGCTATCCTAACATGCAAACAAGGAAGAAGAGTAGGCCACTCAGCCCTTCCCGTCTGCTGTGCCAATCAATGAGATCATGGCTGATCTGATTTCAACCTCAAATCTATATTCCTGACTATGCCCGATAATCACTCACCCTCTTGGTATTCCTGATTGAATTTGGTCTGTCTAATGGATATCCACGTGTTGATACAGAACAGAATAAAGGTTGTTTAGATGGGCAGAAACAATAGTGCATCTGTCTCCCTGCTTTCCTCACTTTTCACACCAGTTGGCCTAATCTATAGATGGGATAGTATAAATGTAAGGGTTCTTAGAGGCCTTGGGAGATGGGGGTGGAAAGGAAGAGATCAAAGGCAGAGAGCAGGCAGACTGGAGGGAATCAAAGGCCTTAGTGGGATCTGAATAGTCAGATTGGGTCAGATTGATCGGGGGCAGTCAGACCAGTGGGCAATGGTGCTCAGCAAGGTTCACTGGATCCAGTAGTCAAGTTGACAGCATGTCATGAATCTAACAGGCTTCCCAAATTCACAAAAACCAACCATTCACGGTTAAATTCAGCAACGATCAATGAAGCTCCCACGTCATTATAATATCGAGTGTGTCTCACGCCACCTCCTTGTACCAGATTAGTTGCTTTTCTCTGTCCTGTCTCCATTACAATCGCAAGTAATAGGTCGAAGTTGCATAAGGTAATGAAAGGGTTAATGCTGGAGACTGCATAAAGCTCCACCCAATCTTGTAATGTCATACAGTCTCAGGTAGGGTAGTTGGGAGATAAGCTCTGAACCATAATCATAGAATCCCTACAGTGGTGAAGCAGGCCATTCGGCATTCGGCCCATCAAAACTGCACCGACCCTCCTAAAAGTATCCCACCCAGGCCCACTCTCCTACCCTATCCCTTTAACTCTGCATTTCCCATGGCTAACCCACCTGGCCTGGACACCCCTAGACTATTTAGCATGGCCAATCCACCTAACCTGCACATCTTTGGACTGGGGAGAGGAAACTGGAGTAACCGGAGGAAACCCACGCAGACACGGGGAGAATGTTCAAACTTCACTCAGACGGTTGCCTGGGGTTCCTGGCGCTGTGAGGCAGCAATGCTAACCACTGAGTCACCTTGCAGCTCTGGATCTTGATAGGGTTAGATATGTTATCTAATTACTATCGGGCAATTAACTACATCTTTATCAGACAAATGCCTCTTGTTGTTAAGACCCATTGGTGCTTTGTCCTCTTCCACTCAATCAAACAGACCCTTACACCCAGTCAAGGAAAGAGAATAGTGCAGCATCTACAACCCACAAACAGTGTGCTTTGTTTTGGGATTGAGATTATTAACCATTTAGCCTCTTACCTGAACCCCACCTGCTCCATTATTGGTGTTTAAACTTCAATCCCCTTCTCCCACACAGTCCCCCTACATCCCTTGATTTTTAACATCGTCTGTGTTGCTATGTAAATAGTCAAAAAGGGGCCTCTTCATTTGCACAAAGTGTGCATCAGTGAACATCCCACTCCCCCTTTCCCCCAAATAAATCCTTTGCATTCTGTGACAGCACAACCATTTCAATTTATGACCCCTTGTAACCTGCCAGAATTGATTTGGAGTTCTTAGGGTGGCCAGTGTAGTAGGCCAGTCCTCATCACTCAGGTGGATAGGTTTTACTGTGAACTGCACAAGGCTTAAAAATGCTAGCAGTTTGGAACCACTCGAAGCCACCTCCCTTTCACACAAACACAAAGGCAGTCAATGAATTCAGTGTCTAATGCTGCTGCCTCACAGCACCAGCGACCTGGGTTTGATTCCACCCTTGGACGACTGTCTGTATGGCGTTTGCACATTATCCCCGCACCTGCGTAGGTTTCCTTCCACAGCCAAAGATGTGCAGATGTGCATTAGGTGGATTGGCCATGCTAAATTGTCCATACTGTCCAGTGACCATAGGTAATAGAATCCCTACAGTGTGGAAACAGGCCCTTCAGCCCAACAAGTCTACACCAACCCTCAGAGCATCCCTCCCAGACCCCTATAACCCACCTAATCTACACATCCCTGAACAATATGGGTAATTTAGCATCGCCAATCCACCTAACTTGCACATCTTTGGACTGTGGGAGGAAACCAGAGCAACCAGAGGAAATCCACGCAGACACGGGGAGAATGTGCAAACCCCACACAGATAGTTGCCCAAAGGTGGAATTGAACCCGTGCTCCTGGTGCTGTGAGGCAGCAGTGCTAACCACTGAACCACCAAGCTGCCCATGCAGGCTAAGGGGATTAGCCATGAGAAATGCAGGGTTAAAGAGATAGGGTAGGGTTGTGAGTCTGGGTGGGATGCTCTTTGGATGGTCAGTGTGGACCTGATGGGATGAATGGCCTGTTTCCCCACTGTAGGGATTCTACGAGTCTGTCAGCAAAATTGAAGGCTAGTGGATCAAAGGGACAATCCAAAAGTGGTTAAGGCTCAGACGGCAGAAAGTAGTCGGCATTGGTTTAGGAATCTAAGGCCTAGAGGCCATTCACCTCTTCTCTACCATTCAATTAGGCACAGCTAATCTGATTGGGTGGTCTCACCTTCAATGTCCCCCACGTCCTGCTATGACTGTCCCCAGTTTATTGTGATTCTGGGAGCAATACGCTTCCAGGTGAAGGCATGGAACTGTCTCCCTTTCTTTATCAACACCCACTTTGGTTGGTGGCAATAAGGGTCAATTGAACAAGGACCCCTTCCTTTGTGGCTGTCTTCTCCAACACATAATCACAATTAAAAAGGAACCAATTTAACCCAATTTTCTTGAGTAAAAGAAAGAGTGAGTTTATCCGTTGCTGAAATGGGGAACTAGATGATAAAACACGACACATATGCACAGACAAGAAACGAGAGGGAAGCCCAAAAAAAAGTAAAATAAAATCAGTCTTTGATGTGACCATGTTGAATGAATTGCGAAACATTGAGGCCGTTAAGTGTTGGCGATTTTGGTGGCGTTGACTCTGCTAGTCAATCCATTCCAGTTACAAAGAAGAGTCACACTGGACGTGAAACATTAACTCTTCACAGATGCTGCCAAATCTTGTTGAGTTTCTCCAGCACTTTCTGCTTTTATCACATAACAACAGTGTTCTGTTAGAAATTCCGGAATTCTGAACCAGCAACAGCGAGGAACCAATGCGAACCTATTCAAAGTTATAAGCAGTGTCGTAGTGCAGCCTCCTTAATGCTAGAGATTGTAGAGTGAGGAGTTATGTTGGAAAAACTCACCCACTTTTCTACACTGCATCATGCCAATTACAGCTTTGATGGGCTTTTGGGAATGGATATTAAACCAAGTAACAATGATTAATCAGAGAATATCTTCCTGTCATTGGAGCAAGGCCAGTATTTGTTGCCCATCTTTAATTGCCCTGTAAACCGAATGGCTTGCTGGTCAGTTCGGAGTTAACCACATTGTTGTGTGTCTGGAGCCATATGTAGACCAGACCAGGTAAGGATGGCAAATTTCCTTCCCTAAAGGACATTAGTGATTATATTCATTTTTAGAACATTTAGTGACAGTTGTCACAGTCACCATTTTGATTGATTCAATTGTCATGTGTTCCAAAATACACTGAAAAGCTTTGTTCACGAGTGGTACATGCAGATCACAGCAAGCAAAGGATGTACAGATCAAAAAGACTTGGAGGTATACAGGTTACATTGCAGGTTACATTATTTGAGGCTAGAGTCCATTCAACAGTCTGATAATGGCTGGAAAGAAGCTGTTCCTGAACCTGGTGGTGCGTGTGTTCAGGTTTCTGTATCTTCCGACTGACAGAAGAGGTTGTAGGGGGTCATTACCAGGGTGTGATGGTCTTTGACGTTATTGGTTGCCATGGCATGAGCTGTGTAAATGGAGTCCATGGATGGAAGGTTAGCTTCCGTGACGGTCTGGGCTGTGCATACCACCTCCTGTGGTTTCTTACAGTCCTGGGCAGAGTAATTGCTGTACCAGGCAATTAACAGTATGCTTTCAGTGGTGCATCTGTAGAAGTTGGTGAGGGACCTTATGGACATACCAAATTTCCTGAGCCACCTGAGGAGGAAGAGGCATTGCTGTGCCTTCTTGACTGTCGCATTTATGGGGAAGCCCAGGACAGGTTGTCAGCTATTGTCACTCTGAGGAACTTGATGCTCTTCACTCTCTCAACCTCAGTTCCATTGATGTAGATGGGGGTGTCTTCTCCTTTCTTTCTGAAGTTGATGAGCAGTTCTTTAGTTTTGCCGATGTTGAGAGACAGATTTTTTTTATTGTGCCATGTCATCGAGCCCTCTATCTCTTTCCTGTATTTTGACTTGCCGTTGTTAGATATCTGTCCCACTATGGTGGTATCGTTAGCAAACTTGTAGGTGATGTTCATTCAGAGTTTGGCAACACAGTTGTAGGTGTGCTGAGCCAAGATTTACAACTGTACACTTTTTAACTTTAATTTAAATTCCATCAGTGGCTGTGGTGTGATTCAAACCCATGTCTGCAAACGTTTGCTTGGCTCCCTTGATTATTAGATCATTGGCATTACCATTATTACAATTATCATTGCCAACATACCTCTTTGCTCAATTACTGCGCAGAAGAGACCATTCAACTGGGTACCTCTCTTCCAAATCAGCTCAGCTAATTCCAGTTCCAAGCACTCCTGTAATCTTTAATCTTTTGAGAAGTTATTGAATTCCACTTTGAAAAGGTACAATTGAATCTGCCTCCCACACTCTCTCAGGCACTTCACGATGAATCTTAACTACCCGCTGAGAATAAAGGTTTTCCTCAGTTCACATTTAGTTCTTTTGCCATTTGTCTCAGTGCTGCGTGCATTTCCTGTGTGTGTCCAACCTTAAGTGAAGGGAACAGTTTCTCTCAATGTGTTCACAGAATCATAAAATCATCAGCATTGCGCTAACATCAGATGTTTCCATGATGGCGGTTGTAATAGCCATGGTTGAGTTATGTGGCCAGGCAGAGCAAAGAAGCGCAGGCTCTAAAACCGTATGATGGTCTCATGGATGTACCTCTTTATCTGCAGGTTAAGAGCTGTTCCCTTAAAAGACCACCAAATTCAAACAGCATTTGTTTTTGGGAGGGGAGATAGCTTCCCAAACAAATATAAAATCCAAAACACAGTTATGGGACACATATAGGCCATTCAGTCATTTGTGTCTGCACCAGCTCTTCAAGGGAACATTTCACTTAGCACCATTTTCCTTTTGTCTCTCTGCAACCCTCTACATTCTTTCTTTCCAGTTAACAGTCTAATTTTCCTTTTTTTCTGTGTCCACTGAACTGACCACTCTCAGGCAGTGCATTCCAGATCTTAACCACTCGCTGCATGATTAAAGCTTTTACATCATGAATTTGAAACTTCTGTCAATTTCCTCTCTGTTACATTATTTCTCAGAGTTCATAGAATCCTTACGGTGCAGAAAGAAGTCTTTCGGCCCATCAAGTTCATGCTGACTCTCAAAAGTGCATCCCACCCCCTTACGCTATTTCCTCCAATCCCGTATTTACCAGGACTAATCCACTTAACCTACACTTCCCTAGACACTATCGGACAATTTACCATCACTAATCTACCTAGCCTGCACATCCCTGGACACTATGGGGCAATTTAGCACGGCCCATCTACCAAGACTGTGCATCTTCAGACTGTGGGAGGAAACTGGAGCATCCAGAGGCAACCCACACAGACACAGGGTGGCTGTGCAAACGCCATACACTCACCCAAGGCTGGATTTGAACCTGGATTCCTGGTACTGTGAAGCAACACTGCCAACCAGTTAGCCACCATGGTCTAACAGTTGATGCAACAATATTTCTTTAAGATAAATACTCATGATGTTATCACTGCATGTCGCCTAAGGGTATAATGGCTTCAGTCTCCATCTTAATAGTGACCACTTGAAGCACACCTTGCTGATGGAAGTGTGCGACTGTTTGTACTGAATACCTTAATGTTACCCCACACACGTGAATGCAATATGCATGTATTGGTGAGCTGTAATAAAGCCATGTTCATTGTGAATGCCACCACCAGATGGAGTCATGAAAGTCAAATTGACACCTCGGTCTACAGGGTGATGTCACTGCCCAGCTGACTGGTTGCCTGTCACAGAGGTGGGATTGTTGGTATATTCACACAGCATTCAGGCACACTGGGCAGGAACAAACACCGCAGGATTCTGAGGGATCTGATTTGGTGCGGGGAGCCTGGATGGAGTGTGATAGGAAGCATCCATGGCAGCATGGGATTGTCATCACTTTTAAAAACCAACCAGTGTGAAGTAAAGGGGTATCAGAGATAATAGGAACTGCAGATGCTGGAGAATCTGAGATAACAAGGTGTGGAGCTGGATGAACACAGCAGGCCAAGCAGCATCATAGGAGCAGGAAAGCTTGACGTTTCGGGCCTAGACCCTTCAGCCCGAAACAACAAGCTTTCCTGCTCCTATGATGCTGCTTGGCCTGCTGTGTTCATCCAGCTCCACACCTTGTTATCTCAGTGTGAAGTAAAGTTTGGGGGGGAGGTGTGAGCTGTCTGTGGATGTGCTGTGTCATTGATGCATTTGTGCAGTCTGTTGTAGGCTGCTGACACCTCCTGCCTGCTCTGCACGTGTACCAGTGGCTATCCTTGCATTCAGAGTAATGATTCCGCTGTAAGAGGTCTCTGTCAGATCCTTTAATACCACATCCTAGTTTCTACTCATGGGACATAAAGTTACAATTATCACGTTAGGTACAAATATCCTGCAGGGGGAGAAACGCACATCATTCTCCACTTCCTGTGCCTTAAGGGGAACAATGCTAGAACAATCCTCCCATCTGAAGTCTGTCATCTCTGGAGCCAGTTTTGCAAAAAATATCTATACTGGCTCTACATTGTTTCTAAAGTGTGGCACCTGGAAGTCTAAAGGAGGATCCTCAGGTTTGGATCATACTGAGCTTCTTTTTTTTTATTCATTCATTGGATGAGGACATTGCTGGCTAGACCAGCATTTATTGCCCATCCCTAATTGCCCAGAGGGCAGTTAAGAGTCAACCACATTGCTATGGGTCTGGAGTTACATGTAGGCCAAACCAGGTAAGGATGGCATTTCCCTTCCCCAAAGGACATTGGTGAACCAGATGGGTTTTTCCTTACAATAGACAATTGATTCATGCTCACAATTAGATGATAATCATGTCTTCCAACATTCATAATTTGTAGAAGGCTTGACAGATGACGTTTTTCTTTGGCTGAGGGGTGGTGTTGGAGATCTGGAACCCAGGGTCACTTAGTTTCCGGAATATAGTGGAATCTTTGGAATTTCTTCCTCAGAGGGTTGTCAAGACTCAATTGCTGGGTGAGTTCAGGGGAAATCAATAGATTACAAGCTATCAGAACCATCAAGGAATATGGGAATAGTGCAGCGAAATGGAGTTAATTAGTCATGACCCCTCAGAGTGGGCTTGAATGGCTGAATGACTTCCTCCTGCTCCTGGTTCATATGTTCGTAAAGGAGGAAAGCAAGTTTGAGAGCATAGGGTGGATATTCCAGAGCTTGGGACTGAGGCAACAGAAGGCGCAATCCCAAATGCTGGACTGATTAAAACTGGAGATGCACAAGAGGTCAGAATATGAGGAATGAACCATTACAGACTCTCTGCTCTTGTTTGTTAACACATTGGTGATATGATAACTCAGACCCACTCACTGTTTTTACCGTCGGCTCCACACCTCTCCAAAACAACTCCCCACCCCACAGCCCCGTACAGACAGTGGAGAATAAAAACAGGGAATGCAGGTGAAACTCAGCAGGTGTGGCAGTGTCTGTGAAGAGAGAAACAGAGTGGACATCCTGAGTCCAGCACAACTATTTTGGAACTGAAAGGGGTTGCAAGATGGGTTGTTTCATTTTCGGACAGAAGCAGAGGAGAGGTGAGGGGATCAGATGGCGTGGCTGCCCACTGCAAAAGACAAGGGAATTGCTGATGGTGGTGATAGAGATGCAGGAATCTAAAATGTGTGTAAGTTAAAGTGTGACTGGGAGAGATCGGGTTTGAAACATTGACTCTGTTTCTCTCTCCACAGACCTGCTGAGTCTTTCCAGAATTCCCTGTGTTTGATTCAGATTTCCCAACATTCACAGTATTTTGCTGTAACTCACAGGCTGATAAATGCTGGATAGAACAATGTGCCAAGATTGTTGTCAATATTGAGAGAACCTCTGGATGGTGTGCTCAGATCTTTTACCAAGAGTAGCAGGTAGGGACCTCACCTGAAAAAGAAAAACATCATCTGCAGAACTGCACTCTACACTCCCTCAACACCGCAATGAAAAGTTGACTCAGTCTGCGCCCAAATCCTGAAGTTGAATCTTCACCCTCTGACTCAGAGTCAAAGCTGACACACTCGCAACATAGATATAAAAATTCACATAATAAGTCATGAAAGGAGCTGGAAAGTTGTGCTATAATTAACTGCTGTCTTCAGGAAGAACTAGTTTAAAACAATGAGTGTATCAGTGACTGAATGCTAATACCATCTTCATCAGCAAACTCGGGCAGCACACTTTAAATTCACTTCCTTTTTCAACAAACTATTGCTGTTATATTACCACACTGACTTCAACAGCTTTACCTACATCTTAACACAATTGATGTCTCCTTCACATTGATCATCTGCAATGGGAATTTGCGGATGGGTTCCAAACACAATAATGTACATATTAAGACTGCTCATTGGAAATTAGAATACATAAAGTGAAGGGAATGGATCAGCTGGGAACTGTAGCCAAGGGATTGTGACGAGGTCACTTTGCGAATCGCTCGTGTTAACTTCAGATCTTACACCTCATCTACCTTCGTGAAGGTGCTATTTCATTCTTCCTCATTGGCAGCAATCAGCGAACAACTGGAAGTTTAGTTGGCTTTCTGCAGCGTATTCAAATATTTCTGAATATCTGTAATCCTCTCGTCCGCACCAATTTGAACATCGTGCAAAAATTGGACCTTGGGGATACAATTTTCTATTTTAAACCTGACAAGTGGAGTCAGAAACAATTTGCCATTAACCCTGCTATTGAGCTGGCTGATCTCCAACTCCAGAAAACCTCACGTCCTACATTTAAACACGGTGTTATATTTTTAGGCACAACTGACAGTGTGTGTTGCAAATATGAAAATCCAACGAAACCTTGAAACACTCAAATGGTTTGAATTATCGAAACATTACAGCTCTTCTGTCAAAATTCTCTTTGAGCCCTCTCCTTACCTTTCCTGGTTTCATTATCTTTCGTGACCCCGGGTTGTCCCAGAGCATTAAGAAGCCAGTGAAGGACTCTCGCAGTAATTTCAGTAACTGTGGCGACCCAATCTACACTGCATGATTCTGCAAACATCGATGGGATTAACGTTGCCAGGCATCAAATGTGCTTTTCGTTTCAGAACTGAAATGCAAGAAAACCAACCTAATGTGGATTTCACAAGCTTCAAAATCTCCCCTCCCCCAACCGCATCCCAAAACCAGCCCAGCTCCTCCCCGCCTCCCTAACCTGTTCTTCCTCTCACCTATCCCCTCCTCCCACCTCAAGCTGCACCCCCATCTCCTATCTACCAACATCATCCCGCCCCCTTGACCTGTCCGTCCTCCCTGGACTAACCTATCTCCTCCCTACCTCCCCACCTACACTCACCTTTACTGGCTCCATCCCCGCCTCTTTGACTTGTCTGCCTCCTCTTCACCTATCCTCTCCTCTATCCATCTTCTACCCGCCTCCCCCTCTCTCCCTATTTATTTCAGAACCCTCTTCCCCTCCCCCATTTCTGATGAAGGGTCTAGGCCCGAAATGTCAAGCTTTCCTGCTCCTATGATGCTGCTTGGCCTGCTGTGTTCATCCAGCTCCACACCTTGTTATCTTGGAAAGGAAGCAGCAACTTTGGCAGCATGCCAAAAGGAGGCTGACTTGTGGGACTCGGGATGGTGTGGAAAAACAAAACAGCAGGAAGTGTTGGAGATAACAAGCTGTGGGGCTGGATGAACACAGCAGGCCAAGCAGCATCATAGGAGCAGGAAAGCTTGACGTTTCTGGAAGTGTTGGCTGTCCATCTTGGTTAACTTACTAAATTCTAACCAGGCCGCAGTCCCATTTGTGGTGTTGTGGGGATACAGGAGCGACTGGCTATCTCTCATGACACTTTCTGATTGATAAAGGAGCCATGCATGGACAGAATCCCGCCTGCCTTTTGTCTGAATGACCAGGTTGTACAATAATAACTATCTAAACTGTAGGAGCAGAATTAGGCCATTCAGCCCACAGAGCCTTGTGTACCATTCAATGCAATCATGGCTGACTTGATAATCCTCGGCTCTACTTTCCTGATTTTCTTTTACCATAAACCTTAATTCCATTACTGATCAAAAATCTACCTTAGCCTTGACTATACTAAATGACACTGCCTCAACAGCTCTCTGCAGTAAATAACTCCACAGATTCACTACCCTCGGAGAGAGAAATTCTTTAAATATGTGACCCATTATTCTGAGATTACATTCCCAGACTCTCCCACAAGGGGAAACAACCTCCCTTCATCTACCATGTCAAATCCTCTAAAAATCTCATATGTTTCAATAAGGTCACCTCTCATTCTTTTAAACTCCAATGATTACAACCTAATCAATGCAATTTCTTTTCATAAATCAGTCTCTCCATATCTGGTACAAGTCTAGTGAACATTTTCTGGACTATCTCCAATGTCAGTATATTTTTCATTAGACAAGGGGCTCAAAACAGTTCACAATATTCTGGCTGTTTTCTGGGCTAGCACCTTGGATAGTTTTAGCAAAGCCTCCCTAATGTTGTACTCCGTAGCCTCTGAAATAAAAGCCAAGATTACATTTGCCTTCCCTACTACCTGCTGAACTTGGATGCTTGTCTATTGTCATTCATGAATGAGGACTCCCAAACCCCTGGGTTCCGCAACTTTCTGCAGTCTTTGTGTATTTAAATAAGATCCAGATCTTCTATTTTTCCTTCCAAAGTGCGCCTTCTTTTAATAATGTCATGCAGTTGATTATGCTTGCCAAAAATTAATTAGCTTTATTGTGACATGTACAATAAGTACAGTGTAAAGTTTATACATTGCCACTTACAGTGCCATCTTAGGTACAAAGGTACCTAGGTACAGCTTCTTCAGTTACACGAGCTTAGAAAGTGGGGAAATAAAATGTCCCGCATTGCAGAAATGAAAGTCCAGAACAATGGTTTTCCAACCCAAACCGCGCTGGCACCTAGCCTTTAGCCCGCACTGGGCCCTGGCGCCTGACTGCTCCAGGCTTCACCTTGAAGGTCACAAGGCTATGGGATCACTACAGACTGCCAAGCCGGGCCGAGAGGCTGCCACATCGGGGGGCTGCCCTGCGACTTTAGGAGGCCACTACGCCAGGCTGGGAGGTTGCAATGCCAGGCCTGGAGTTGTCGGAGGCCAGGAGAGAAGAAGAAAAAAAAAACACCAAGAGGAAAGAAAAGAGAAGAAAAGAAGAAGACCAGTTGGAGTGGACAAGCTCCAGGTGAAGCATCCTACTCTGTCGCCATCTTGAATGTGTCTTTGTTTCAAGTACCAACCAAAATACACAATCTCCAGCAGGGGCAACACTCCCCCTGTATTGCACATGAATCATAACCACTTAAGCTGAAGGAGAAAGACTTGAGCCTATAACTGAGCCAACATTGACTTGGAACAACAAGCATGGTTTATTTTCCGAGAACCATTTGGCTCTGGACCAACTACTAGGTCAGTTACAAGCGCCAACATCCATTACGCTAAAACGGATAAATGGAACTATGCAAGTCTCCTTCCCCTGACATAGGTCAGGATAAGGACCGAGACAGATCAAAAAGTAAGATGCACTGCCAAGAAAATTCCTGGTTTGAAACTGAAAAAACATTCTTGCAGACAGAAAGGGTGAAGAGCAATTTGAACAGAATGTAGTTAAGCAAAGTGACTCTTCATTTCTCTGTGAGCAATTAGCAATGGGCAATTGAAAATAAAACAGAAATCAGGGCTTAAGTGTCTGTCAATCTGATTGAGCAGTACACAGCTTGACTGAACATTTTCCTTTTATTGTGATTTGTTTAGAATTATCATCATCAGTAATGATTTTTTATTTGCTCAGAGGCATTGCTATCTAGGCCAACATTTACTACCCATCCTTAATTGTTCAAATAGTTGTTCAGAGTCAACCACATTGCTGTGGGTCTGGACGGTCACATGGGCCAGACCAGGTAAGTACCATCAGATTTCCTTCCCTAAGGTAGATAGCCCACAGCTTTTCCCCATAGTAGGGGAGTCTAAAACTACAGGGCATAGTTTAAGGTGATGGGGGTGAGGGGGTGGGAGACACAACAGGGTCCAGAGGGGTAAATTTTTCACACAGAGGATGGTGAGTTTCTGAAACAGGCTGTCAAAGGGAGTGGTGGAGACGAGTACAATTTTGTCACTTAGGAAACATTTGGACAGTGCATTGGATAGAATGGGTATGGAGGGATATGGACCAAATGCAGGCAAATGGGACTAGATTAATTGTGAAAACTGGGTGGCATGGACAAGTTGGGCCGAAGGGGCTGTTTCAATGCTGCAAACCTTTACGCCTCTATGACGCTACGGTGAACCGGATGGGTATGTTTGCAACCATCAATACATGGCTGCTGATGGACTCATTTTTTGTTCCATCTCTATAGAACTGCCTGCCTGCTATGGTGCAATTTGCACTTATATCCTTGGGTCTGAACTGAGGTCTTGGATTGCTAGTCAAGTGGTAGTATCATCATACCGTCTTTTCCCTAAGTACTGGCATTTCACCTTATTCATACTTCATGATTGTTTTGGCTTGAAATTCATTGTGGCTGGACATCACTGTAGCTGGGTGTTTGCAGGTAATTTGGATGGACAGACAATTGTCACTTTAGCAAACATTTTACAGAATCCCAGATGCAAAAACGGAGGAGAAAACAGAAGTTCTTGAGGTTCAATAATTCAATAATTCAATTTCAGCACAAACCGTACGTAGTTTGGACAGAGTCTAGGAATTCTGCACTGAATAGCTCATCTCCTGTCTCTTTAAATCCTGTCTGTCATCTGTAAGACAGAAGTTGGTAAAATGGTAAGATTAGGGAGGAGGTTATTGATATTCTAGAGCATGTCAATATTAAGAAGAGGGAGGTGTTGGGTGTCTCAAAAAAATATTAAGGCATGTAAGTCCCCACGGCCAGATGGGATCTATTCCAGGATACTGAAGGAGGCAAAGGGGGAGATTGGTGAGGCCTTGACAGAGATCTTTGTATCCATTTTAGCCACGGAAGAGATCCCAGAAGATTGGAGAATCGCCAATGTTGTTCCTTTATTTAAAAGAAGGGCACCAGAGGTGACCCTGGAAATTATAGGGTGGCGAGCCTTACATCAGAGGTTAGAAAATTAGTGGAGAAGATCCTTAGGGACAGGATTTGCTCACATTTGGGAAAAAAAATGGACTTATTAGGGATAGTCAGCGCGGCCTTGTGCAGGGGAGGTTATATCTCACAAATTTGATTGAGTTTTTTGAGAAATTGATGGAGATGAATGATGAGGGTAGGGCAGTGGATGCTGTCTGTATTACTAAGGCATTTAACAAAGTCCATCAGTGACAGGCTGTTCCTGAAGATTAAGTTACATGGGATCCACGGTGAGTTGGGAAGTTCGGTACAAAATTGGCTTGGTCACAGAAGACAGAGATTGGTTGTGGAGGGCAGTTTTTCTGACTGGACATCCTTTGACCGGTGGTTTTCTGCAAGGATCAGTGCTGGGATCTCTGTTGTTTATAAGTTATATAAATGATTTGGATGAAAATGTAGGTGGTCTGATGAGTAAGTTCATAGACAATATGAAAATTAGTGGAGTTGTGGATAGTGAGGAAGGTTATGAAAGGATACAGCAGGATATAGATCAGCAGGAAAGTTGGGCAGAGAAATGGTAAATGGAGTTTAATCTGGACAAGTCTGAGGTAGTGCATTTTGGGAGTTCAAAAGCAAGAAGAAAGCATGCAGTGAATGGTAGGACTCTCACAAGCATTGATATACAGAGAGACCTTGGGGTGCAAGTCCATATCTCCCTGAAAGTGGCAACATTAGTGGATAAGGTGGTAAAGATGGCATACGGCATATTTACCTTCATTGATTGGGTTGAATATAAAAGTTGGCAGGACATGTTGCAGCTTTGTAAGACTTTGGTTCGGCCACATTTGGAGCATTGTGTCTGGTTGCCACACTAAATGAAGGATGTGGAGGCTTTGAAGAGGGTTCAGAAGAGGTTTAGAGGAGTAGAGTGTGTTAGCAATAAGGAGCAGGTGGACAAACTGGATTGTTTTCACTAGAGCATCAAACGCGACCTGATAGAAGTGTATAAAATTATGAAGAATATGGATAAGGTCGATTGTGGGAGTCTTTTTTCAAGGGTAGAAACATCAAATACTAGGGGGCATAGGTTTAATGTGAAAGTGGGAAAGTTTAAAGGAGATGTGTGAGGAAGGTCTTTTGCACAGAGGGTGGTAGGTGCCTGGAACGCACAGCCAGGGTTGATGGTAGAAGCAGATATAATAGCAATGTTTAAGAGGCATTTAGACAGACACATGAACAGGCAGGGAATAGAGGGAAACGGATCATGTGCAGGCAGATGGGATTAGTTTCAAGTGGCATCATGGCCAGCACAGATGTGGTTGGCTGAAGGGCCTGTTCCTTTTGCTGTACGGTTTAATGTTCTATATTATATGTCAGGAGATATTCTCCACTTGCCTGGGTGAGTGCTGCTCCAACGACACTCAAGGAGCTCGACACTACTCAGGATGAAAGTATCCCACTTGAATCAGTTCCCCATCCATTATCATCAACTATCAACATATTGTGGCAGCAGTGTATACCGTCTGCAAAATGTACTGCAGCGACTCCCCAAGGTGTCTTTGACAGCACCTTCTAAGGTCATGGGTTTGGGTCTAACTTCAAAATAGGATCTTGGGTGATATTCATTTCTTTTTTACATTTACTGTTAATGATCCAATGTGCCAACATCTCAAACAGGCAGCTGGAAATTTTGAATCTAGTTCTAAAAAAAAAGGAAGCTACGAAGCAAACAAAACGTTTAGTGAGAACTAAAATGTAAGTGCAGCAATTTGGAAGGGAAATTGATGTTGACAGGATTTAAGTACAGGACCAAAGATATCTTGCTGTAGTGATATAGAGCCTTGCAGAGATTGTATTGTATACAGTTTTAGTCCCCTTACCAAAGCAAAGATATGCTTTAGAGAGCAACTGCAGTAAAAGATTCACCAAATTGACTCCTAGATTGTCATTGTCCTATTTGGAGACTAAGGTTATACTTAGTAGAGTTGAGTGTATGAGAGGTCATCTGTTTGAAAAATACTAAATTCTTACGATAGGGTAGATGCTTGAAGGATGCTTTCCCCAGCTGCTAACTAGAGAATACACTCCCAGAATAAGAGGCAGAGCCATGGAGGGGTGTCTTTATGATTCTTTGGTATTCACTACCTCAGAGAGCTGTAGAAGACACGACCTTCAAGTGCAGATATTAAGGATATAGAGGGATATATGGATAGTGTGGGGAAATGGTGCTGGGTTAGGAGGTTGGCCACAATTTAGTTGAAGGGTGGAACAGGCTTGATGGACTGAAGGGCTGGCTGTCTTTTATATGAATAATTATAGGGTAAAGGTTTTGCCAGCATTAATTGCCCAGTTAGAGTTTCCTTTGAGCCATTTGGATACAAAGTTGGCTCGAAGGTAGGAGACAGAGGGTGGTGGTGGTGATGGGGGGGAGCGGGGTTTGTTTCTCGGACTGGGGACCTGTGACCAGCGGTGTGCAGCAAGGATCGGTGCTGGGCCCACTGCTTTTTGTCATTTATACAAATGATTTGGATGTGAATAGAGGAGGAATGGTTCGTAAGTTTGCAGATGACATCAAAATTGGTAGTGTGGTGAATAATGAAGAAGGTTACCTCAGAGTAGAATGGGACTGTGGTCAGTAAATGGGTCGCAGAATGGGAGATGGAGTTTAATTTAGATAAATGTGAGGTGCTGCAATTTGGAAAGGTAAATCAGGGCAGGAATTATACACTTAATGGTAAGGTCCTGGGGAGTATTGGTGAACAAAGAGACCTTGGAGTGCAGGTTCGTAGCTCATTGAAAGTGAAGTCACAGGTAGACAAGTGATAGTGAAGGAGTCATTTGGTACACTTGCCTTTAATGGTCAGTGGATTGAGTACAGGAGTTGGGAGGTCATGTTATAGCTGTACAGGACATTAGTCAGGACGCTTTTGGAATATTGCGATCAATTCTGGTCTCCAGGCTATAGGAAGGATGTTGTTACAAGTTTGCAAAAAGATTTACCAGGATGCTGCCTGGGCATGGCGGGTTTGAGCTATAGGGAGTGGCTAAATAGGCTGGGGCTTTTCTCACTGGAGCATTGGAAGCTGAGGGGGTGACCTTATAGAGGTTTATAAAATCATCAGGGGCATGGATAGGGTAAATAGCCAAGGTCTTTTTCCCAAGATGACTGAGTACAAAACTCGAGGGCATAGGTGTAAGGTGAGAAGGGAAGGATTTAAAATGAACCCAAGGGGCAACCATTTTCATGCAGAGGGTGGCGCATGTATGGAACAAGCTGCCAGAGGAAGTGGAGGAGGCTGGTACAATTAAAACATTTAAAATGCGTCTAGATGGGTAAATGAATAGGAAGGATTTAGAAGGATATGGGCCAAATGCTGGCAAATAGGACTAGATTAATTTACAATATCTGGTTGGCATGGATGAGTTGGACCAAATGGTCTGTTTCCCTGTTGTACAACCCTATGACTCTAAGCAGTGGTGAGCTTCCTTCTTGAACCTCTGGAATCAATGCTCCTGGTTGTATTTCTGATGTTCCTATACTGTTTAAAGGCCTGGCAGCATCAGAAGAGCAGCAAAGTCGATGTTTCGGGTTTACAGCGTGCCCTGATGAAGGATGTAAACTGTAACATTGACTTTCCTGCTTTTGTGATGCTGCCTGGCCTGCTATGTTCCTCCAGTTCCACACTGTATTGCCTCTGACTCCAGCATCTGCAGTTCTTGCTGCCTCCTGTTTAAAGATCTGACTGGGGGGAGGCGATGGCCTAGTGGTATTATCGCTGGGCTGTTAACCCAGACATCCAGATAATGTTTTGGGGAACTTAGGTTCAAATTGTCCATGGCAGATGGTCGAATTTGAATTCAATAAATATCTGGAATTAAAAGTCTAATGATGACCGTGAATCCGTTGTCGATTGTTGGAAAAACCCATCTGGTTCACTAATGTCCTTTAGGGAAGGAAACTGCCATCCTTACCTGGTCTGGCCTACATGTGACTCCAGACCCACAGCAAAATGGTTGACTCTTAACTGCCCTCTGGGCAATTAGGGATGGACAATAAGTGCTGCCTAGCCAGCAATGCCCTTATCCTGTGAATGAATTAAAATAAAACCATGGTTATCTCATGCTCTTTACTAAAGAAAGCTTGCTGGCCTCCAGTTTGAACCTGGCAGATGACGGCTCCTTCACAACCCCCTTGAAACTGCAACATAATCCACTCTGTTCCTGCCCATCAGGGATCGAATGAGAGGCACATGCTGTCAATGGATAAGGAGATAAGGTCCACCATTGTCCTGGCAAATTCAGTAATTAACTGTCCTCGGAATGAATACAGCCAACAAGCAAAAAGTTCTCCTACTGAACGACTAGAGGGAGCGGTTCATCCATTTGATGCTCAGGACTGGGAAGTCTTTTCATGGGTCTGAGTTGAGGCTGCCTGAGTTCACAAGAGATAACAAGCATGGGGCTGGATGAACACAGCAGGTCAAGCAGCATCATAGGAGCAGGAAAACTTGACGTTTCGGGCCTAAACCCTTCATCAGAAATGGGCGCTCCTATGATGCTGCTTGGCCTGCTGCGTTCATCCAGCTCCACACCTTGTTATCTCGGATTCTCCAGCATCTGCAGTACCTTTTATCTCTGAGTTCACAAGAGGTCGTGTGCTGGCGATTGTTGCGCCATTGAATAGCTTTAGCTGAGAAAGCGTGCCTTGTGGCACAGTGGTGATGGAGAGTGGGAGTTAGGAGTCATTGTCTTTGACATCTACAGTCAACATAAAAGCTCATTAACAAAACTCTACAGAAAAAAACACTAATCTACCGATCAACAAACAGCGCAAAAAAACAGCTTTAAGAAAGGACGGGTTTGACAGAGGAGACCAAGCCTGCTATTTGTTATGGATATCGCCTCCAAGAATTACTATGCAGTGTTTGCAGTGTGTCAGGCTTCTTTTGTGCTCATGCTGGGGTTTTGACAGAGAAGACCGGGGAATGCAAGCCTTTTATTCCACCTCTTGTTGCCTGGGGAGCTAGAATTCTTGTAAGACAAAAAGAATTGCTTTCAATTCATTGGAGAGTTAACACTCCTCCCTTCCATTCAGGCCCCTTGGCTACTGATATGTTTATGCAGTTAAGGGCTGCTTACTCATAAGAGTTCCCAATTCTGGCTTAACTTAATTCTAGTTTCTCCATTGCCGCTTGGCTTTCTACCTCCTCCCACCATTGATAAGGTGGTTTTATGTTGCAGCAGGTCATTTCCTTTGCCTCTTAGTCAGATGCTCTGGATTCAGATCCTATTTTTGTGCCTCTGAAAGAGCATTCAGCAGCAGGGACCCAGGATCGATTCCAGCCTTGGGTGACTATCTGTGTGGAGTTTGTACATTCTCCCTGTGTTTGTGTGAGTTTCCTCTGGGTGCTCCGGTTTCCTCCCACAGTCCAAAGATGTGCAGGTTACGTGGATTTGCCACGCTAAATTGCCCTTGGTGTCTGGGGATGTGCAGACAAGGTGGATCAGGCATGGGAAATGCAGGGTAGAGGGCTGGTTCAGGGTAGGATGCTCTTCGGAGGGTCGGTACAGACTTGATGGGCTGACTGGCCTTCTCCCACACTGTAGGGATTCTGTCATTCTATGGGTGATGGAATGATCTTGGATCTGAATTGCACCTCTCCATATAGTTTCCATAAAACCATGGGCCAAGAGGTGAAAAAGTGGACTAGAATAGTTTCTGAAGAAGGGTCTAGATATGAAACGTCAGCTTTCCTGCTCCTCTGATGCTGCTTGGCCTGCTGTGTTCATGCAGCTCTACACCTTGTTGTCTCTGACTCCAGCATCGGCAGTTCCTGCTATCTCTAGAATAGTTAGGTGGTTGTTTTTGACCAGTGTAGACTTGATGGGCCGATTGGCCTTTTCATGTGCTGCATAAATCTATGGCTCTGTAAGACACTTTCTAGCCTGAGGGACGGCAATGACAAGGGGGGGAAAAATAATGTGTGAGTGGAAGTACAAAATAAGAAGCAGTTTACTATTAGGGGTGTCCCTTTTAAGTAGGAGATGAAGAGAATTTTCCACTCTCAGGGTGTTAGGAGTCCCCAGAGACAGATGGATGTGGCCTTCATTGAATATTTTAAGAGCAGATGGAAATCTATTCCTGGCTAAGGAGAGAGAGAGAGAGAGATAAAGGTTATGGGGAGTAGGCAGCAGTGTCGATTTGAGGTCACAATCGGATCAGTCACAAGCTTATCAAATGGTGGAGCACGCTTGATGGGCCAAATGGCCTACTTTTGCTTCTGATTTGGGTTTCCCCTTTGCTGTTTTCCCATTCATTCTTATGGTTTCCCCAGCCTCCTCCACCAATGGGTAGGAGTGCCGTCTTTCGATTGGCTGATTTAGTCACCAGCCATCAGTCTTCATTTTCCATCCCAGGCCTTTTTCTATCCTTTAATAATCAAATTGCCTAAAGGTATCGTTTTTATCTCTCAGAAACACAATTATGATATTGCTGGGATGTATTTACTCCCACCTTTCTTGTTGCAAAGTCAGCTCCGTGTTCCTGGAAACTCCAGGGACATTTTGAAAAGTTGGCAAGGCTACAGGTCCCTCACTGATGCCTTGATATGGAAGTGCCAGTGTTAAACTGGGGTAGATAAGGTCAAAAATGAACTGACACCAGGTTATAGTCCGGCAGGTTTATTTCTAAACACCAGCTTTCAGAATCTCACTCCTTCTTTAGGAGTTAGTGAGGGAGGTGGCATCAGACACAGAATTTATAGGCAAAAGATCAAAGGGTTATAGGACTGATGTGCATGTATTGAACAAATATAAGATGGCTGTTAAATCTTTAAACAGTTAGAAAGGAGATACAGGTTTCGATTGATTAATATGCAAATCCCAGAATTTCTTTCAAGTCACTGCCCCGAGATAACTGAAGGTTTTATCAGCACACCAGAGGCGACATCTCAGGTCAGACAATGCATTTTAGGTGTGAGGCCTTGTTTAGAATCTGTCTGTGTTTTAACTTGGTGTCAGACTGGTTTTATTTCCAAACTAGAAATTTATAAAATGCCACATTGGCTGTCTGCAAATTGTGTGCTTTTTGAACAAAATAGAACGTATCCGTAATCACAAATCTGCGAATGCAAATTCACCCCATAGATTTATATATCTGTGCGTGTGTGTGAGAGAGAGTGTGTGTGTGTGTTAGAGAATTTGTCTGTTTGTTGGCTGTATTCATTCCGAGGACAATTAAATCCTGAATTTGCCAGGACCTTATCTCCTTGTTCATTGACAGCAAGTGCATCTTGTCTCTCATTCGATCCCTGATGGGCAGGAACGGAGTGGATTATATTGCAGTGGTCAATGGTGTCCTGAAGGCTGAGTAGTTTGCTCTGAACGATGGTCTGTTTAAGGTTTGGTGGTTGTTTAAAGGTGAGAAGTGGTGACATGGGGAAGGTCTTGGTGAGATGCTCATCGTCACTGATAATGTGTTGAAGGCTGCGAAGAACATGGCGTAGCTTCTCTGCTCCCAGGAAGTACTGAACGATGAAGGGTATGCTATCGCATCCCGTGTCTGTCTTTTGAGGACATTATTATGGTTTTTCACTGTGGTCCATTGGAACAGGCAATCCATGAGTTGAGCATCGTATCCCATTCATGTGAGGGCGTCCTCCAACACCTTCAGGTGTCCGTCGCGTTCCTCCTCATCTGAACAGATCCTGTGTATGTGTAGGGCTTGTCTGTAGGGGATGGCTTTATTAATATGCTTGGGGTGGAAGCTAGAGAAGTGCAGCATTGTGAAGTTATCTGTGGGCTTGCAGTAGAGTGAGGTACTGAGGTGTCTGTCCCTGATGGAGATGCATGTGTCCAAGAATGAGACTGATTCTGAATAGTAGTCCACGGTAAGTCTGATGGTGGGATGAAATTTTTTGATATCACTATGTAGTCATTTCAGTGGTTCCTTGCCATGAGTCCAAAGGATGAAAATGTCATCAATGTATCTGGTGTATAGCATTGGTCAGAGATCTTGTGCACAAAGAAGTCTTGCCTAAACATGTGCATGAAAATGTTGGCATATTGGGGAACAAGTCTGGTCCCCATGGCTGTTCTGTGTGTCTGGATAAAGAGCTGGTTGTCGAAGGTGAAAGTGTTGGGGTTGAGGATAAAGCAGATGGGGTGTAGGGTGGCGTCTGGAAATTAGCAGTTGTTGGTATTGAGTACTGAGGCTGTTTCAGCGATGCCGTCATCGTGGTGGATGACTGTGTAGAGTGCTGAAACATCCATTGTGATGAGGTAAGTTCCTGGTTTGACTGGCCTGTGGGTGCGGAGTTTCTGTAAGAAATCTTAGTGTTACGACAGCAGCTGCAGGTTCCTTGTACAATGGGTTTCAAGATGCCCTTGGCATAACCACAGAGGTTCTCACACAGGGTCCCATTGCCTGATATGATGGGACATCCAGGTAAACGCATTGTGTTTCTTTGGAGGGCAGTACAAGTCCTCTGCGAGAAGTATGCAGAATGAGCTTGTGTAGGGTACTGTGAAGGACTGGATCAAAAGTCTTGATCAGTCTGTTGCGTTCACAGGTGTATTCTTTGGTTGGATTGACAGGTCTGTATGTTCCTGGTTGTCCAGTTGTCTGTGTACTTCCTTGCAGTTGTCCATTCTGTTCTGTGTGAAGATGGCTCCTCCATTGCTGGTTCGATGACAATGTTGCGATTGGTCTTGAGAACACAGATGGCCATTGCATTGTGCTTGGGTAAAGTTTTGCATTACCTTGTGAGCACGGCTGATGAATCAAATTGAAGAAAATTTTGGGATTTGCATATTAATCAATTGAAACCTGCATCTCCTTTCTAACCGATTAAAGATTTAACAGCTGTCTTACGTTTGTTCAAAACATTCACTTCGGTTCTGTGACCTTTTGAACTTTTGCTTATAAATTCTGTATCTGATGCCACCCCTCCCACTAACACCTGAAGGAGGAGCGAGATTCCGAAGACTTGTGTTTTCCAATAAACCTGTTGGACTGTAACCTGGTGTCGTGTGATCTTTAATATTGTCTTGGCCTTCAGAAATGAAATATATAACATCAGGCTGGGGACATTGAGGCAGTAGACATCACGTCTACTCCATCGCTCAGGGCCAATTTCAATCTCGGCTCTATTTACTCAGTTGGATATTCTATCTCTTGACACTGTTACCCCCACCATCTCCTTTCAGAGCATAAATTGCAAATGTCCCAGAGTCTAAACACCAAATTTTCCAAATTGACTCGGTAAGAGATGATATGACTCACAGGCGTGACTTGAACCTGGTTCTCAGGCAGGTACACTACCGGTGCACCAGAGTAGATCGTAATGTGTGTAAATCCTGACTACCTCCTCTCAACCCGTCCCTCTGAATGGACTGTCTCGGTTGTTAAGATTTTGTCCCATGGTTTATGATTCATCCTACCAGTAGAACCAGTAATTCCATCTCCTGGACACTGTTTTGAGCAACCCAGGGTGGCTAAGGATTGTGTTTGTCAGAAAATGATGCTCGTGGCTGCACTTTTTTTTTTGGTCGCAATTTGCTTTTTTGCTGGACCAGGCTGGACGGTGAGGGGAGGTGGTTGATTCATTTGACATGACCCCTCCCCCCCGCCCCGCACCAGGAAGTTGTCCGATACGGGGAGCGTTGCCGTGACAGCAGATGGAGTACAACTTCCCTTCTTCTCAGACAGCTGATCTTTCAGCACGGTGTGTATTGGGACTGCTGCGTACGGTACACGGTGATGGGTTGGCCATGGGCTTCTGAGAGAAAGACTGGAGAAGTGCAACACAATCAGCCAGACTTTCTGAGACACTGTATGCCACAGGGAGCCTTGATATAGGGCTTGGTACTAATAACCTGAGGTGCAGTGAGAATTCCTACCAACAGAGTTCCTCAATCATACCCCTAGTTTTTATAAGTATGAGCTCATTGCTCCTGTTCAGATGTATAGACAGCCAAAGCTACATGATATAGGCTCCAGACTCAACTCCTGGTATGTAAAGGTCAGGCTGGTCTCCACAGTAACAATGCTACAATTAGCTTCACTTGTAGTTGTGATGTTAATGCATTACTCCCACATTGGAAAGTGGAATATTTTGCTCCATTCTGGCTGCCTCACTTTAGAAAGAACATTTTTTCTTCCTTCATGCAACATGGGCATCACTGGTACAGTCAATATCTACCATCCATTCCTAATTGTCCTGGAGAATTGAGCTCCTTGAGTGTTGTTGGAGCTGCACTCATCCAGGCAAGTGGGGAGTATTCCATCACACTCCTGACTTGTGCCTTGTAGATGGTGGACTGACTTTGGGGAGTCAGGAGGTGAGTTACTCGCTGCAGTATTCCTCGCCTCTGACCCGCTCTTGTAGCCACTGTGTTTATTAGGTGGCTTGGGCAGTATGGTGGCTCAGAGGTTAGCACCCAGGGAGCTGGATTTGCTTCCAGCCTGGGCGACTGTCTGTGTGGAGTTTACACATTCTCCTCGTGTCTGTATGGGTTTCCTCCAGGTGCTCCGGTTTCCTCTCACAGTCCAAAGATGTGCAGGTTCGGGTAAATTGGCCATGCTAAATTGCCCATAGTGTTCAGGGATGTGCAGGCCAGGTGGATTAGCTATAAGAAATGTAGGTATAGCGTATGAGGGTGGGTCTGGATGGGTAATCTTTGGAGGGTTGGTGTGGATTGATGGGCTGAATGGCTTGCTTTCATTGTAGAGTTTCTATGATATGAATAGTCCAGTCCAGTTTCTGATCAATGGAGTCTCTCAGCAATGTTTTTAGGATAGATACAGACTTTTGGAAGGAAGTGAAGGCTTCAGAGGAATTGCAGAAAAGATTCATGAGTAGTTGTAGGGATAAGGAACATCTGTGATGGGGATAGACAGGAGAAGTTGGGACTGTTTCCCTTCAAGAAAAGAAGGCTGAGAGGTGATTTGATAGAGGCATTCAAACTCATGAGGCCCCTGGGCAGAGTTGATAGGGAGAAAATGTTCCCACTCATTTAAGGATGAAAAATGAGAGGTGCAAGTTTAAAGTCATTGGAAAAAGAAGCAGAAACGACATGAGAAAAGAAGTTTTCCACACAGCATGTGGTGAGTGTGCAGAATGTACTGCCCGAGATGGTGATAGAAGCAAGGCGCAAACTCTTTTGTCATGTGAGTTGATGGCACTGTATCAAATTGGTCTCTTTACAGGCAGGTCAAGCAGAGGGGTAGGTTGAGAATGGTGTTTTAACTTCAACTTTCAAGCTAACACTCATTATCATACCTTCATATTAAATAATATTTACATTAGAATCCATGAGCCCATAAGACCATAAGACAAAGGAGCAGAAATTAGGCCATTTGGCCCATTGAGTCTTCTCTGCTATTCAATCATGGCTGATAAGTTCCTCAACCCCATTCTCCCGCTTTCTCCCTGCAACCCTTCATCCCCTTGACAATGTAGAACCCATTTATATCTGTCTTAAATATTGTCAATGACCCGACCTCCACAGCCCTCTGTGGCAGTGAATTCCATAGATTCACCACTCTCTGGCTTAAGAATTTTCTCCTTATCTCCATTCTAAAGGGTCTTCCCCTTGCTCTAAGGCTGTGCCCTCGGTTTCTAATCTCTCCTAACAATGGAAACGTCTTCCCAACATCCACTTTGTCCAGGCCATTCAGTATTCTGTAAGTTTCAGTTAGATCCCCCCTCATCCTTCTAAACTCCATAGAGTACAGACCTAGAGTCTTCAAATGTTCCTCATATGTGAAGTTTTTCATTCCTGGGACAATTCTCGTGAACTCCTTTGAACCCACTCCAGGGCTCGTACATCTCTCCTGAGATATGGGGCCCAAAGCTGTGCACGGTACTCCGGATGTGGCCTGACCAGGGTCTTATAGAGCCTCAGAAGTACATCCTTGCTTTTATATTCTAGTCCTCTCAAACTAAATGCCAACATTGCATTTGCCTTCCTAACTACTGACTCAACCTGCAAGTTTACCTTAAGAGAATCCTGGACTAGAACTCCCAAGTCTCTTTACACTTCAGACTTCTGAATTTTCTCCCCGTTTTGAAAATAGTCTATGCCTCTATTCTTCCGACCAAAGTGCATTATCTCACACTTTCCCATGTTGTATTCCATCTGCCACTTTTTGCCCACTTTCCTAACTTAAATCCTCCTGTAGCCTCCCCACCTCCTCAATACTACTTGTCCCTCCACCTATCATTGTATCATCTGCAAACTTAGCCAGAATGCTCTCAGTTCCTTCCTCCAGATCATTAATGTACAAAGTGAAAAGTTGTGGTCCCAACACTGACCCTTGTGGAACACCACTAGTTACCAGCTGCCATCCTGAGAAGGACCCTTTTTCTCCATTCTCTGCTTTCTGCCAGACAGCCAATCTTCTATCCATACCAGCACCTTTCAACACCATGAGCCCTTATCTTACTCAGCAGCTTCCTGTGAGGCACCTTGTCAAAGGCTTTCATGAAGTCCAGGTAGATAACATTCATTGGCTCTCCTTGGTCTAACCTGCTCGTTACCTCCTTAAAGAATTCTAGCAGATTTGTCAGGCATGACCGCCCTTTGATGAAGCCATGCTGACTTTGCCCTATTTTACCATGCACTTCCAAGTATTCAGAAATCTCATCCTTCACAATGGACTCCAAAATCTTACTCATGGCCGAGGTTAGGCTAATTGGTCTGTAATTTTCAATCTTTTGCCTTATATCCTTTTTCAGCATGGGTGTCATGTTAGAATTCTTTGAGGAAGTGACAAAGTTGATAGATGAGGGAAGGGCTGTGGATGTCATATACATGGACTTCAGTAAGGCGTTTGATAAGGGTCCCCATGGTAGGCTGATGGAGAAAGTGAAGTCGCATGGGGTCCAGGGTGTACGAGCTAGATGGATAGAGAACTGGCTGGGCAACAGGAGACATAGAGTTGTAGTGGAAGGGAGTTTCTCAAAATGGAGAACTGTGACCAATGGTGTTCCACAGGGATCCATATTGGGACCACCGTTGTTTGTGATATACATAACTGATCTGGAGGAAGGTATACATGGTCTGATTAGCAAGTTTGCAGATGACACTAAGATTGGTGGAGTAGCAGATAGTGAAGGGGACTGTCGGAGAATGCAGCAGAAATTAGATAGATTGGAGAGTTACATAAGAACATAAGAACTAGGAGCAGGAGTAGGCCATCTGGCCCTTTGAGCCTGCTCTGCCATTCAATAAGATCATGGCTGATCTTTTCGTGGACTCAGATCCACTTACCTGCTCTCACACCATATCCCTTAATTCCTTTATTGTTCAACAAAATATCGACCTTAGCTTTAAAAACGTTTACTGAAGTAGCGTCAACTACTTCACTGGGCAAGGAATTCCATAGATTAACAACCCTCTGGGTGAAGAAGTTACTTCTCAATTCAGTCCTAAATCTGCTCCCTCTAAACTTGAGGCTATGCCCTCTTGTCCTAGCTTCACCTGCCAGTGGGAACATCCTCTCTACTTCTATCTTATCTATTCCCTTCATAATTTTATATGCTTCTATAAGATCCCCCCTCAATCTTCCTAATTCCAATGAATATAATCCCAATCTACTCAGTCTCTCCTCATAAGCCAACCCCCTCAACTCCGGAATCAACCTTGTGAACCTCCTCTGCACCCCCTCCAGTGCCAGTACTTTCTCAAGTAAGGAGACCAAAACTGCACACAGCACTCCAGGTGTGGCCTCACCAGCACCTTGTACAGCTGCAACATAACCTCTCTGCTTTTAAACTCAATCCCTTTAGCAATGAAGGACAAAATTCCATTTGCCTTCCTAATTACTTGTTGTACCTGCAGGCCAACCTTCTGTGATTCATGCACAAGGACACCCAGGTCCCTCTGCATACAGTTGGGTGGAGAAATGGCAAATGGAGTTCAATCCAGCTTAATGAGAGGTGAGGCATTTTGGAAGATCCAATTCAAGTATGGTAAATGGAAAAGCCCTGGGGAAAATTGATGCACAGAGAGATCTGGGTGTTCAGGTCCATTGTACCCTGAAGGTGGCAACGCAGGTTGATAGAGTGGTCAAGAAGGCATACGGCATGCTTTCATTCATCGGACGGGGTATTGAGTACAAGAGATGGCAGGTCATGTTACAGTTGTATAGGAGTTTGGTTCGACCACATTTAGAATACTGCGTACAGTTCTGGTTACCACTTTACCAAAAGGATGTGGATGCTTTGGAGAGGGTGCAGAGGAGGTTCACCAGGATGTTGCCTGGTATGGAGGGCTCTAGCTACTAAGAGAGGTTGAGTAGATTAGGATTATTCACATTAGAAAGACAGAGACTGAGGGGGTACTTGATTGAGGTCTACAAAATCATGAGAGGTATAGACAGGGTGGATAGCAAGAAGCTTTTTCCCAGAGTGGGGGACTCAATTACTAGGGGTCATGATTTCAAGGTGAGAGGGGAAAAGTTTACGGGAGATATGCATGGAAAGTTCTTTACGCAGAAGGTAGTGGGTGCCTGAAACGCGTTGCTAGCGGAGGTGGTAGAGGCGGGCACGATAGTGTCATTTAAGATGTATCTAGACAGATACATGAATGGGCAGGGAGCGGAGGGATACAGATCCTTGGAAAATAGGCAACAGGTTTAGATAAAGGATCTGTATCGGCGCAGGCTTGGAGGGCCGAAGGGCCTGTTCCTGTGCTGTAATTTTCTTTGTTCTATGTTAGCGATTTTCCAGTCCTCTGGGATCCTCCCTGACTCTAGCGATTCCTGAAAGATCACCTCTAACGCCGCCACTATCTCTTCAGCTACCTCCTTAAGAACTCTGGGGTGTAGTCCATTTGATCCTGGTGATTTATCCACCTTCAGGCCATTCAATTTTTCCAGCACCTTCTCCTTGTCGGAGGCTATCAGGTCTGCCCCCTGACTCTCTTGACTTTTTATGATATTACTTGTGTCTTCCATCGTGAAGACTGGGGCAATGTAATTATTGAGTTCCTCAGCCATTTCCTTGTTCCCCACTACTATCTCTCTAACATCATTTTCCAGTGGTCCAATGTCCACTTTTGCCTCTCTATTGCCCTTTACATATCTAAATCATAAATCATGGATATATCAGGCTCTGATTTACAGCTGTATTAAGTAAGGACTCGAATTAGAGAACCATGGAGTCATACAGCACAGAAACAGACCTCTCAGTATAACCAGTCCATGCCAACCCATAAATCCAAACTAAACTAGTCCTGCTTGCCTAGGGCCCGTACCTCTCCAAACCTTTCCTATTCGTGTACTTATCCAAATGTCTTTCAAACATTGTAACAACACCCACATCCACCACTTCCTCTAGTAGTTCATTCCATACACAAACCACTCTCTGTGTAAAAAAAAGTTTCCCCTCATGTCCTTTTCAAAACTTTCTCCGCTCACTGTAAAAATACTTCCCCTAGATTTGAACTCCTCCACCCTAGGTAAAAGACCTTCTGCATTTACCTTATCCATGCCCATTTTGATATTATAAACCTTTACAAGGACACCTGTCAACTTCCTATGCTCCAGTGAAAAAAAAACCTCAGCCTATCCAGCCTATTTTTATAACGCAAACCATCCATTCCCAGCAACATTCTGGTAAATATTTTGTGAACTCTCTCCAGATTAACAATATCCTTCTTATGGCAGAGTAACCAGAACTGGACAAAGTACTCCAGAAGTGGCCTCACCAATGTACCATGTAACCTCAATATAACTTCCCAACTCCCGTACTCAAAGGTCTGAGCAATGAAGGTAATTGTGCTAAACACCTTCTTAACCACCCTGTCTACATGTGACGCAAATTTAGAAGAATTATGTACCTGAACCCCTCGGTCTCTCTGTTCTACTCCACTATCCAGGGTCCTACCATTAATTGCATAAGTCATGCCCTTGTCTGTTATACCAAAATGCAATACCCAGCGAATGTATATCCTTCATGTGTTCATGTCAATGTGTTGTCAAGACTCTCTCTCCTTTCAGAGTACCTCAGCTACACCTACTCTGGGCTATTTATGCTCAGTAATGTGTAGCTCCATGACATCATCGACAAGTTGCGCCAGGGACCAATTGCCGAGATCAAGGTCTTCATAAGGGAGTTTGTGTGTTACTTGGAAAAGGATCAACATTCAGGGTTATGAGGAGGGAAGCGGGGGTGGGGCGAGAGAACAACACTATGGAGGAAGCGATGGCCCAGCAGTGTTATCACTAGGTTATTAATCCAGAGACCCAGGTGATGTTCTGGGAACTGGGTTCAAATCCCACCATGGCTGATGGTGGAATTTGAATTCTATAAAAATCTGGAGTTAAGAGTCTAACGATGACCAATGATAATGAATTGACTGTCAATTGCCAGATAAACCCATCTGGTCTATTAATGCCCTTTGAGGAATGAAGCTGCAATCATTACATGTGACTCCAGACCCACTCCAATGTGGTTGACTCTTAACTGCAGGCTGGGATGGTCAATAAATGCTGGCCGAGCCAGCGACACTCTCATGAATGAATTAATAAAGAAAAGCGCTCATTTGCGGATGCTTGATGGTACAAATGAATTCTGTCCAGTGGATTCAACAAAAACAGAAATTGCTGGGAAAACTCAACAGGTCTGGCAGCATCGCAGAGGGAAATCTGAATTAAAGTTTTGGGTCCTGTGACTCTTCTTCAGAACTGATGGTAGCTAGGGAAAAGATTGGGTGGAAGGAGGGGGTAAGGGGTAAACAAAAGGTGGAGATAGGACCCAAAGAAGGAGAAGAACAGTTGGACAGATAAAGGTATGGATAATGGTCAGCCTGAGGAGACTGAATAACTACTGATGGGGACTATTAGTGACTAAGTACGAAGTCACTGGCTGGTAAAACACTTGGGAGTCATGACAGGCGCTATTTTAAAGTAAGTTCTTCGTGATGGGAATGTCCCGATACATTATGAAATAAAGGCAAAATACTGCGGATGCTGGAAATCTGAAACAAACACAGACAGTGCTGGAGAAACTCAGCAGGTCTGGCAATATCCGTGAAGAGACAGAGACAGAGTCAACGTTTCGCGTCCAATGTTCCGAAGAAGAGTGATACTGAACTTGAAACATTTGTCCCTTTGTGGATGCTGCCGGATCTGCTGAGTCTCTCCAGCATCCTCTGTGCTTGCTCTGAAAAGGTTTTATTGAGACAGTTTGTTGTAATTTTTTGTTTAAAACCTCCCTTTCCTTCCATCATTAGCACCATTAGTATTCTGCTCATGCGCCACATCACACAGACATCTACTTGTGGCTTCATCACAAGGTGAAACTTTCCATCAAAGCACCCCAGCGTGACAGCGAGCCTATGCCCTCTGCAAGCTTTGCATGCTTCCTTTTCTTCTCCTCGGGGGTCACCATAGCAACAGGCACTACCTTGCTGTGTGACCTGTGTTTAAATCTCGATCTGTTGTGTCTGTTTCTCTGAGCGACCATTCCAGACAGGGCCACTGCAGAAGATAACATAAACAGCCAGAGGAGAGTTTGGTGTGAGCAGACCAGCTTCCACTGGATGGCAAGCAGAGGGACTGATGGCCTGTTGGGTAGAACCGGTTTACTCCAAATGGTTATCGACTCAGTAACTGGCCTAACTGGCCGTGGCGAAGGGTCACGGTGAGATGTGCCAGGGAGATTGTTGACTCACCTCAGGCTGGGGGTTGGGGGGGAAATGGCTCAGTGGTTTGCACTGCTGCCTTACAGTACCAGGGACCCAGGTTCCATTCCACCCTCAGGCGACTGTCTGTGCAGAGTTTGCACATTCTTCCTGTGACTGCGTGGGTTTCCTCTGGGTGCTTTGGTTTCCTGCCACAGTCCAAAGATGTGCAAGTTAAGTGGATTGGCCATGCTAAATTACCCCATAGTGTCCAGGGATGTGCATATTATGTGGGTTAGCCAGGGGAAATGCAGGGTTACAAGGATAGGATTGGGTAGGAGTTTGGGTCTAATGGGAAGCTGTTCGGGGTGGGGGGGTGGTGGGATGCGTCAGTGTGGACTGGATGGGGTGAATGGCCTCTTTCCACCCTGTATGGATTCTATGATTGAACATCTAGGTGTATTCAGAGCAATCCGTGGCAACTGTGAAGATGACTTCCATGAGAAAAGAAGAGCAAAACTTCCATTGACATAACACTTTTTGAGACCTCAGTGTGTTCCCAAGAGCACCCCGTAGGCTAGTGAAGCATCATTGAGGCGTGGGATGACAGAAACACGACAGCCAGTTCATGCAGAGCAAGATCCCATAAACACCAATGCAACTACAATGAGTTATCTGCCTTAATGATGCTGGTTGGGGATAGCTATTGATTTGGCCAGTTATGCCTCACTGCAGTGGCGCACTGGAAATCAAGCCCTGCTATTCCCAACCATCACAAAAGTTAAATATTTTAAAATGTGTATACAAACATATGCAATTTACCCGATTTCAAACTCATGTGGATTAAAGATTACCTCAGAATACAAAGAAACCTTGATCATATGGGCCAATGGGCCGAGGAGTGGCAGATGGAGTTTAATTTAGATGTATGTGAGGTGCTGCATTTTGGAAAGGCAAGTCAGGGCAGGACTTACACACTTGATGTTAAGGTCCTGGAGAGTGTTGCTGAATAAAGGGACCTTGAAGTCCCGGGTCATAGTTCCTTGAAAGTGGAGTCACAGATAGACAGGATAGTGAAGATGGCATTTGGTACACTTGCTTTTATTGGTCAGTGCATTGAGTATAGGAGTTGGGAAGCCCTGTTGCTGTTATACAAGACATTGGTTTGGCCACTTTGGAATACTGTGCTTAATTCTGGACTTTTTGCTGTAGGAAACATGTTATTAAGCTTGAAAAGGTTCAGAAAAGATTAACAAGGATGTTGCCAGGGTTGGAGGGTTTGAGCTATAGGGAGAGGCTGAATAGGCTGGGGCTATTTTCCCTGGAGTCGGAGGCTGAGGGGTGACCTTGTAGAGATTTATAAAATCATGAGGGGCATGGATAAGGTGAATAGACAAAGTCTTTTTCCCAGGCAGGGGACTCCAAAAGTAGAGGGCATATGATTAAGGAGAAAGGGGAGAGATTTCAAAGGGACCTAACGGGCAACTTTTTCATACAGAGTGTGGTGCGTGTATGGAATGAACTGCCAGAGGAGGTGGTGGAGGCTGGTACGATGACAGCATTTAAAAGGCACCTGGATTGGTGAATGAATAGGAAGAGTTTAGAGGCATATGGGACAAATGCTGGCAAATGGGACTAGATTAATTTAAGATATTTGGTTGGCATGGATGAGTTGGATCAAAGGGTCTGATTCAGTGCTGTACAACTCTATGACTGTGGGATAGTGTGGACCTGGTTTATGTAATTAACAAGAATTACTATTTATTACAAGTAATTGGCCTTTAGCTGTTTGTCAGCAGTTATAAGCCACCAGCATGTTGCTAGTTAAAATTCTAGTCCCTTTATAAATTCCCCTTCCACACACAGACAGACAAGGGAAAAGAACATGGATGGCAGGAAACATTGGGAAATCAGTTCAGTTGTCCTTGTTCACAAAACTGTTGAGTTGGTTGTTGCTGATCTGGAGGCTTTTATTCTCAGCACTCCGTTTTCTGAATTTTTGCACTGGTTTGCAAGAGGCACAGGGTGGCTGGCTCACTTACAAAAGGTATCTGACTTATTAATTAAAAGTCACAGCTCACAGCAACTGCCGAAGCAAAGATAAGCTAGCTTTCTTCAGGTTTAAATTGCAGAGAATGGAAAGAGAGCTCCCAGCTGCTGGTGAACTGATGACCTCTCTGCATCTTGTCCAAGCTATTCAGCTGTCTCCAAACCAATCTCATCATTGCCGGCAAACCAAAGGCCTTTACTATCAATAACAGGTCACCAGTCCATTGACCAATCAGCAATGTTGTCAACTAAAGCTCCACCTGCACACAACTCCTTGATTCCAGTTTGGTTGCAAACAGTGCCATAACTCACGGTTCTATCAACAGTGTTTGGGTGCTCAGTTAGCTCAGTCAGCAGGATAGCCAGTGTGACAATATTATGTCTTTAAAAGGTGTATTGTGTCCTTTTTTTTGTGAAGAGAGGTTGTGACAGAAGCACCAAGTGGTCTGCTCCAAACCAATAGACAGTTTGTGAGGCCTTAGGTTTTTATTTTAAAGTTGGAACAATAGAAGCAGCATGAAGGGGTGGGGTCAAGCTCCCACAGAACGAGGGTTTTAGTTTAACTTTCAGTAGCTGTTGGGTTTGGAAGCTGCAATACATTTTGCGCTGCTACAGCAAAATGTTTGAGTTGTCTCTCTCTCTATCTCTCAGAGTTTTCTCTTGTTGTTGTTTCCTCCTGGACTGGAGAACTGCATGTGACATAATCAATTTTACTGAATTCGCCTTTGCCAAGGCTGTGTTTATGGGATGTTACTATATTGGAACAGTTGCTGTTTAGTTGTTCGATCATCTATTATTCTGTTAAGTTTTCCAATAGTGTTGTTATTCTAATTCTTCTTTCTTTTGTTTTTATTTTAACTATAGTGTAAAAATAAGGTTCTTCAAGCCTGGTAGTTTGACCAATTGAATTGCATCTGGAACACAATGCCTTACACTTGCCTTTGAAAATAAGAAAACGTTGAGTTCTAGGCTATCTTCTTAATATATTCTTGAGGGACTTTGGTCTGGTCCATAACAGCCGTGGGTGCAGCTCCCACTCCAGATGAGGTTACCATGAAGGACTCTCCTTCTCATCACTGCCTGTGCCTGAGACATGGCAGGAAACATTGGGAAATCAGTTCAGTTGTCCTTGTTCACAAAATTGTTGAGTTGGTTGTTGCTGATCTGGAGGCTTTTATTCTCAGCACTCCGTTTTCTGAATTTTGGCAATGGTTTGCAAGAGGCACAGGGTGCCTGGCTCACTTACAAAAGGTATCTGACTTATTAATTAAAAATCACAGCTCACAGCAACTGCCGAAGCAAAGATAAGCTAGCTTTCTTCAGGTTTAAATTGCAAGTAAATTGCAATTTACTTGTTACACCAGCAGTCGTCTTTGTCTCCAATCAGAGAGCAGCCCTATGCTCTGGTAAGGCTATAGTGACTTCAGCTTTTACCTTTAAACAGTGTTCCTGGCGACTATTGAAATTACTTGCTTTCGAACCATGCAGCAGGACTTTTAAAGTTCTGCCTCATTTCAGTCCACAATTTTGAAAAAAATGAAGAGACACTGACCTCACAGGAGATCACAGAGAAGTTCCATTATGGTTCTTGTTCAAAAGGTGCCATGGGATCTTTTACATTCAACAGAGGGGGGAGGGATGGGGGAGGTGCATAGAATTTAGGACCTCATTTGACATAACAGCCAGAAAGGAGCACCTCCTGCTAAGATCATGGTTGATCAGATTTCACCCTTAACCCCACATTCACGTCTTCCCTGTTATAGACCATAGAACACTGCAGCACAGGAACAGGCCACTTGGCCAACCATATTGTGCCGAACATGATGCCAAATGAAACCTTTTCCTTCTGCCTGCCCATGGTCCATATCCCTCCATTCCTTACACGTTCATGTGTTTATCTAAAAGCCCTTTAAATGCCCCTATCATATCTGCCTCCAACACCACCCCGGGCAGCGTGTTCCAAAATCCTACCACTTTCTGTGTAAAAACTTACCCCTCACATCTCCTTTGAACTTTCCCCCTCTCACCTTAAATGCATGGCCCCTGTTATTAGACATTTCAACTCTGGGAAGAAAGATTGTGACCGTCAACCCTATCTATGCCTCTCATCACTCTATAAACTTCAATCAAGTCTCTCCTCAGCCTCCGCCACGCCAGAGAAAACAACCCGAGTGTGTACAGCCTCTCCTTATAGCTCATACGCTCTAATCCAGGCAGCATCTTTTTCTGAATGATCTCCGAAGCCTCCACATCCTTTCTGTAATGTGGTGACCAGAACTGAATGCAATACTCTCAGTGCGGCCTAATCAAAATCTTATAAAGCTGTAATATACTCCATTATTAGTCAAAAATCTATCTATCTCTACCACAAAAATATATTGACCCTGTCCCATTGCTCACTGACGTAAAGAGTTCCACAGACCCTGAGTGTAATAAAGATTCTCTTTGTCTCCACCTTGCACGGGAGACTGTTGATTTTTAAACTGTACTTCTCAGTTCTGGTCGATCCGACGGGGGGAACATCCTTTTTCTGCATCCACTCTGTTGAATCCCTTAAGGATCTTATATGTGTTGAACGGATCATCTCTCATTCTTTTCAACTTCAATGGCTCCAGGTTTTAATCTGAACAAACTTTCCTCTTAAAATAGTCCTTTCATCACAGGAATCAGTGGAGTGAACTTTGGTTAAATTGTTTTATATGCCCCTTTTTCTTAAAAGAAGATGAACAGAGATACCACTCTAGATGCCTCACCAATGCCCTGTACAGCCATAGCACAACAACCTGCTTTTTCTGGAAACAAAAAATGCTAGAAATCATAGCAGGTCAGGAAGCATCCATGGAGAAAGAGCAAGCTAATGTTTCGAGTCTGGATGACTCTTCATCAGAGCTGATTTTTCTGTTCCATTATCCTTGCAAAAAGCAACAACATTTTATTAGCTTTCCCAGTTACTTGCTGCACCTGTGGACTAACTTTATATTCACATAACAGGACACTAAGATCCTTTTGTACTTCAGCAACTGGCAATCTGACTCTATTTAAATAACATGCTTTTTTGTTAAAACTGAAGAAAAGTCATACCAGACTCAAAATATTTACTTGTTTCTCTCTCTTCACAGATGCTAGCAGACCTGCTGAGTTTCTCCCACCTTCTCTCATTCTCCTTCATGACACTTCTGATACACAGCAAGGTGGTTGACTCTTAATTGCCCTCTGAAATGGCCTTGGAAACCACTTGGTTCAAGGAGGGGCAATAAATGTTGACTTTGCCAGTGATGCTCACCACCGGTGACACAATAAAGAAAAAAAATCCTGTATTTTGTCTCCGTCCTTTCTTGAAAACGGAGGGTGTGCGGCCATTTTGTGGGCACAGCCTAGTTGAAGTGTTAACCTGAGGCTCTATCGACCCTCCCAGAAGAACAGAAAAATATCCCATGGTATTATTCTGAAGAAGGGCATGGGAGTTATCTCTAGTGTCTTGGCCAAACTTTATTATTAGAAACAGATGATTTTATTTTTATTTTCATGTTGTTTATGGAGGCACATTGTGCTCAACTTGGCTGCCATGTTTTCTACAAACAAGGAACAGGAGAAGGCCACTTGGCCCTTCGAGCCTTTCCACCCTTCAATAAGATCGTGGCTGATCTGATTCTAACCTCAACTTTACATTCCTGCATATTCCACAATAATCTTTCATCCCCTTGGTCATCAAGAATCCATCTACCTCTGCCTTAAAGATTTGAAGATTCTGCATCCATTGTCTTTTGAGGAAGGGAATTCCAAAGACTCACATTTCTCTGAGAGACAAAAGTGTTTCCTCATACCTGTTTTAAATGGGTGCTTTCTTATTTTTAAACCACGACCTCCTAGTTCCGGCTTCTCCCACAAGAGGAAACATCCTTTCCACATCCACTCAGTCAATTCACTTCAGGATCTTATCTGCTTCAATTAAGTCACGTCTGACTTTTCTAAACTCCAAGGGATACATACCAAGACTGTCTAGCCTTTCCTCATAAGGCAATCCACCCATTCCAAGATCTAGTCCAGTAAACAGAATTGAACTGCTTCCAATGCATTAACACCATTCTGTCAGTACAGTGACCAGTACTGGACACAGTACTCTAGATACAGTCTCACCAACACTCTGTATAACTGAAACATAACCTCTATCCTCTTGAATTCAATTCCCTTTGCAATAAAACATAACATTCTATTAGCTTTCCTGATTGCTGAGCCTGTGTACTAACCTCCTGAGATACATACACTAGGACACCCAGATATCTCCGCATCCCGGAACTCTGCATCCTCTCAACATTTAGACAACATGCTTCTTTGTTCTTTCTGCCAAAGTGGATAATTTCACATTTTCCCATATTTAATTCCATTTGCCAAAATTTTGCCCACACATTTAACCCATATCTATATGGCTACGATTGCTGACACTGCATTAATGGATATGGCTGTGAATGGGGGCTTGGGAATGCACCGGGTTGGCGGGAGAAATCAGGCAGGATGTGCGGAGAGGTCAGGCTGGTGACTGGGGAGCAGTTGGGCCACGGGTGGGAGGAGAGATCAGGGAGGGGAAGGGGACGAATTCAGGGAGAGATAGGGAAAGAGAAATCAGGTAGGGATGGGGTGGCAGAACTCAGGGAGAGGTGGTGACAGGTCAGGCAGGGGTTGGGGGGGGTAAAACTCAGGCACAGATGGGGGAGAGATCAGGCAGAGGGACGAATCAGGGAGGAGTGGGGGAGAGGTCAGGCAGGAGTAGGGGGCGAAATCAGGGAGGAGTAGGGGGAGAGATCGGGCAGAGGGTGAATCAGGGAAGAGTGGGGGAGAGATCAGTCAGGAGTCGGGGGGGAGATCAGGGAGGGGCATGGGAGAGATCAGGCAAGGGTGGTGGGGGATATCTGGGAGGAGGGGGAGAGATCAGGCAGGGGTGGGGGGGATCTCTGGGAGGGATAGGGGAGAGATCAGGCAGGAGTGGGGGGCGAAATCAGTGAGGGGTAGGGGGAGAGATCGGGCAGGAATGGATTCTTGATGACCAAGGGGATGAAAGATTATTGTGGAATATGCAGGAATGTAAAGTTGAGGTTAGAATCAGATCAGCCACGATCTTATTGAAGGGTGGAAAGGCTCCCCTAAAAATCAGGGAGGGGTAAGGGGAGAGATCAGGTTGGGGGATGTGAGACTGGGCTGTGGTATGGGGGGAGATTGAGTTGGGGTTGGGGGGAAGATTGAGCTGGGAGTTGGGGGAAAGAACAGGCAGGGGTTGGGGGGCAGAGATCAGGTTGGATGGAGGGGAGGCGATCGGGTCAAGATGGAGTTGGGGGGAGACTGAGCCAAGGATGGTGAAAGCGGTAGAAATGGGTTGGTCCTCCCCACCCTGCCAGCCTCATCTATTCTCTCCTCTCCCGTTCCCCAACCATAAGCCCATCTGATCGTTCCCTACCTCCAGTCCTGTCTATTCTCTCCTCCCTTCCCTGGCCCTATCTGGCTCCCTTCATCTGATGAAGGGTCTAGGCCTGAAACGTCAAGCTTTCCTGCTCCTATGATGCTGCTTGGCCTGCTGTGTTCATCCAGCCCCATGCCTTGTTAACACAGTTATCCTGCCCTTCAGTGACAGCAGCCACAGCGTACCTATATCCCTGTGCAGTAGCTTTCTATATTTCAACTGTCTGAAATTTCAAAAAAACACTGCTTGACTATAATGCACTTTAGGATATCTACAATATGTAAAAGTATCAATGTATCTAAAACTTTTAAACTTTGTGATCGGGGCTTTCCACCAAGGCACAACTAACATAATTGTGCCAGAGTGGCAAAAGATCAAGTTGAAAGAGATGGTAGAATCTAAATATGCAAAACACAAGTTGCATTATGTCTCATAGCTAGCACTATTGAGGCAGCACGGTTAGCACTGCGGCCTCACAGTGCCAGGGACCTGGGTTCAATCTCACCCTCGGCTGGCTCTCTTTGTAGAGTTTACATGTTCTCCCTGTGGCTGTGTGGGTTTCCTGCGGGTGCTCCGGTTTCCTCCCACAGTCCAAAGATGTGCAGGTTAGATGGGTTGGCCAAGGGAAAGGCAGGGTTACAGGGATAGGGTGGGGGGCTAGATCTGGGTGGGATGCTCTTCGGTGGGTCAGTGCAGACTTGACGGGATGGATGGTCTCTTCCTCCACCGTAGGGATTCTATGGCACTATTAGCAGATATGCCTGTGGTATCATCACTGTATCATGGCTTGTGACCTGATGGTATGAAGGTTTCAGTCTCCAACTTACTGGGCCCACTTGTAGCATGACGTGCGAAGTGAAGCATGCTATGGTTTGAACATACTGGCTCTGTTTTAGCCCAGATGCAGCAGTCCCTGTCACTGTAACTTACGTAGATACCAGGAACTGGAATAAATATCCATTGAATCTTTCACTATTATCCCCCACATCTGGATTTCACTTCACTGCAACTATCCCAAGTATCACTTTATGAGGTACCATTACCTTGATGAATTTAAAAAGCCCATTGCTTTATTCATCATGAGGACAAAACAGGTTTATATGAACAGCTTAGTGCTAAGCAGCAGGACCTACTTACAAAAGACTCCAATTTCTCATTTGCAGATGCTTAGAACTTTCACTGAAGATTAGGCAGCTCTGAACGTCTAAGGATTCAAAGTCAAACAGCAACAAGTTTATGTGAGTACGTATCTGCAAACGAAATAGCTGGCGGCAGAATGACCTCTTTGTTACCTCAAATTTAAATCAGAGCCAGCCAGAAACAAACTCATAAAACAAATCAAAGTATTAGCCTGCTTCTAGACATGAGTGAACATGGAAGTCAAAGGCCACATTCACTTTCAACTCAAAGTCTCATGAATGGCTTTTTAAGTGTTGGTGAGATGCTGCAGTGCATCTTGATGATATTCCTCACTGTAGCCTCTCTGTATTGCACCGGTGGAAGGATTGGATATGAACTAATTAAGTAGACTGCTTTGTCCTGGATGGTGTCAAGCTTCTTGAGTGTTGTTGGAGTCGCACCCATCCAAGTAAGTGGGGCGTATTCCATCGCACTCCTGGCTTATGCCAGGTCGACAGGCTTTGGAGGTTCACAAGGTGAGTTATTCATCACAGTATTCCTGGGGGCTGACCCACTCTTTTAGCCACTATGTATATGGCAAGTCTAGCTCAATTTCTGGTCAATGGTAACCCCTGAATGTTGACAATTGAGGGGATTCTGCAATTATAATGCCATTGAATTTCAAAGGGGCAATAGCTAAATTATTTTGTTTCAGATTTTCTTAATTTTCTTTCACCTGAATCTAAACTCCTAGTTGCCATGAATCATAGAGGTCTACAGCAGTAAAACAGGACCTTTGGTCCAACTTGCCCATGCTGCCCAGTTTTCAGAATTTAAATTAGTCCCATTTGCCTGCATTTGGTCCATATCCCTCCATACCTTTCCCATCCATGTACCTGTCTAAACGTTTCTTAATTGATGAAATTTTACTGTCTTCCACCACTACCTCTGGTAGCCTGTTTCACACACTCACCACTCTCTGAGTGAAAAAATTTGCCCCTCTGGACCCTTTTATATCTCTCCCCCTTCACCTTAAACCTATGGCGTCTGGTTTTAGACTTCCAAATCATTGTGGGATTTGAACACATTATCTGTTGGATAGTGATCCGCATCACTGGATATTCGTCACAGTGAAGTCGCTGGCCTGGCCCTATCTTCTCCCTCAACTCAACAGAATGACACACAACCAATATCCGAAGGGGAGCTGGGAGTCGGCACCAAAGAGCCAACATGCAAGCCCCTCATCACAAGAAGGTTCCTTTTTAACATGGGTTGGGAAACTCCAGAATAAATGTAGGGCCATTGGGGAGATTGTTAGGTTTTACTGGACAGTTGAATGTAAACTGGGTACCCCACTTCTAGGAAGGGAGTGAACACAGTGAAAAGAGTGCAGAAGAGCTGGATGAGAATAATTCCAAGGATGAGATACTTCAGTTAGGAGGATAGAATGGAGAAGCTTGGACTATTTTCTTCGGAGAGGAGGAGGCGAACGGGAGCTTTGAGAGAAGTTTTCAAAATCACGAGTGGTCTGAACAGTGTGGATAAGGATAAACCGCTCACGCTTGTAAATGGGTTGGAAAATGGCCAGAAAAATCTATCTGTTTCAATAAATAAAAACTGAAAAAACTGTGGATGCTGTAAATCAGGAACAAAAACAAAGTTGCTGGAAAACCTCAGCAGGTCTGGCAGCACCTGCAAAGGAAAAACAGAGTTAACGTTTCGGGTCCGGTGACCCTTCCTCAGAACACAGGACCCGAAACGTTAACTTTGTTTTTCCCTTCACGGTTGCTGCCAGATCTGCTGAGCTTTTCCAGCAACTTTGTTCTTGTTCCATCTGTTTCACTAATGTCCTTTAAAGATGGAAGCTGCCATCCTTACCTGGTCTGGCCTACTTTTGACTCCAGACGCACAGCAATGTGGTTGACTCTTACCTGCCCTCTGGGCAATTAGGGATGGACAATAAATACCTGCCTGGCCAGTGATACCCTCACCCCATGAATGAATAAAATAAGAAGCAGAGGGTATGGCTATAAAGGGTTTTACACAATGCAGGGAGAGAAAAATCTTTCCCTTGCTGAGAGTAGTTAGGGTCTGGAATTGCACTGCCTGGAAATCTAGTGGAGGCAGGTTCAATTGAGGCATTCAAGAGGGGCATTGGATGGTTATTCGAACAGAAACAATGTACAGGATTATGGGGAAAAGGTAGGAGATTGGCACAAAGTCAAGATGTTAGAGAGACCGTGCAGAAACAATGGGGCTGAATGGCCTCCTGCATCATTGTATTTCTGTGAATAGTCCTTATTAGCCCGTGATCGATGAGTTGGTGGTGTGTATTTTGCTGGAATTTGACATTATAGTCCAGCCTTTGAGTTCCAAAACAAAAATCACAGAAAGACCGGGAGCCTCAGACAATATCCAAAGACTGAACTGAGCATGACGAAGTCAGTCGAATTTCACTGGCTCAGAGAATGTGGACCCCTGCCCCATATCGATCATTCCCAAAGCCATCGCACCAGCACACCTCATGCCTGCTCATCACCTTCATTGGACTCTGAGAGTCATTGGTACAAGATCAAATTCCGTCTGATTTACATTTTGGCATTTGGCCATTACACGACAGTTTAAGGAAACTATTTTTGGAAACTTTAATTAAGAAAATTAAGCAATTATGTCTGCTCGACTGAAAGGAGTTACTATTTACTATGTGGAATCACAAAGGGCAGAAAGCGCTGAGGGAATATGCACGGTGAAATAATGAGTTTACGGTTGAAGGTTGTGTTGGTCAGAGCTAGTCTCCCCATCTGTGCAGGCGCAAGTCTTTCGAGTCCCAGTTCTGTGCTGATCATTCACTCTTTGAGGCATTTGCATGGAGGGTTGTATTTGACCTCCGACAAAGTCAATGTGACATGAATCTACATCACCTTGCTTACTGCAGCCCATGTGGTGTTAGCCGCCACTCACGCCTCTGAGCTAGAAAGTTGCTTGAACTCAGGAACCATACCTCAGGCTGAAGACGAGCTGCTCTGACGGAAGTAGTGAAGAGGGCATTTGGCACACTTGCCTTTATTGGTCAATATATTGAGTACAGGAGTTGGGATGTCATGTTGTGGCCGTACAGGACATTGGCTGGGCCACTTTTTGAATACTGTGTTCAGCTTTTGTCTCCCTGCTGAAGGAAAGATGTTGTTAAACTTGAAAGAGCTCAGAAAAGATTTACAAGGAACTTGCTGGAATTGGAGGATTTGAGCTATAGGGAGAGGCTGAGTTGGCTGGGGCTATTTTCCCTGGAGCATTGGAGGCTGAGGGGTGACATTATAGGGGTTTATAAAATCATGAGAGACACAGATAGGGTGAATAGCCAAGCTCTTTTTCCAAGGGTAGAAGAGTCCAAAACTAGAGGGCATGGGTTTAAGGTGAGAAGGGAAAGATTTAAAAGGGACCTAAGGGGCAACTTTTTCACACAGAGGGTGGTGTGCGTATGGAATGAGCTGCCAGACGAAGTGGTGGAGGCTGGTACAATTACAACATTTAAAAAGCATCTGGATGGGTACATGAATTGGAAGAATTTAGAGGGAAATGGGCCAAATGGGATTAGATTAATTTAGGATAGAAACACAGAAAATAGGTGCCGGGAGATGCGGAGATTTGCAGGAGCAATAGGGTTGTCATAGTTGGGGGATTTTAATTTTCCTAACAAAGACTGGGACTGCCTTAGTATTAAGGGCTTAGATGGGGCGGAATTTGTCAACTGTGTTCAGGAAAGTTTCCTCGAGCAGTATATAGAGGATCCTACTCGGGAAGGGGCAAAACCTGAACTACTCTTGGGAAATAGGGCAGGACTGAGGTGACAGTGGGGGAGCAGTTTGGGACCAGTGACCGTAGTTATATTAATTTTAAAATAGTTATGGAGAGGAAAGAACTGATCCACAGTGTCATGTTCTAAATTAGGGGAAGATGAATTTTGATAGAATTAGATAGGAGCTTGCAAGGGTTGTTTGGAGTAGCTTGTTTGCAGGCAAAAGAACCTTTAGCAGCTGGGAGGGCTTTAAAAGTGTGATAGCTAGAGTTCAAGGTCTAAATTTTCCAGTGACAGTGAAGGGCAAGGTTGGCAGGAGTAGTGAACCCTGGATGGCAAGAGGTATTGAGGCTTTGAGCAGAAAAAAGAAGGAGGCTTGGCTCGGTTGCAGGCAGCTGGGATCAAGGGAATCCCTGGAGGTACATAGTGGATACCGGAGTTTCCTGAAGAAGGAAGTCAAGAGGGTGAAAAGGGGGCACAAGGTAGCTTTGGCTGAGAAGATTAGGGTGAATCCAAAGAGATTCTTTCAGTATATTTAAGGAAAAAGAATAACTAAAGACAGAATAGGACCCCTCAAGGACCAAAGTAGACATGTACATGTGGAACCGCAGGACATGGGCGAGGTCCTCAATGAATATTTCTCCTCTGTGTTTACTGTGGAGAAAGACATGAAGATTTTTGAACTTGGGGAAGTTAGTGGCGATATGTTGGGCACAGTCCATATCAGAGGAAGCATTGGAAGTATTAGAATGTATGAAGGTGGATAAATCTCCTGGTCCTGATTAGATATATCCAAGAACAGTCCAAGAGACTGGAGAAGAAATTGCGGGGGCCCTGGCTGATATATTTGCATCATTGTTAACCATGGCTGAGGTCCTGGAAGACTGGAAAGTAGCTACTGTTGTGCCCTTATTCAAGAAGGGCCGCAAAGGAAAGCTGAGGGAATTATAGATCAGTAAGCCTAACATCTGTGGTAGGTAAGTTACTTGAGAAGATTCTGAGAGTTAAGATATATATACATTTCGAAAGACAGGGTTTGATTAGGAGTAGTCAGCAGGCTTCGAGCGTGACAGACCATGCCTCATAAATTTGTTAGAGTTCTTCAATGAAGTGACCAGGAAGGTTGATGAGGGCAGGGCAGTAGACATAGTCTATATGGGTTTCAGTAAGGCCTTTGACAAGGTTCCACATGGTAGGCTGCTCTGGAAAGTTAGATCGCATGGATTCCAGGGAGAGTGGTAAATTGGATACACAATTGGCTAGATGGTAGGAAGCAGATGGTAATAGTGGAAGGATGCTTGTCAGACTGGAGGCCTGTGACTAGTGGTGACCCTCAGAGGTCGTGCTGGGCCCCTTACTGTTTATTATCTATATCAATGACTTTGATGAGAATGGACAAGGCATGATTGGCAAGTTTGCGGATGACACTAAAATAAGCTGTACTGTGGACAGTGAGGAAGGTTATCAGAAATTGCAGCAGGATCTTGATCAGCTGGGAACGTGGGCCAAGAAATAGCAAATGGAGTTTAAAATAGATAAATGTGAGGTGTTGCATTTTAGAAAGTCAAATCCAGGTGGGAGTTTCATGGTAAATGGTAGGGCCTTAGGGAGTGTAGTGGGAGAGAGGAACCTTGGAGTTCAGGTGCATGGTTCTCTGAAAGTGGAGTTACAGGTAGACAGGGCAGTAAAGAAGGCTTTTGGCACATTGGCCTTCAACAGTCAAGGTATTGAGTATAGGAGTTGGGAAGTTATGTTGCAATTGTACAGGACGTTGGTGAGGCCACACGTGGAGTATTGTGTTCAGTTTTGATCACCTTGCTGTAGGAAATATGTTATTGAACTGGAAAGAGTGCAGAAGAAATTTACAAGGATGTTGCCAGGCCTCAAGGGACTGAGTTATGGGGAGAGGTTGGACAAGGTGAGACGTTTGTCTTTAGAGTGTAAGAGACTGAGGGGGGATCTTATAGAAGTATATAAGATCATAAGAAGCATGGATAGGGTGAATGCATTCAGTCTTTGTCCCAGGGTTGGGGAATTGAGGATGAGAGGGCGTTAGTTTAAGGTAAGAGGGGAAAGAGTACATGGGAGCCTGAGGGGAAAGTTTTTTACACTAGGTTGGTACACACATGGAATGAACAGCCAGCGGAAGTGTTTGAGGCTGGTACATTAACAACATGTAAAAGATTTTGAAGGGTATGGCTCAAGTGCAGGGAAATGGGATTAGCGTGGATGGACATTTTGGTCGGCAGGGACCTATTTGGACCAAAGAGCCTGTCTCTGTTCTGTACGATTCTATGACTCTATGAGGAGGCCATTCGCTCTTTCGAGCCTGCACCACCCTTCAATATAATCATGTCTCATTCAGTCATTTCAGCATTCCATTCCCGTTTTCTCTCCACACCCCTTGAACACTTTAGCTGCAAGAGCCATGTCCAGCTCCCTTGTGAATATATCTAACGAACTGGCCCCAACAGCTTCCTATGGGAGAGAATTCCACAGGTTCACAACTTTCTGAGTGAAGAGGTTCTTTCTCATCTCAGCCCTGACTGGCTTACCCCTCATTCTTAGACGATGATATCTTACAGAGATTTATAAAATATTGAGGTATAGATAAGATGAATGGCAAGTGTCTTTTCCTTAGGGTGGGGAGTGTGAAGGCCATGGTGCATATACTTATGGTGAGAGGAGAGGTACTTAAAACAGACATAAGGGGCAATTATTTTACACAGAGGGTATTTGGTGTGTGGAATCCACATCCAGAGGAAGTGGTGGATGCGGGCACAGTTACAATATTTAAAAGACATTTAGATAAATGCTTGAATAGGAAAGGTTCAGAGGAATGTGGGCCAAGTCCAGGCAGGTGGGGCTAGTTTAGTTTGGGATTATGGTTGGCATGGACTAGTTGGACCAAAGGGCCTGCTTCCATGCTGTATGACTCTATGACTCTTGAGGCGTGATGCTGAACTGCCCGCTCCTGGACCACTGATTATCACTGACTGTGTTTAGGTTACAAGTTACAGAGTTCTCCCTGGCGAGCAGATTATGGATGTGGACATTTGCGTTCTAAGCCCCGAATCCTGCGGCAACAAAGGGGATTTATTGGCAGACTCTGGGGGAAGCCGTCATTTAAAAGCACCTCACCCCCCCACCTTATCCCAACAATACACATCCTGGAGCCAAAACTCCCTAAATGTAGTCATTCCCCACATCAGTTGCCACCTTCCAACCCCACCTCATAGAAACATATGAAATAGGTACAGGAGTAGGCCATTTGGCTGTTCGAGCCTCCTGGACCATTCAATATAATTTTGCTTATCATCCAACTCCGTTCCTGCTTTCTCGTCATGGTCTTTGATCCCTAAGAACTCATTAAAACAGACGGGATTCTTAAGGGGCTAGTTTCTAAGGGTCTTATGATCACCTTAACACAATGAACTATATTTAACTGCTTCTTGAAAACTTTAATTTTTCTTTATTCACAGGACAAGGTCATCACTGGCTAGGCCCGAATTTATTGCTCATCCCAGAGGGCTGTTAAGAGCCTGGAGTCACGTGTAGGCCAGACCAGGTAAGGATGGCAATTTCCTTCCTTAAAGGGCGTTAGTGAACTAGGTGGGTTTTTCTGACAACTGATTCATGGTCATTAGTAGACTCTTAATTCCAGATTTTTTAATGAATTCAAATTCCACCATCTGTTGTGCCACGGTGGATTCAAACCTGGGCCCCCAATAACACTACGTCATGACTTCCCTTTAATTTAAATGATTCAGCCTCAACCACTTTCTGTGGTCGTAAATTCAACAGGTTTACGAGTGAAGACATCAGAAATTTATGGCTTCACCCATCCCAATACCTCACCCCAAAGTTCCCCCTCGATATTTCCCCGATGGACCTGCTCAGAGACGTTTCTTGCACGCCACGTTAGACTTGAACCTGGATCTCCTGGTCTAGAGGTAGGGTCACTACCACCATACCACAGGAGCCCTCTGAGTGCCAGGAGACTTTGAGAGGATGCAGATCGCCACACCTTGCTGAACACTCACCACTCAACAGCTACCTGAACAGCATAGGAACATAGGAATTAGGAATGGCAGTGCGCCATTCAGCCCTTCAAGCCCGCTCTGCCCATTTAACATGATCATGTGATCTCATCCTGGTCTCAACTCCACTCTCCCGCCTGCTCCCCATAGCCCTTTATCCTGCTTTTCATCAGAAACATATCGAATTCAATCTCGAATCTGTAGATTGATTCAGCCTCCAATGCATTCTGCACTCCCCCCTTCTCAACGAATCTCCAACCATCCCGTGCCCACTGGCAGCCCCAAGCCCGGTATCCATCTCAAGCTCCGCTCCCCTCCTCCCCCAACTCCAAATCTTCACTCCCAGGTCACAGGTATTAAAGTGGGGGTGGGATGGGGCACCTCGCAAGGGGGAGGTCGGTGAGGTTGGGGGGCGTTCAGGAAATGAAACAGTACAAGAATCCTTTCTCTTGCTGCACTTGGGATCTTGCTGTGTGTGGGATCTTGCTGTGCCCCACAAAGGCAGCTGTGTTTGCATCCCAAAGAACAGGGCTTGGACCTCACTGGCTTGGTATCTGAGAGATGGACAGAGAAAGAGAGAGAGAGAGAGAGACAGAAGGAAAGTGAGAGAGAGGGATCATCAATTTCCTACAGATGATGTGGGGAGGCCAGGGGGAACTCCAGTGCCCTTTACTTGATGGATTGAGTTCATATGCCTGTGTGTAACACCTTTAGATTGATTTCACTGACTTGGGGGCCAGAGCATGAATAACAAACAGCTGCCAGGACAGGCTGGGAGAAATTGGGCTGCATTTGGGCAGTTCGTCTTTCAGACCTCGGCTCTCCCTGATTGCCAGTTGATAACAGCTTGCATTTATATAGTGCCCCTCACCGGAGCGAAAATGACGCAGCCCCACAAGTGCTTAATCAAATAAAAGTCAACAACGAGGAGGGAAGGGGGCTTTGGGGCAGGTGAACTTTCGTTGTTAATTTCGTCATTGAATCATAGAATCCCTACAGTGTGGAAGCAGGCCATTCGGCCCATCAAGTCCATGTCGACCCTCCGAAAAACATCCTACCCAGACCCACCACCCTTCACCCTATCCCTGTAACCCTGCATTTCCCATGGCTAACCCACCTAGCCTACACATCCCTGGACACTACAGGCAATTTAGCATGGTCAGTCCACTCTAACCTGCACATCTTTTGAGTGTGCGAGGAAAGTGGAGCACCCAGAGGAAATCCACACAGACACGGAGAGAACATACAAACAGAAAGTTGCCTGAGGTTAGAATCTGATGTGGGCATTTCCTACAAGGGCCACCATTTGCTGCTCAACCCGAATTACCCTTCGAATGTAATGACTTGTCAAACCATCTCAGAGGGTAGCTAAAAAGTCAACCCTTTTGTTGTCAGTCTGGAGTCACATGTTGGCCAGACTGGGTAAGGATGGCAGATCTCTCTCCCTAAAGGATATTAGTGAACCAGAAGGGGTTTTTATGATGAATGGAGGTAGTTTGGTGGGATTGGAAACCATATCCCAGATGATTCAGTCTAGGCGTCTGGATTACTAACACATTAACATTACCACTTCAGCACTTCACATCCCTGAAGCATTTGCATGATCTAGATGTTTTACTTTTACCTGCCCTCAGGGCATTTAGGGATGGGCAATAAATGCTGGTTTAGCCAGTGACGTCCACGTCCTGTGGCTGGGATAAAAAAGGGCCACCCATTATATTGAAACAGCAAACCTCAATTTTAGATTCTTTGCTAACAGGAAACTTCTTTGTATCTATCTTGACCCCTCAGAATTTTATGTTTCCATCAATTTTTTAAATATACATTTATGGATGATGACATCACTGTCCAGGCCAGCTTTTATTGCCCATCCCTAATTGCCCAGAGGGCAGTTAAGAGTCAACCACATTGCTGCGCGTCTGGAGTCACGGGTAAGAATGGCAGTTTCCTTCCCTGAAGGGCATTAGTGAACCAGATGGGTTTTTCCACTGACAATCGACATTGGATTTACAGTCACTGTTAGGATCTTTAATTCCAGATTTTTTTGTATGAATTCAAATTCCACCATCTGTCTCGATGGGGTTCGAACCTGGGTCCCCAGAGCATTACCAGGATTTCTGGATTAACATTCCAGTGATGATCCCACTAGAAAAATACATCCCCCTCATTGGTTTTTACTTTTCTGGACTCCAGCAGTTCTGGTTGCCCTTCTGTAGGAAGGATGTTATTAAATTGGAAAGGGTGCAGAAAAGATTTGCAAGAAGGTTGGAGGGTTTGAGCTGTACAGAGAGACTGGATAGGCTGGGACTTTTTTCACTGGAGCATTTGCGGTTGAGGGGTTACCTTATAGAGGTTTATAAAATCATTAGGGGTATAGATAAGGTGAATAGCAAAGGTCTTTTTGCTAGGGTCGGGGAATTCGAAACTAGAGGGTATGGGTTTAACATGAGAGGAGAAAGATTTAAAGGGGACTTGAGGGGCAACACTTTCACACAGAGGGTGATGTGTGTATGGAATGAGCTACCAGAAGAAGTGGTAGGTGGAGGTACAATTATAACATTTAAGAGACATTTGGATGGATACATGAATAGGAAAGGTTTAGAAGGACATGGGCCAAACGCCGATAAATGGGAGTAGTTTAGTTCGACAAACCTGGTCGACATGGATGAGTTGGGCTGGAGGGTCTGTTTCTGCGTTGTATGACTCTATGTCTCAGATAGAAGACTGGCCTGGTTAACCTTTATTCATAAGATAATGCACCCATTCCAGGGATTTAATTTTTCAATAAATCCCCACTAAATCATCTGTGTTTCTAATTAAAAGAAGAATTAGCAAGCGTCATTGGAGAAGTGCCACAGTAATCAATATAGGGTCGGGTATGTAGAGAGGGAAGAGATTAAATTAGAAGGAAGTTGGAGGAGGAAATAACGCTGTCTAGCCTCCGGGTTGCCCACTTTTCTCTAAATGTCTCTTCTCCATATGTTATTAATTAAATTTAAATTCTACTAGCCACTTTGGAAGGATTTGAACTCTGTGAACCCACAGCTTGAGTCGAGGCATCCAAACTAGCAAACGCACTACCACACCAGGAATAGACATTGCACACTGAGTTACAGCTACTGGGAAGACTGATGCATTATTCGTTATTTACCCTGGACACTTAAAAGTTGGTTATTTGTTTAAAAAAGTAATCCTCCGTGGGTTGTGGGTGGTACTGGCAGGGATAACACTTGTTTGCCCATCTCGAATTGCCCACGAACTGGGCAACTGGAATCAGGAGGCCGCTTGATGGTACCACCCATATGGGGTTTAACGAGAATTGTCTACCTATTTAGGGATGGGGAGAAACATTTATCTATGTGCACACACTTTCCAATGCACAACATTAGAATAATTCAACAAATTGTAAATTCACAGATTCATAGAGTGCAGAAGGAGGCCATTTGGCCTATCATGCGTGTACTGGCTCTTCAAAAGGAGAAATCCAATTGGTCCCACTCCCTGCTCTTTCTCCACAGCCCCGTAACTTTTCCCGAGTAGTTAGCCGTTCCAAGTTTAAATGGCGAGAATCGAACCAACCCTCCTATTAATTTGTGCTAAATACACCTCAAGTCTGTTTCCATGGCAGCCACTTTGGCTGTGATGACTATGGCCCTAGAGGGGGAAAGGAAGTCTTGTCTATAAAACACCTAATAAATTCCCAGTGTACACTCGCTACAAGACGCGCACAGTCATAACTCCTATTTGCACAATCTGAACTGTCAGCCTCCTGAAAGCCAAGCCCTGACAGACACTCTGTGTAAATGCCCCCCCTCTCCTACTACAATAGAGATGAAAGTTCCAATATATCAAGCTCGGGCTAAGACTGATAATTAAACCATTGAGTAGTGTTTCCCCGAGCTGTAGGGAAGAGGTCATAAATTGTTCGAAGGAGATGAATATCGCACTCCAGAGGAACGAGATGTAGATTATAATTCCCTCCAGTCCCACCAGGGTTTCTAAGAAAGTAATTTTGAAAATTCTTTGCTTCGTACAAATGAGGTTTTCCCAGCCGAGGAGAATATTGGACAGAGTGTGTGATGCACCCTGCTGAGACTGAATATTAGTGCTGGATCTCAGTTGCACATCACAAGAGGCTTTCACTTTATCACTCTCCCCTGTCACTGAACCTAATATCATGCAAACTGTTCTTATTTCTTCCCAGGAATTTTGTTTTCAGCCTTATTTGAGTTCTCTGAGCTGCCGTGTCCCTCAAGCACCGAAGGCCAAATGAAAAATTTAATTTGGCGGAAGCATTTTTTTTGTTCCTTGATCTCAATTAAAAATTAAACTGACTGCGTCTCAAGAGGGAGGATTTCTTTCTCGAAATGACGGACGCTCGGGTCTATTTTAAGAATACCCTCATTTGGAACTAGCAGGGCATGGAAGAACCAAACTGGAATTAAACCTTAGCGTCCTGCCAATGTGGCAACCACCATTTTGAAATGGGCCTTCTGATGGGTGTCTAAAGTGCCTGCTCATGTCCATTAATAACAAACGCAGAAAAGTCAATTAACTAGCTGGTTGTTTTTGACTGGCAAGGACATGATGGGCTGAGTGACCTATGAATCTAAACTCAGCTGGTCTGGCAGCCCCTGTGGAGAAAGAAACAAAGTCAACATTTTAAGTCTGGTATGACTCCCCTTCAGAACATTGAACCCGAAACACTGACACTGTTTCCGAGAGGAGAAAGTTTTAAAGAAGATGAGATGCAATTGTTTTACAAAGAGAGTAGTTTGTGTGTGAAATGAACTCGCTGAGGAAGTGGTGGAACAAAAACAGAAGTTGCTGAAAAAGCTCAGCAGGTCTGGCACCATCTGTGAAGAGAAAACCAGAGTTAATGTTCCGGTTCCAGTGACCCTTCCTCAGAACAGGAGGAAGTGGTGGATGTGGGTACAGTTACAACATTCAAAAGACATTCGGATAAGTACATGAATAAGAAATGTTTGGAGGGATATGGGACAAGCACAGGCAGGTGGGACTAGTTTAGTTTGGGATTATCGTTGGCATGGACTGGTTGGACCGAAGGGCCTGTTTCCATGCTGTCTGACTCTATCACTGTACGGATGCTGCCAGATCTGCTGAATTTCTCCAGCATTCTCTGCCTTAGTTTCAGATTTCCAGCATCTGCAATATTTCGCTTTTCCTCTCTGGTCAATCACAAATCACATTATTTAGTTTATTCATGTCTTTATCTAGATATTTTCTGATCATCCCTGCACAGAGATATGATGACAAGCTTCCAGATATTCAGGACTTTGAACTGGGTTCTTCTGGCCCAGTGTTAAGGACACTACCGCTGCACCACAAGAGCTCCATATGCCCTTATTGACTGTTAAGGAGAAACAGATGCTGACTATTAGTCGTCTGAGTACATAGCAAGTACCTCAGGGTCTTGTGGCACAGTGGTAATGCCCCTGCCTCTAAGTCAGGAGACCCACGTTCAAGTCCCATATACTCCAGGGGTGTGTAAAAAGATTCCTGAATAGATCCATTAGGAAAATACCATGGTGATTGCCTCACACAGGCTCCACATTCTTGAGTCTAGGAAGTAAAAGGGAAATCAGTTGCTATTTGAAGTGGACAAAGCCTGCTCAATATTCACTGCAGCCAGTTTGGAGTGTGATGGATGGAATTCTCAGAAGAATTCTCCATCCCTGTAATTCCTGCACCCACACCCCCATCCCCATGCTATTTCCTGTGGTGTTTCCAAATTAAATCTCGCAGCATCTTTCTAAAGTCCCTCCACGGACTTGTCAGCTCCCTGTCTTTTTAAACTACACCAGCCCTCCAGCTTTTCTGACACCTCTCTAATTCTGGCCTCTTGCTTGTCTGTTGATTCTTTTAACAGACCCTAAATTCTGGGATCCTGTCCTGAAACCTCTGTGTCCCTGATTGCTTCCTGGGACTCATATTAAACCGATATCTTTCAGCATGTGTTTACACATCGTTTCCAAAATTTGCTTTCTTTGTCTCGTTATTTATTCTCAACTGATCAGACTTTTGTGAAACACTCTCTTGGCCAAGAGATTATGCATTTCTTGCAAAAAGTGATATGTACAGTTACAGCTGAGAGCCAGTCACAGAAGCTTGCACTATAGAGTGACACATCAGTCAACCACAGGGATCAGGGACACAGCCTCTAGCTACATTCCTCTGGGCACACGCTGGTGCACATCTTGCTCAGCAACCCCTGCGGAGCTGATGATCAAACATATATGATTGGGACCAGAAGGAGCAAATGTGAATAAGTACAGAGTGAAACTGTGAAATCAGAAACCATATTGCTAAATGCAAGAGATAAAGTATTGTAATGCTCATATTGAAAAGCTAACAGTCCCCTATTGCATCCATCCATCTGTACTGGTGTCTGACACCAAAGTATCAATGATCATAGCTGAGATAACAAGCATGGGGCTGGATGAACACAGCAGGTCAAGCAGCATCATAGGAGCAGGAAAACTTGACGTTTCGGGCCTAAACCCTTCATCAGAAATGGGGGAGGGGAAGAGGGTTCTGAAATAAATAGGGAGAGAGGGGGAGGTGGATAGAGGATGGATAGAGGAGAGGATAGGTGGAGAGGAGGCAGACAAGTCGAAGAGGCGGGGATGGAGCCAGTAAAGGTGAGTGTAGGTAGGGGGGTAGGGAGGAGATAGGTCAGTCCAGGGAGGATGGACAGGTCAAGGGGGCGGGATGATGTTAGTAGATAGGAGATGGGGGTGTGGCTTGGGGTGAGAGGAAAAACCGGTTAGGGAGGTGGAGATGAGCTGGGCTGGTTTTGGGATGCGGTTGGGGGAGGGGAGATTTTGAAACTTGTGAAATCCACATTGATGCCATTGGGCTGCAGGGTTCCCAGGCTGAATATGATTTGCTGTTCCTGCAGCCTTCCGGTGGCATCACTGTGGCATTGCAGGAGGCCCAGGATGGACATGTCATCTGAGGAATGGGAGGGGGAGTTGAAATGGTTCGCGACTGGGAGGTGCAGTTGTTTGTTGCGAACTGAGCGCAGGTGTTCTGCAAAGCGGTCCCCAAGCCTCCGCTTGGTTTCCCCGATGTAGAGGAAGCCACAACGGGTACAGCGGATGCAGTATACCACATTGGCAGATGTGCAAGTGAACATCTGAAGTTCACAAATCATCACATGGAGTACATCAATCTTCAAAGTTCTGAAGAGATCACTTGCAAGCATTGAATCTGATTCTAGAGTTAGCATCTCTCACTGCCTCAGAAAGGCAGCCAAAATAATCAAAGACTTCTCCCTTTTGTTACAATCTCTTCCAACCTCTTCTATTGGACAGAAGATACAAAAGCTTAAACACACGTACCAACAGATTCAAGAACAGCTTCTTCCCCACTTCTCAATGGACCTCTCAAATTTCAAATTTAATGTTGATGTCACTGTCTGTGCACCTTCTCTGCAGCCATAACATTGTGTACTTCACTCCGTTCTATTACCCTAATGCACTTTGTATGGTGTGATCCGCCTGTACTGCACACAAGATAAAATTTTTCACTGTACATGCGATAATAATAAATCAAAAAGATGAAGAACAGGAGCCAAGTGACATCACACCTGGGGTTGAATGATAGTTTAATCACAGGAGAAAATGTCCACTGTACTTAAGACACTAGTGACCTATTCTCAGTCAGTGATCAATTCTTTCACCTCATTGTAGCCGAGGGCATTGTTAAATCAATACAAGAGTTAGAATATCTAATAAATGGAGCAGTCAAGTCATGTTTAAGTTTATTGTTTAGACTGGAGCTGAATCATTGAAACATGCTTACGAAGAAAAGAAGGAATGTAGTGTTGTCCCATTTTAAAATAGCAACATGGTGTTCACTTCCAGGTGCCAGACAGAACAACGTCAGTAGATGGAGCTGGCAGAAGAAACAGGCATGTCATTACAGTGTTGTTAAAAGCTGTCATAGGTACATAGGAATACAGAAAAATAGGAGCAGGAGTAGGCCATTCGGTCCTTCAAACCTGCTCCATCATTCTATGTGATCCTGGCTGATCGTCCAACTCAGTCCCCAGTTCTTGCTTTCTCCCCATACCCTTTGACCCCTTTACCCCTGAGAACTATTTCAATATTTTGGTCTCAACTGCTTTCTGTGGAAGAGAATTTCTCAGGCTCCCCACTCTCTAGTGAGGAAATTTCTCCTCATCTCTGTCCTAAATGGCTTACCCCATATCTTTAGTGTGTGATCTGTACTTCCCGGTCGTTAGGAACATCCTTCCTGTGTTTACCCTCTCTAGTTCTGTTAGAATTTTATAGGTTTCTATGAGATCCCCCATCATTCTTCCAAAGTCTAGTGAATATAGTTCTAACTGTCTCTCTTCATATGTCAGCTTTCCAACCCCATGAATCAGCCTGTAAACCTTTATTACACCCCCTCCATGACCAGAACATCCTTCCTCAGATATGGGGACCAAAATTGCACACAATACCCCAAGTGTGGTCTCACCAAGATCCTGTACAACTGCAGCAAGACATCCTTGTTCCTGTACTCGAACTGTCTCACTATGAGGGCCAACATACCATTTGCCTTTCCCACTACCTGCTGCCCCTGCATGCTTGCTTTCAGCGGGTGGTGTATAAGGGCACCCAGATCTCAGTACACCTCTCCCTTTGCCAATCTAACACCATTCAGATATTAAACTGCCTTCTCGTTTCTTTGCTCCCAAACTGAATAGCCTCACTTCTATCTATATTATGCTTCACCAGCCATACATTTGCCCAGTCACGCAGCCTGTCCAAATTGCACTGCAACATCACTGCATCCTCCTCACAGCTTACTCTCCAACCTAATTTTGTGTCATCTGCAAACTTTAAGATATTAGACTTAGTTCCCTCTTCTGAATCATTAATATGATCTATGCTGGGGTCCAGACTGATCTGTGGTCCCACTGATCCCTGTGGTACCTCACTAGTCACCGGGACTCTTATCCCAAGAACCTTAGAGACCTATTTTTTGCTTTGTCTTGGAACCTATTCTTGTCTGACTTAGCTTCTGTGAAGCACCAGGGGGGCTTTTATCAACGTGAAAGACTCTATGTAATTACGAGTAGTTATTATTCGAATACAAGGTGTTTGATGTTAGGAATCTCACCTTTCAAGCGTGACGAACAGTTGGAATTTGAAGACGCCCAAAATTGGCCTTTATTAAAGCCTTAAGTTTGGGCGCTTGAAGAGGAGGAGGGAGAGAAACTCGGTGCAGTGTGTCTGAGCTGCTACTGACAGCAAGCAAGACACCTTGATTTGATGGTTTGAATTTTCATTAAGGAGTTAGAATGGTACACCTATTGTGTCTTTATCAGCGATAGAGCGGTGTGGTGATAGCCGGGATGAGAGAGAGAGTAGAATCTGAATTTAGGGCAGAGTTTCCTGTTTGAGAAAAGGACATTCATAAATTAACTGGGCATAGGTTACAACAATAATACGATACATCACATAATTAAAATTCAAGGGCAAAGATTTAATTGTCAATTAACACTTTTACTATTAGATTGACTCCTCTTTGGATGCTTCATTTAAAATTCATTCTGGGGATGAGGCGTTGCTGGCTAAGTCGATGTTTTATTGCCTACCCCGAATTGTCCTTGAAAGGTGGTGACAAGCTACCTTCTCAGACCACTGCTACCCTTGTTGTCCAGGCCTGCCTACAGCTACGTCAGGGAGGGAGATCCGGGATTTTGACCTGGAAGTAATGGAGGAATGGTGACAGAGTTTACAAGAGAGAGTGAGAGAGAGAGAGACAGAGGGACGAGGAGAGTGATACAACAAAAATAGAGAAATGGTGAAGGGCAGAGAACAAGAGACATAAACAGAAATATAAAACACAAGGAGACAAAGAGACTGCTCCTGTGTTGCCAGTTAGTTGACAGTGGTGATAAAAATGGTTAGAGACATGCTTGCCTTAATTTCTCCCCCATTTGGGATCACCCTTTTCTCTTCCTCAACCTCAGGAATTGCTTATCCTGCAAATCCCCAGTTCATCCCAAGGATCATCCCTCCCTACTCCATCCCAATCCTCAGATTTTGACTCCAGCCTGAAACAGGCAGGATCCAGTTAAATTATTCAAATGGATCTGTTGAGGTTGGGACTCCTTCACCACTTTGTTGCCAATCAGTGTTGCCAATCCTTCTACATACTCAACTTGCAACGTTAAAGTCATACTTGACACATTCATCTGTATCTACATGAGTCCGCACACAGTCACATAGACACAACATACATGTAAAAAGTGGCACACACGCACTTTAACCCATACACGTGCGATCACACACACGCACCGTCTGACACACTCACATGATATTCACTCACACAAATACACACACACACATATGCTCACACACAAATACACCATCTGACACACACTCGTTCACACATACATGTGCACACACACATTTCCATTCAGACAAATACATACTCTGACACACTCACATACACACACATGTATCAAAACACAAACATATCTACTTGCAAATACATACACTATAATACACATACACGTTCACACATAAATATATTCTCTGATGCACATTCATTCACACACGCATTTACTCACACACACATAATCACTCACACGAATACACACACCATAACACAGACATTTCTTCACACAATCATATACTCACAAATAGACATTCTGACACACTCACACTCTATCACACACACATATACTCACCTAGATACACACTCTGACACACACATCACACATACATATATTCACTCAAATACACGCATTGACACTCACACTTATTCACACACACATATTCACTCAGGTATATACACACACTCTGACACACACCCTCACTCCCACATGCTTGTACACACACACACACACATATATCCACTCACATGAACATATGCACTCTGATACGCTTACACTCATCCATTTAAGGTGTGTCTTCCAGGAGGAGAGTGAAGAAGAGAACATTCGGATTTAGGGAGGGAATATCTCAGCATGACCTTATGCACTGGAAGACACTGCCTCCAGCGGGGGAGCAATTAAAACTGCAGATGGCTACAAGATAGGAATTGAAGGGAAACAGAAATCTTGCAACACTGCAGGGCAGCAGGAGCCTGACAGCAATGGGAAAAATTGAGCCAACGAAGAATTTGAGAACAATTTTATGTACACACAAATGTATCTTCACAACACAAGCTCTCAAGCTAATGTTGTGGTGATGTAGGTTCCAAACCACCAAGTAACCAACAGCCATTGTTATAGAAAACCATCTGGTTCACTAATGTCCTTCAGGAAAACAAATCTGCCGTCTACAACAATGGTCTACAGCAACGTGGTTAATTCTTAACTGCCCTCTGATGTGGTCCATCATGCCACTCAGTGCAAGGGGCATTTAATGATGGGAAGGCAAATGCTGACCGTCTCAATGACACCCACATCTGAAGGAAGGATGAACCAAACATATATATGATTACAACATGCAAAAATCTATCTTGTTTCACAAGTGTACTCTCGATGTTCTTAAGCTTGGTTGCTTCTGCAAACATAGAAGATAGGAGCATGAGTAGGCCATTCGGCCCCTCAAGCCTGCTCTGCTATTCAATATGATCACGGCTGATTATCGAGCTCAATACCTTAATCCTGCTCTCCCCCCCATATCCCTTGATCCCTTTAGCCACAAGAGCTATATCTGCCTCTTTCTTGAAAGCACACAATGTTCTGGTCTCGACCACTTTCTGTGGCAGTGAATACTACCACAGAAGAAATTTCTGCTTGTCTCATTCCTAAAAGGTTTACCCCTTATCCTTAAAGTATGACCCATGGTTCTGGGCTCCGCAACCATCAGGAACGTCTTGTTGCATCTAACCTGCCCAATCCTGTTGGAATTTTATTGCTTTGTACAAGATTCCATCCCCTCATTCTTCTAAACTCCAGTGAATACAATTCTAGACATCTCAATGCGTCCTTGATGGGCCACTAAACGCTGCTTTTGAGCTCGATTCCTCTAGGAATGTACCCCAACAGTACATAGAACATAGAACATAGAACAATACAGCGCAGAACAGGCCCTTCGGCCCTACATGTTGCGCCGACCTGTGAACTAATCTAAGCCCATCCCCCTACACTATCCCATCATCATCCATATGCTTATCCAAGGACTGTTTAAATGCCCCTAATGTGGCTGAGTTAACTACATTGGCAGGCAGGGCATTCCATGCCCTTACCACTCTCTGAGTAAAGAACCTGCCTCTGACATCTGTATTAAATCTATCACCCCTCAATTTGCAGCTATGCCCCCTCGTACTAGCCGACGTCATCATCCTGGGAAAAAGACTCTCACTGTCCACCCTATCTAATCCTCTGATCGTTTTGTATGTCTCTATTAAATCCCCTCTTAGCCTTCTTCTCTCCAATGAGAACAGACCCAAGTCCTTCAGCCTTTCCTCATAAGACCTTCGCTCCAGACCAGGCAACATCCTGGTAAATCTCCTCTGCACCTTTTCCAATGCTTCCACATCCTTCCTGTAATGGGGCGACCAGAACTGTACGCAATATTCCAAGTGAGGCCGCACTGGCGTTTTGTACAGTTGCAGCATGACATCACGGCTCCGGAACTCAATCCCTCTACCAATGAAACCTAACACACCGTATGCCTTCTTAACAGCGCTATCAACCTGGGTGGCAACTTTCAGGGATCTATGTACCTGGACACCAAGATCCCTCTGCACATCCACACTGCCAAGAATCTTTCCATTGACCCAGTATTCTGCCTTCCTATTATTCTTCCCAAAGTGCATCACCTCACATTTAGTTTTCCAGGCCTTTTGTTAACTGATTTGTTAGTGAAAGGGTTAAATCATTCTCTTCCACTCTCCCCAACCCACCCCATCCCCAATCAAGGGCTTTTCCTCACATCTCTATAGGACTCTGCTTGCCTGTGAGATGCAATAATCCCATGGTTCGTTGTGGTGGTCAAGCACAGAGCTGTTATGTCTGAAGAGGTGAGTCACACTGGGACAACTTGTTTGGCGTGGGTGTTAACAAACACTTCCTAACAAAGAAGATAATTGACCCACATATTTCCTAATCCAATGCTGATGACTGTTCTGGTGCATATGTGTTGCCTGTGCCCTTTGTGTGAGACTGGGATCTGACAGTTCTGCAGTTTCACCCGACCTGTGACCACATGCAGATTGTTTTAGGTCAATCACTATGGTGGGTAATTTCTCTTTCTGTTTGCTGTGTTTTGCAAGCCTATGGTCAAGGCCAGATCACCATGGAGCCCATAATTATGACACTGTCAGCGTCATCTTTTTCTTCTTCTGCCCCAGCCTCCGGAATCACCACTCTCCAACTCCTTTGGAATTGTCTCTCTCTCTCTCTTTCTCCCTTTTTCTTTCTCCTTTTCCTTCAGATTCTCTCTCTCCCACCACTCTTCCTGTCATTCTCTTCCTCTCATGGTATCTTCCCTTCTAATATCTCCCTCTCTCCTCCTCCCTACTCTTCCCTTTCTTTTTCTCTCCTCTCGCTCTTTCCCTACCTTGCTTTCTGACTATCTCTCTCCACTTCTCTCTCTCTCTTTCCTAGCACGCTTGCATTCAATTCTCAGACCTTTGAGTATAGGAATTGGGACGTCATGTTGAGGTTGTACAGGATGTTGGTGAAGCCTCTCCTGGAATAATGTGTGCATTCTTGTCGTCCTGTTATGTAAGAGCCATATCATTAAACTGGAGAGGTTTAGAAGAGATTTACCAGCATGTTGCCAGGATCGAGATTTTGAGATATACAGTGAGGCTGGAGAGCCTGGGACATTTTCCATGAGAAATCTACATCCACAGAAACAGACCCTTTGGCCCAACCAGTCCATGCTGAACATAGTCCCAAACTAAACTAGTCTCTCCTGCCTGCTCCTGGCCCAAATCCCTCCAAAACTTTCCTATCCATGTACTTATCCAAATGTCTTTTAAACATTGTGACTGTACCCACATCCACCACTTCCTCTGACTGTTCATTCCACTTGCAAACCAGTCTCTGTGTAAAAAAATTGCACCACATGTCTGTTTTAAATCTCTCTCCTCTCACCTTAAAAATGTGCCCCCCAGTCTTGGAATCCCCATCCTAAGGGAAAGACACCTGCCATTAACTCTGTCTATACTCCTCATCATTTTATAAATTTCTATAAGGTAGCTTCTCAACCTCCTCTGCTCCAGCCGAAAAAGTTCCAGCCTTTCTTTGTTAGTCAAACACTCCATTCCTGACAACATCCAGATAAATCTCTTCTGAACCCTCTCCAGCTTCGTAATATCCTTTCTATAACTGGGTGACCAGAAATGGACGCAGTATTCCAGAAGAGGCCTCATCAATGTCCTGTACAACCTCAACAGGACTTGCCAACTGAAAACAACAAATGCTGGAGATTACAGGGGGTCAGACAGAACCCATAGAGAGAAAGCAAGCTAACATTTCGACTTTAGATAACTCTTCATCAGAGCTGAAATGAATTGTGGAGATGGGGGGCAGTATTTATGCTATAGTTTGGGGGAGGTGGCGGTGGTGAGTGTAGAGTGCTGGTGGAGAAAATGTTGATAGTTCAGATTAACTCCCATACTCAAAGGATTGAGCAGTGAAGGCAAGCATGCCAAATGTCTTTTTAACCATCCTGTCTACATGCAACGCAAACTTCAAAGAATTATGCACCTTAACCCTTAGGCCCCTCCAATCTACAACACTAGCCAAGGCTCTAATAAATTGTATTTCGTTTTAACATCGAGCAGTTTGAGCAAACAAATTTCATCTGGAACACAGCGCTTCACATTTACCTTTAAAATAAGAAAAGGTTAGGGTCTAGGCTACTTTCTTGTTATGTTTTGGGGGTGTACGGCCTAGTCCATAATGCTGCTCATAAAAATGATGGTGGCTGAAGTGTAAAGAGTGGGCAGAGAATGAAGACAGGAGCCTCTGTTTAACACATCATCTAGACTCTGACGGTGCAGCACTCGTGCAGCACTGCTTTGAGAATGTTAGGCTGGGCTCTGAGGTCTGTGTTCAGAGATAAAAGTGAGAAGCTCCCCAATGAGCCACTGTTGACAGGTTTCAATTTGACTCCATCAAAAGCTATGGCCGTGCACTCTGCAAACTTCCTCCCAGGGTCAACTCGCTGAGAAATCATCAGCCCGATGGCAAGAATTAATGCAGGGCCTCATGTTACTTACAGCAATCCTTTATTTTTTCACTTATAATTAGCCAATAGTCTGTTCCTTTGACTGAAAAGAATTGAAGAATGTTTGAGTCCTTCAGACAGACGGTGGGTTCAAGCTGAAAGTTCAAAACCAGCTCCCACCTTTGGATTTGCTTCCAGCTGATCATTGTGAGAGAAATGTCAGATGAAATGCTATCAGGCGGCAGTCTTCATTCTCAAAGAATGAAAGGATTAGTGGACGTTTCGCTGTCTGGAGCCAATCCCCTCGAGACTGTGATGTTGAGAATGTGGCAAATGTTACTGTTGTTCCAAATTTTCAGAAATTCCAGAATATGTCTCATACTGTGTGCTGAATGAAATGAATGTGGGCAAAGGCTCCACTGAGCTGCCAGGGCAGACTTTGTACAAAACCCTCCATGCGTTTCCCCTAACAGGCCAGAACCCAGTGAGTGTGGGAAATGGACAGACATCATACAGATCCACCAGATGGAATACTGCTGAGGAATGCTTTGCTGATGAACTTGGGAGTATCGCAAAGGGACGTTTAATCAGCATCTAAACCAGTGCCATGTGTATCATGGACTGTTTGATGGGGACAGTGTAGAGCGAGCTTTACCCTGTATCTAACCCTGTGCTATCCCTGTCCTGGGGATGTTTGGTGGGGACAGTGCAGAGGTTGCTTTACTTTCAGTTTAACAGAGTAAAGAGAGCTTTACTTTCAGATTAAAAGTGTGGAGAAAGCTTTACTCTGTATTGAACCCTGTGCAGTATGGCCCTTTGTGGAGTCAGGCAGCTGTCGAATATAGCCAGCCCTTCTTCATCCTGCTGGAAATCACTTGGCTTGAACTGAGATGGTGAAGGTAACTTGCTACTGAAATGACAAGAAATGGCCGGTTAATTATAGATTCTGAGCCATTGACGATTCGGAACTGTGAGCATAACGAGAGAGAGAGCAATGTGTTTTGAATGATGGTACGCAGAGGCAGTAATCTGGTTGGTGCAGAGAGGTCGCTTCGCAGAACATTTGAAAAGGTGACTTCTCCTGAATGCACTGATGGAGTGGTTAAAAATCACACTGATTTCAAAGGCCACTAGAACACAAAAGCAGCTTAAGCACCAGCCAATCAACCATTGGACAGGCTGTGCATAATAAATAACAGCTTGACATCGAAGCTTCAGAATTACAAGAAGATTCTAGAGTATGTCTTTGTCTGATTGATGGGTAGTTTCTTTTATAGCCACTTGGTGACACACAGTATGAACTTTCCTGAGATGCAAAGTTGTTGGAGACTTTTATCCCTCTCCATGGCTACACCTTGACCAATCAGAGTTGCCTATCAACATCCTAGGAGTTACCATTGACCAGAAACTCACCCGCATAAACACAGTGGCTACCAGACCAGGGCAGAAGCTGGGAACTTTGCGGCGAATAACTCACCTCCTGATTCCTCAAATTATGTCCGTCGTCCATACCTCTCTAATCAGGGGTGTGGTGGAGATAACCCCCATTTGCCTGGATGGGGGCAGCCCCAACAACACTCAAAAAGCTTGACAACCATCCAGGACAAAGCAGCCCGCTTGGTTGGCACCACATCCACAATACTGGACTCCCTCCATCACCCATAAGCAGATGCAGTCACAATGTTGACTGTCTCTCCAGTGGGTAATACTCCTGGTTTTGAATTATAAAATTGCATTTTTAACACTCCCTTACATCAGATCTGGTCAGCACAGCAATGCACTATTGTCACCTGGTTAGATATGTAGTTTTCCAGATGAGTTACTTTCTCTTGGATTCATGCCAGTTGAACTGAAAGAACTACCCTCCACCTCCCCAAGTACCCTGGGCAATATTTATTCAGCCTCACTAGTATGGACAGAGACCAATTAGCCCATCAAGTCTATACTGACCCACTGCAGATAAACCTGCCCAGACCCACCCCTGTAACACTGCAATTCCCAAGACTAACTTACCCAGCTTGCACATCCCTGAACATTATGGGCAGTTTGGCACAGCCAATCCACCCTAACATGCACATCTTTAGGAGGAAACCCACACAGACATGGGGAGAATGTGCAAATACCACACAGATGGTTGCCCGAGGGTGGAATTGAACCTGGGTCCCTGGTGCTGAGGGGCAGCAGTGCTAACTGCTGAGCCACCGTGCTTCATGGTAATCAATCATCACCTGCAAAACAGGTGAATTGGTGACTATAACTTCACTGTCTGTGGGATCTTGCTGTACACTGCGGTGACGAAGATAGATTGAAGACATTGGGAATATTCCCCTTGGAGAGAAGAAGGCTTAGAGCAGATTGGATAGAAGTTTTCAAAATCATCAGCGGGCCGGACAGAGTAGATGGGGAGGAAGCTGCTCCCGCTTGTAAGAGGACAGGAAACAGAGGGCATAGATTTCAAACAGCAGGAATGAAGTGAGGAAAATCTTTCGTCCAACAAGTAGTTAGGGTCAGGAATGCATTGCTGGGAATGTGGTGGGGATGGATTCAATTGATGCATTCAAGAGGGGCATTGGATGGTTTTTTGGATAAAATTGGTGCAGGGATATGGAGTAGAGGCAGGAGATAGGCACTGGGGAATAGAACCAGTGCGGGCTTGATGGGCCAAGTGTCCTCCCTCCGTCATTCGGTATGCACATTGGCTGCCCTGATCCGAGCAACAGCCTTTGAAAACACTTCATTAGGACGCAAGGTTGTGAAAGGTGCTACAAGAATGCACTTACCCCTTTCTCGCTTCAAGACAACGTTGCCGAGAAAATGGATCTTTCCGAGAGTGACAACGCTACCTGCAGCCTCACATTCAAGCCAGAGTTTGTATTTGCGCAGTGTTCACTAGCTGAGTGCATTCTCAGAAGAAGAGAATCACTGACACCCTGCACAGGCATCCTGTAAAGAGGCTGTAGTTTTAATTAATAAAAATATCACATTTACTGGGAAATCATTGCAGATACATGAAGGAAATAGATCCTTAAGGAATCGATCTCAGCTGTCTGTCTGCAAAATAAATCTCCAATCTAATAACACTGGATGGCATGGTGTTATTGTTATTGATTGCTCTGGGAAGAGGACCCATAGACACTGAAACTCACGCAATAATTACAATGCCTGCCTTGCAAAAGAGGCATTTGGGTACACGGTCCATAATTTTCAAATGTCATATCCCAGGCTGTACCTTAAATGATTTCTGGCTTAGCTACTCCAGTGTGCAACACTGACTTGTGCAACAGTTCTGGTCTCCTCCCCCATGCCCCCCATTCCCCCCTCCGCCCCACCTTCATTTATTGCACCTCAACTATATTGAAGTTTTGCAATGGTGGTGGCTCCTATTGCTGTGAGACAGGGCAATAGGTGAAAGGGGCCCACTCTGAACTTTGGAAGATGAGTCATGGGGGAGTCAAAACATGAACTGTGTTTCTCTATCTCCTTGCAGACTTGCTGCGTTTCTTCAGCCTCCTCTCTGCATTTGTCTCAGATTTCTTATGCAGTTAATGGTAGGGCCCTGGGGAGTATTGTTGAACAGAGAGATCTATGGATACAGGTTCATAGTTCCTTGAAAGTCGAGTCGCAGGTAGGCAGAGTGGTGAAGGCATTTGGCATGCTTGCCTTCATTGATCAGAGCACTGAGTACAGGAGTTGGGAAATCATGTTATGGCTGTACAGGACATTGGTGAGGCCACTTTTGGAATACTGCATACAGTTCTGTTTGCCCTTCTATATGGCAACCTACTTGTTAAACTAGGAAGGGTGCATAAGAAATTTACAAGGATGTTGCCAGGACTGGAGGGTTTGAGTTATCAGGAGGGGCTGAATAGGCTGGGACTTTTTTCCCTGGAGCATCAGAGGCTGAGGGGTGACCTTATGGAGGTTTATAAAATCATTAAGGGGTACGGATAGAGTGAATAACCAAGGCATTTTTCCCAGGGTTAGGGAGTCCAAACCTACAGGGCATAGGTTTAAATTGTGAGGGGAAAGTTTTAAAAGAGATGTGAGGAGCAATCTTTTTTCACACAGAGGGTGGTGCGTGTATGTAATGAGCTGCCAGAGGAAGTGGTGGAGGCTGGTACAATTATAACATTTGAAAGATATTTGGACAGGTACATGAATAGGAAGGAATTAAAGGCACATGGATCAAATGCTGGCAAATAGATTAGTTCTGTTTAGGAAACCTGGTTGGCATGGATGAGTTGGACCGAAGGGCTGTATGACTTATAAATGCGGTCAGCTGTGCCACATGACCTCCACCATGATCACAGCAATCCACAACTTGCTTCTTTGTGCAACACCTACCCTGGGCCCATCTCCATGTTGGAGATGGCCCATCTCCATGGCCCAAACCATCCAGTTTGGGTGGTGGTGCCTAATCTAACGATGTGGCCGGAAGTTGTGGCGTTGATGGTCTGTGTCTGTGTAGAAACAGAGTAGAGTTTGCTCCACCATTCAGTACAATAGTGGCTGATCATCCAACTCAGTCCCCTGTTCCCACTGGGCCATCACTGGTTGTGAATTCCGCATTACAGGAATAACAACCCATTCCTGATATGGGCAGAATAACCTATTTCCGGGACAGTTGTTCAGCATTTTCTTTTACTCTTCCTCTCGTGGAAGGGCGATTGGGAGAGAAGCTTTCGGCTTCACAAGCTGTACATTTCTCCTGTGTTGTCTGAAGACAAAGCCGTGGTCACTTGCCAAGGAATCAATGAAGAAGTAGTTACTGCGTTGAGCATTTCTGAACATTTACAACTAGTCCTGGCTGAAAAACCAATCAAATGTCTGTGATTGGGCAAACCTTCTCACAAACCTGTGGGAGGTGGTGCAGTGGCTCAGTGATTAGCACTGCTGCCTCACAGCATCAGGGACCCGGGTTTGATTCCAGCCTCAGGCACCTGTCTGTGGAGTTTGCATGTTCTCCCCACGTCAATATGGGTTTGCTCTGGTTTCCTCCCACAGTTCAAAGACGTGCAGGTTCGGGTGGATTGGCTGTGCTAAATTGCCCATAGAGTCCAGGGATGTGCAGACTAGGTGGCTTAGCCATGGGAAATGTGGGGTTACAGGGATAAGGTAGGGGTGTGGGTCTGGTGGTTGCTCTTTGAAAGGTCAGTGTGGACTTGATGGGTCAAATGGCCTCTTTCCACAATGTTATGATTCTAAGTGTCCAGCATCTTCCCCTACTGCTTGAATAAGGAAACAGTGTAGAAAGGCTGAAGCATTTGCAGCAATCTTCTGCCAAAAATTTGACCTGGTTAACTACTGTCAAATGTACCTAGGTACGCTGAAAAGTTTTGTTTTGCGTGCAGTACAGGGAGATCATACCATACAAAGTGCATTAGGGTAATAGAACAGAGCGAGGAATACAATGTTATGGTTGCAGAGAAGGTGCACAAAGAGTGAGATCAACATTAAGGTTTGAAATTTGAGAGGTCCATTCAGAAATCTAATAACAGCAGGCAAGAAGCTGTTCTTGAACCTGTTGGTATGTGTGTTTAAGCTTCTGTATCTTCTGCCTTACGGAACAGGGTGGAAGAGAGTATAACCGGAGCAGTAAGGGCCTTTGATGATGTTGGCTGCCTTCCCGAGGCAGCAAGAAATGTGGATGGAGTCAGTGGATGGAAAGCTGGTTTGCGTGATGGACTGGGCTGTGTTCACAACTCTCTGTAGTTTATTTTCTCTGAAGTGCCGAGTGGATGATCCATCTTGGCTTCTCCCGTTGGTCCCCGGCATTGCAGACACTGGTCCGTCAGCCAGTTGCATTCACTCCATGTGATATCAAGAAATGACTGAAGGTGCTGACAATTTCAAAGATACTGACAATATTATGACAGTCATACTGAAGATTTCTGCTCTTGGGCCTGCTGCACCCTTTAGTCAAGCTGTTCCAGTACAGTTACAAAACTGGCATCCACCCAACAATGTGGAAAATTCCCTGAGTATGTCACCTTCACAAAATGTAGCATCTAACCCAGCCATTTACCAGCCGATTAACCCACTCTCGATCGTCAGTAAAGTGATGGAAGGTGTCAGTAACGGCGCTATCAAGCAGCACCTGCTCAGCAATAACCTGCTCAGTGACGCCCAGTTTGGGTTCTGCCAGGGCCACTCAGCTCCTGACCTCATTACAGCCTTGGTTCAAACATGGGCAAAAGAGGTGAGGTGCGAATGACAGCCCTTGACATCCATGCTGCATTCGACTGAGTATGGCATCAAGGAGCCCTAGCAAAACTGGAATCAATAGGTTTCGGGGCAAACTCCCCATTGGTTGGAGTCATACCTGGCACATAGGAAGATGGTCGTGGTTGTTGGAGGTCAGTCATCTCAGCTCCAGGACATCTCTGCAGGAGTTGCTCAGGGTAGTGTCCTGGGCTCAACCATCGTCAGCTGCTTCATCAATGACCTTCCCTCGGTCATAAGGTCAGAAGTGGGGATGTTCGTCGATGATTGCACAATGCTCATTCACAACTCCTTAGATACTGAAGCAGTCCTTGTTCAAATGCAGCAAGACCCAACTTACAGCAGTGGATCAGAAGCTAGGAATACTGCAGCGAATAACTCACCTCCTGACTCCCCAAAGTCTGTCCACCATCTACAAGGCACAAGTCAGGAGTGTGATGGAATACTCCCCACTTGCCTGGATGGGTGCAGCTCCAACAACACTCAAGAACCTTGACACCATCCAGGATAAAGCAACCCGCTTGATTGGTACCTTATCCACGAGCATCAACTCGCTCTACCACCAATTCTCATTCATAGCAATGTGCACCATCTACAAGGTACGCTGGAGAAATTCACCAAAGATCTTTGGACAGCAACATCCAACCCCAAGACTACTTCCATCTAGAAGATCAAGGACATGGAAACACCACTACCTGTAAGCTCCCTTCCAAGCCACTCACCAACCCGACTTGGAAATATATCACTGATGCCGGGTCAAAGTCCTGGAAATCCCCACCTCCCCCCGCCCCACCCGCTAAGGGCATTGCAGGTCTACCTATATCACATGGACTGCAGCAGTTCAAGAAGGCAGCTCAGCACCACCTTCTCAAGGGGCAACTAGGGACGGATAATAAATGTTGGCCAAGCCAGAGATACCAATGTCCCAAGAGTGAATAAAAGAAAAGTACAACTGATAATTGCTTGTTGCTTGTTTTAAAACTGCAACATCTTCTTCCACAGCTTCCTTGTTTTGTAGCAGTATCTTTTCCAATTTGTTAGACTATGTTCTAAAAAATAAAGTGGGATTTACAAATGAATGACTGGGACTTCACAGCAATCCATTCCCAGCACCATGATAGTAATCAGTGTCCAACACAGGAAGAAAATTTCATTCCTTGGTGGATGACAGTGATCCATTCCTGATACAGGAATCAGAAATCACTCCCTGTGCTGGGATAGTATTCAATTCCTGGTATGCTGGCAATAAACCACTCGCAGTACAGTGAAAGCCACCTATTTCCAGTACATGGGCAATGAGGGAAAGTAATCTGTTACTGAATAACATTTGTATTAAAGCAACAGAATTCCAGTCCCAATACAGTGACAGTAATCCACTCACAATACAGCAACAGTAATCCACTCCTAATACAGTGACAATGATCCATACCCAATGCAGCGACAGTAATCCATTCCCAATACAGCAACAGTGATAAATTCTCAATGGA